>OY992884.1:64188594-64202249 GCA_963921405.1 Cepaea hortensis
GATTGCTACTGGTAATATTGGTGTTGGAACTCTTCGCTGGCTGCTGAGGATGGGGACGGAGCGCTTATGTCATGTCAATCAATCAATCAATCAATCTTTGACCGTTCTACCTTGACCAGCTGAGATGTGGGCAACACCACAACAATAAAAGTCGAAACCCGAGGAAGGTTAACCACATTAAAAATACCCGCCGAAGTCGGAAGTGTCGGCCTACGGGTGGCAAAATGAAAACTGGCACTACGCAATTACGTCTGAGAGAAAATGTTTTTCGTGCTAGGAACAGCTCTGACTACCTAGTTTTCTGAATGCCCATAGTGTCGGGAAAAGCTCTGACTAGCTAGTTTTCCGAATGTCTGGTGTGCCCAAAACAGTTCTGACAAGCACATGTCCGAATCGAAAACTCGCTGAGTGGAAACCGTTTGCAGACCGGTCTAGTTTGTGCAGGAAAGGCCCGTGGTGAACGAAATGCCCAATATATTGAAGTGAGCAATTAAAGTAGCCATGAGCAGGACGTGACGATTCCCTCGGTGTGCCCAGCACCAGGGCGCTATGTGTCGGCTCTGCAACTATGGAGGCCACCCTGGATGGCGGAAAATGCCATGGACTGTCCCTGCCTTCCCTTGAGGGATGATCGTGAAGCATTCGACCGTTCAAACTTGACAAGCTGGGATGTGGACGGCACCACAAAAGTGAGAGTTCAACAGGAATGCTAACCTGTCAAAAATGCACGCAAAAAGTCGGATGTGTTGGCTTAAGGGTTTCGGCCCAAGGATGCCTAACGAGACATACCGCAATCACATCTGAAAAAAAAACACTCAGGATGAACGCAAAGAAGAAGATATTACATAAATAGGCGTCAGCGCTCCTATTATTTGTGACAGGTATAGACTATTTGAGATTAAATAGAACTATTATGTAAAAGACAAAATAAGAATATGAATAAAGCATAGAGTACAATGTAGATTGGCTTCCCGAAACACACACACACACACACACACACACCCACCCACCCACCCACCCACCCACACACACACACACACGCGCACGCACGAACGCACGCACGCACGCACGCACACATACACACACACAGAGCACAGTGAACAAAGGGCAGTCGTGAGAATATGTGATGATACAACAGACTGGTTTGATACAGACATAGTTGTATTGCCCCCTATCTACTTTGTGCCGATATTGGTGGGGTAGCTGCAATGTGTAGACACAATTATTTTTCGGGATAGGTTATGGCCAAGACCTGGTTGGTTACACTCTGCCAACACCCTCAGGCCTCTGGACTCTGCTGTCACTCTCTCTTTCTACCGTTGGACTTTCTCCTCTGGGGACTCTCTCCAGCTGACACAATTCAACTCTAAGACCATCATGGTAACTGTGAACTTGTAATGAAACAAAATATTAGTGTCGTTCATTTGAAACCCGTTCCAATGACTTTATTACAAAAGCATAAAAGAAACATTAACAGGTGTGTTAGAATACAACAAAGCATTCATTTTGAATGAATTATGCACCATGGTTTGGTCAGAAGAAATCGCCGTAGGCATTCAGGCAAGCATCCCATTGCTTAGGTAAGCGGCGAATGCCGTCCGCAAAAAAGGATTGTGGTTTCTCGCAGAACCAAGTTTTTACCGCGTTCATTACGTCTGCATCTGTGTGAAATCGCTGAGAGCTTTTTTCTAGAGGTCCGACAAAATGAAAATCACATGGTGACAAATCAGGACTATAGGCTGGATGTTGCAGAATTTACCACTTCTTTCTTGCTAATGCTTCCTGCACAATCTTTGCGACTAGCGGGCGAGCAATATCGTGCAACAAAATCACACAGCGAAAAAGCATGCCGGGACGTTTATTCTTGATGGCTTTTTTGCAGCTTGTCTAGTGTTTGCAAGTATTGGGTAGAGTTGATGTTGACACCAGGTTCTTTAAAGTCGGCCAACAATAGCCCTTCATGGTCATAAAATGCGCTCAGCATAACCTTACCACCGGAAACCTGTAACTTGAATTTTTTTTGGCTTTTGGTGATCCAGCATGCTTCCATTGCATCCTCTCTCTTTTACTGCTCGGCTCAAAGTGGTGATACCATGATTCATCGCCTGCCACTATGCGGAAGTGAAATTCATCACCCTCCACTCTGTAACCCAGTAAGTGGTTCAAACATCATCCCATGCGTTCCTCTTTTTGGTGGTCGGTCAACATCCGTGGTACCTACTGTGAACACACATTCCCATATTGCAGTTTCTCACAAACGACCTTTTGAATTGTCCAAATTGACACATCAAATTCTTTCGCTAGCGAACGTATGCTTCGTCAAAATTTCATCTGTACTGCTGCATCAACTTTGCCGATATTGTTTTTTTCTCTTGCAACAAAATGCGCTTGACGCGGCCCTTGAAGATTTGTCGTAAACTGACGTTCTTTCCGAAACATTCGTGCCCAGTCTGTCACTGTTATCTTAGACACATATTTGTTACCGTACGCTGCCTGCATTCTTCGATGAATGTCCACTGGTGGACATCCTTCAAATGAAAGAAACTGAATCACCACTCTTTGAGCTTCTTTTGGCGGATTTTGGATCAACCCGGCCATTTTCTCAACGGTCAGAAACAGAACCTATGCATCATGGGACGATAAGCACGTGCTCTTTTATTCAGTGGTCAGTACTTATCACATGACTATGACATGATCAAGTTCAACATACGCAATTACGCGAGGTGCGGCACGAACGAATTTCAAATAAATGCTCCTAATAGTATAGGAGAGAACAGGGTACGTAGGAGGCAGTGGATATAGCATCTAGATCACGACAGGTATCAAGAGTTTAACAGTCATATAGCCAGCACTGCCAAATCATCATCGGAGAAGACCTTGTTCCTGTCTATGTGTCTGGTCGTTGCTGTCGGCTCACCGGATGTACTGAGATCCTCCTACTGGCATTGGCTGGAAAGATGGGCAGGATGTAGTCAGGCTCTTACACTCCGTTGAATTTTTCGTATCCCAGGGTGTTCAATGGTTTGCAATGTCTATTCAAACGCAATAGTACGCACCGTCACTGTCCAACTTTTTGACTAGCGGCGTAGGTGGTTGAGGCAAACTGTTCTCCCTCTAGCTTCAGGAGAATCAGTGAAACACGGAGCATCTTGCACTTACGGTTCACATACATTGTTTGTAGAGTGGAGCTGGATTACGTAAACAGTGGTGGTGTTGGCTTTCTCCGTGGTTTACATCAGGACAGGGTATTGCAACTAGCCGGAACTTGGTGCTCCTATCCAACACAGGAGAGGAGCATAAGATTAGCTTTGTAACCTGGGTCCGCCTTCTCACACCCGTCACAGCTTCTTAATGGTTTACAACCCGGAGGAGGATCCTGTAAGTACAAGATTTTGTTGTGAAAGCCAGAGGCATCAATCCATTGACATACAATAGCTGGACAAGGCCTATAAGTCTCAGCATCAAGCAGTACTTTACACATCCTGTTCCTTTTCTGCAGGGAGAAGTGACCTGACTGAACTGGAGCCTCGTCTGTCAGGCAGCCCCTTTCTTTAGCATCTCTACTCCCTGTGGGTTTTTGGTCCAGATAATACCACTCTGTAGTTTACATTTAGTGTTCACTAAAGTATTAGCTTTAATCAGAGTAAAGAGAAGCAGTGTAGATGTTCTCCTTGGAACTAGCTTCAGTTCCTGTTCCCTGTCGAAAGATATCAAAGAAGATAGACAACCTCGGCCGACGCTCTCTTCTGAGCTACAGACTGATATCCTTTTCATTGCCTCGCGTAAGCGAGTGAAAACTGATTATTCTCAAATTTTCCTGATGAGGTAAATCCTTTTTTTTTTTACCTCCCCGTGATCATCATCAAAACACAACTCTCTATGTCGATCTTCTCCTCATAGTTCCCCGAGGAATAACACTATGTGTGGTATTCACTGGCACAGGAACGGAGCATAATGGGGACAACCCGTTGCTGTGAAATTGGAACTGCGACTAACTGACTAACTAACTAACTAACTAACTAACTAACTAACTAACACTAGAATCAGTCTATGATTACGTGCACAGTATTTGCTGTTAGGACTAGTGTTGTGTATGCGCCTTCTCCACGGAACAGTCCCCCTAACTATTTATGTCAGGTGGATATGCCATGCATATATTCAAATTACAGTGGATAGTATATAGCGGTTATTATAGACCTTCGGTGGAAGCTAGCGGACCGCCATGATCAGTAACGAACGTGTAACGCACTTTCGGAACCCCGTTACTTATCCGACCGGTCTACGACCCGAAATCGATAACCTCTCATCACTAGGCAAATCGCGGCCTGTTCTCGATAACCTCTCATCACTAGGCAAATCGCGGCCTGTTCTCGACAGTCGAATCGACCAAGCCGTTCGCAGCACATCGTTATTTCCCATCAACCGCGTCGAGGAATTACAATAGACTTCCCCTACCTTATCAAACTGATATACAGCTCGCAATTGGCCATCCTTACACTATCAAAACCCTTTAACATTCATCCAGACAGGATGCTGAAATACGAAGCTATTACCACACTTTCAATAGCAAAACTGCCCTTCTCTGAGCTGATAAGTTAACTTCCGACTCTTATGAGCTGACTTGACAAAAGTGCACAAGTGCTTATCCCGTGCAAGGTAACTTTATTGGATTTCCCCCGAATTAAAGTGCGCCCAATGAAATAGTCCTCTTTAGTAGACCCAGGTGTCAAAGTAACCCCGAGAACTATCTTCTAAAAGAGTCGAGAAGATATGCTAACTGAGGGTTCCGGAAAGGATTTTCGTCGACTGTTAATTGCACGCGGTTTCCCCGAACCAGAAGAATGCATAAGGACATGGCCTCCTGACCGTTTTGTTACACACTTAACGTGTGTAGTTAAATAATCTTGTGAAATAATAGAACACATATTGACATGGGACCATATGATTCCTCTGTAATCGGAGGAATAGAAATTCCTAACTTGGATATGCTGACGATACAGTATTGCTATCAACAACACAAATGTCCATTGAGAAACTAATACATTGGCACCTTGCCGTCTTGAAAGACGATAGTTTGTGCTTTAAAAAAGCATAATAACTCTTACTTATTTGCCAATTTGCGCTATAAATGTCCGTTCACAGTGGGTGAATGTGAACACGTGGTCATTTCCACCATCATGCACCATCGTACGTCTCATACGCTCGGTGTGCGACTTATCTGCAATAATTTTCTCCTTTGTTTTTATTCCATTTCTGATGTTTGCCCTCCATGCAACACGTTCAGCGGCGACTTGCTCCCAATGTGCATTATCAATGCCTGTATCAACCATGTCCCGCTTACACATATCTTTGAATCGTAGTAGAGGCCGATCCTGAGATCTCTTACCCATCTGTAATTCACCAAAAAATATGTCCTTTGGTTTTCTACCATCATCCATCCTCCTAACATGTCCTATCCATCTAAGTCTACGTAGACTGAGCATGGAATAAACCGTCACACAACCTGATCTTTCCAATACATCAGTATTTGTGATTTTATCTTGCCACTTAATATCAAGAATTCTTCGCAGACACCGCATATGATAGCTGTTTAAATGTTTCTCTTGGTGTGAGTAAGTTGTCCAGGTTTCACTGCCATAAAGAAGAGTACTAAGGGCACAGGCTTGATAGACAAGGACTTTTGTTTTGGCAGTAAGCTTCCTGTTCTCCCAGTCTCTTTTTCTTAACTTGTTCATTGTTGTTGGTGCCTTACCAATCCGGATGTTGATTTCCTGATCTAGGGATAATTTGCTATTTACCATTGATCCTAGATATGTAAAATGGCCTAACATTTCTAGATCGGCGTCGTCAATAAAGATTGATGGTACCCCATGTGCACCTTGTGACATACTCTGTGTCTTCTTTTTGCTAATTGTTAAACCAAATTCAGAACAAGCATTGGAGAATGCAGATAGTAGACATTGCAATTCTTCCTCAGAGTGGGTCGTAACTGCAGCATCATCGGCAAAAAGCAACTCTCTCATCAGTACCCTCCTAATTTTGGCTCTGAGCATTGTAGAGGCCATCATCTGAGCGTGAGTGAATATATATACCACCATCCTGATCACGAAAGGCATATTTAAGTAGAAGTGAAAAGTATATTCCAAAGAGGGTGGGAGCTAGTACACAACCTTGCTTAACTCCACTCTTGATTTCAAACTCTTCAAAAGTTTCACCATCAAACTTGATTATACCCTTCATGCCTGTGTGGAACAATTCCACAATGGACAGAAGAGTTGGTGGGCAGCCAATCTTTTTTAGTGCCTTGAACAAACCCTCACGACTGACCAAATCAAATGCCTCTGAGAGGTCGATGAAGGCAGTAAACAGTGGTTGATACTGTTCACGGCATTTTTCTTGCATTTGTCTCAATGAGAATATCATATCAATGGTAGACCGGTTCTGTCGAAAGCCACACTGTGATTCGGGGTAGACTTGATCTCCTAGGACTTGAAGTCTGCGCAGAACAATTCTGGCAAATACTTTTCCAACAATACACAGAAGTGAGATACCCCTATAGTTGTTACAGTTGCTCCAATCCTGTACAGTGTTATGATGCTTGAATCTTTGAAATCCTGTGGGACTTGTCCTTCTTGCCAGCATAGCTCTATAAGCTGGTGGATCTTGTAGAGTGAGTGTGTCTTGCCCACTCCTGATAACCTCTATTGGAATCCAATCCTTACCTGGAGCCTTGCCATATGCAAGTTCATTTATAGCACACTTAACTTCTGTTATGGTGGGAAGTGTGTCCATGTGGTCAAGAGTTGGTAGAGCCTCTATGGCGTTGAGGGCGTCATCCGCTAGTTTGGTCTCACTTGAGTAAAGCTCCAAATAGTGCTCTACCCATCTGTCCATCTGCTGTTTCTTATCAGTGATGATTTCTCCAGTCAAGGTTTTTAATGATGCACTTCTTTTGATCACTGGACCACAGGCTTTTTTTTATTCCTTCATACATGCTTCTTATGTTTCCCTTATCACTTGCGATTTGAATGGACTTACATAACTTTATCCAATAATCATTTGCACACTGCCTGGCAGTCTTTTGCACATCCTCCCTAGCTTGCCTTAGCTCACTCAGTGTTACGCGTTGGTCTTTCCTTGTTTCGTAAGAGAGCTATCTTATTCTTATCAATCAGGGGCTGCAGAGTCTCGCTGTTTGCCGCAAACCAGTCCTGCCTCTTATGATGCACAGTGCCGTAAACCCCTACGGCAGTTTTATAATGAGTTTCCTTAAGTTGACCCCTCTTGTCATTTATTGTACAATTTTCTGGTGTATCCGTGAAGGCGTCTTCAAGTTGCTGTTGAAACTGAAAGCACTTTTCAGGATCGTGAGTGTTAATAATATTAATCCTGGAGCTAGATTTGTGTTTAGCTGTGTAGATTCTCTTTGGTCTCAGTCTAACCCTTGCAACAACCAAAAATTGATCCGTATCACAGTCAGCACTGTGGTAACTTTGAGTCAATGATATATGGTTCAGATATTGTCTCCGTGTGATGATGAAGTCCAGCTGGTGCCAAAGACCGGATCTTGGATGTTTCCATGTGACCTTATGCATCTCTTTTGTTTTAAAAAAAGGAGTTTGTAAATACATAGGTCATTACTGGTGCAATGCACCTGCAGCCTTTGCCCAGTTTCATTCATGCGACCGATGTTGTATTTTCCAAGGCACACTGGCCATGAACTCGAGTCCTTGCCCACACGAGCATTGAAATAACCGAGCAAATAAATGTAGTCAGATTTTGGAACTGCCTTGATCACGGAGTCTAACTCCTCATAGAACGAATCCTTCACATCATCAGAGGAATCGAGTGTCGGTGCATATGCAGTAATAATGGTGGCAAAACCACAAGAGGTTGCCAAGCGCAGGGATAATAGTCTTTCATTTCCTCCTGCTGGAATTTTAATCATTCCCAGTATCGAATTCTTAATAGCGTGCATTCATGTGGTTTTGTGCATGCGTATGTGAGTGTGTGTGTGTGTGGCGGTATTCAGTGTAGTGGCTGACTTTTGACAACGCAATGTGTATTTAGAACACAGTTCTTATATTCACATTTTACATTGTTAAAGAAATTATCACGAAACAGTTTCCTGCTATCAGACTGTCATGTGATAGCGGCATAATATTTGATATGCTTGAATGCTCGAAGGAATATAAGGCAAGACTTTCCCTCACTTTCGCAGGCAATGAGCCCAGGCTTCGAACCCGAGTCCAACATGGTATCATCAGCGCAGTTCACTATCAACTTCGCTAACTCGCCGGCCTTGCATACAAAACCTAGTTATTAATAACAATAAAAGACTAATGCATTATGTTTTATCGATCTCTGCATTTCCATTCCACAGACTGAGACAACAGAAAGAATGGTTAAAGTAAACATGAACACAGCTGCAAGAATTCTCCTGATTGTCACGGCTACGTTTATAAATACAGGTATATAGAGTTCAGTCATCTAACCACCCGTTGTTTTTATCATTAAGGTTAACTCACATTACTTGCGTCTGCGTTCTCAGTTTTTCTGTTTATTCAAGAAGGCTGGAAGTCAGATCCACTACTTCAGGTTCGTGGACTAGGGGTGGGGTGCGCCGATGTAGACAAGTGGTCATTTGCTGGAATTGCCTTCGGGTCAGGTCCCCCCCCCCCCCTCCTTTACCCAGGCCTAAAGTAGGCACCATGAAATGTCCTATAGATGTAAAGACGGCGGGTGTGATACTGACATCATTAGCCATCAACTTCCTGCTGGTCTGTATATAGAGGCTATCACCATTTAGCCAATAAGTCTCATTGATTAAAAACGGGTCCTAAACTTTAATGAACACAACTTTGGATTAGGTCATGGCGGTCTGGAGCCACAGGGGAAGGACGTGACACTACGTGACTACACACACAATATTATGTGTTTGTCTCATCCTTTGTTTTGCTTGCTTTGTTTATGGTTATCTGGTTTGCTTTTATTTACTTATTGGTGTCCACGGCTATTCACATAATTACATATTTAAAATATGTTGTATGTTTAGAATGTTTCAGGACATTTGAACGGCTCATAGCTAGCGACAACACAGAGGACGTATCAAGTTGCACACAGAACAGTTATGACTGCGCACGTACTCTCTTGGATCAGCTGTTTGATAGCACTAACTCTGGCACTGTGACCATTTCTCCTAACATTGACCAAACTTGCTAGTAAGTTATACATCAAACATTGAAATTGTAGTCAGAATATTACATTTTAATGTTTCTTGTGTTTGTTTGTCAACCTTATATCCACGGCAACATGCAAGGAGAGGGTAATATGTGACATATGCCTGGATCATTGACATTGAGGTGAGTGACCCCAGTAGCGAGACTACGAGAAATACAACCAACCATGAAAAATAATGGTGCGGGTGTGAGCAGACCCCTAGGGGGGATGGGGTGAAGGACAGTTAATTTTGTGTGAAGTCAGGGGACTTCAAGACAATTGATGTTTTCGCGCCGAGCGGATCGGTGGTCGAAGAAGTGGGAGCTTAGACTGACTGCGGGTCAGATCTTTTGTTGTGTTGTTCTCCCAGTTGTGAATGCAGGCCTAAAACCCAGTGGGGCTTGGATAGTTAATGGAGGCTTGAACCCAGAGTGGGTTGAATAGTTAGTGGAGGCTAGACACAGTGTGTGGGGGTATTGTGTGAGATCCAGCCGTGGATAGTAGCTGGATTACCTGTCTTGGGGTTATGATATGAAGCAGGCCTTGAGAAGACAGTGATGTGTACGGGTTAAGTTGTGAAGAGGATATTTATATTCTATGGATTATATTGTTTCTAGATATAGAGTTGTGTTCCGTTTGTCCGTGTTCTTTCTACAATAAAGGAGTATGTGCGCGAACGCAATCTTGTTTAATGACTGGTGAATGTGCACTGCGGGGGTGAGTTATATTGTAAGACAGTTAGATAGTTCAATTGACACACCAGGAGTATCGTTACCTAGACAACGACCATATCACGCACTTATCATCAAGATCTTCGTGATAATATGTTCAAATGAAAGGGTCTGTTGAGACTAATGTTTTTGCAATGCCCCAGACATTTTAATAATCAATCAAAGCACCAGTGGAAAGTGACGCTGAGTTAATTGGTCAAATGGTCGTATCGGACTAGAAAAAGGGAATCTCCATGGCGACGTCATTAAGCCGTGTCTGAAGGTTTTCTATTTTGGAATGTCATTTCGTTCTCCAGTGCATTTTTTTCCCGAAGCCACAGAGTTCGTGCACTGTTAAATGTTTCTGCAGGAGGTTAGCCGCTCTGCGAAGAGATACCGAACTAGATGTATTAACACCCAATGCGATGTAGCCGTTACTCTTTGTCTTTTTACTTTTTAATTCGGGTATTTTTTTTTTTTTTTTGCATATCCTTTACAGGACATTGCTGCCAACACCAGCATCTTTCAGCTTTATGTTGATTTCTTGGCAAGACTACACTCAGTAGTTTGCCATTGCTTTCTGAAAACAAAAATAAGAACTAAAGTGGAGGTTATAGCAGAGCTTGATTTTATTAGACGGCAGCAAGTCAAATGGTTTAACTATGTGACTAGGTTACAAACTAACAGTATACCAGAACAAGCAATAGTGTACAATTCAAATGGAAGCAGAGGAAGAGGCCGACCACGTAAACGAAGGACAGAGGGAATAGCAGAGTATGGGAATATTGATACACGAAGACCACAAACAGGGACTCCTACGCTATTTATACTTCACCTCGACACCGCAAGGCACAAGAGGAACAGATGAGAAGAGATGAGAAACAAGTAAATATGGACGTCAAATATTTTTTTTTTTCAGACTCACCTATTAATTAAAAAACAAAAAGAAATAAAAGTCCTGTTAAAAGAATCTGCTGTGGGTACGTGAGACTACATTACATTTATATATCAAACAAAACGTGAGGCACGTGAGGCCACATTACATTTATATATCAAACAAAACGTGAGGCACGTGAGGCCACATTACATTTATATATCAAACAAAACGTGAGGCACGTGAGGCCACATTACATTTATATATCAAACAAAACGTGAGGCACGTGAGACCACATTACATTTATATATCAAACAAAACGTGAGGCACGTGAGGCCACATTACATTTATATATCAAACAAAACGTGAGGCACGTGAGGCCACATTACATTTATATATCAAACAAAACGTGAGGCACGTGAGGCCACATTACATTTATATATCAAACAAAACGTGAGGCACGTGAGGCCACATTACATTTATATATCAAACAAAACGTGAGGCACGTGAGGTACGTGAGACCACATTACATTTATATATCAAACCAATTTCTCCCTACCGTAGCCAGAAACGATGTCTGGCATCAAAACCATGTCCTAGGGCTGCCAAAAACCGATCAGTCTTAAAGGCACCGACCCACTACATTTGACAGAAGCTGCAAATACACGAAGCTAAGTTTGTCTGGTCCGATTTGTATATAATCTGCACTTCTTGGAACAGTCATAACAATTGTGGAAGATGTATTGTTGAGATTAAAACAAGAATTACCACGGCAACAGTAGACGTTTGCAAGACTGAAAACATACTCACCAATAAAGAACTGTCAACTTCAGCGAGAATAAAATAGTGTCAGTTATTGTCAGTTCATCGGAACATATTGATCATGATCATTCTAAAGATGCCATAGACAAACAGCTAAGGGATGCACAGGCAAGATTCCGATCGAATAGATTCTGCACTGAGCAGATAGTAACATTGTGCATAACAATAGAACAATGCATCGAAGTGAACTCACCAGTTTACATTGGATTTGTGGACTGTGACACGATTGTTGATAGCATTGATAGGGAATCTCTTTAGAAATTGATGAGGCATTATGGAATCACACATAAGTTCGTTAACTGCATAAATGCAATATATGGAGACATACTGTGCAGAGTACTCCGTGAGGGAAAACTAACAGATACATTCGAAATAAGATCATAGTTAGACAATAATGCCTTCGTCACGTCCATTATTCTTACAAGAAGACAGAACAAAAATAATCCTGCCAAATATGAAGAAATTCACAGAAAAGTCAGAACCTTATGTAAGGAGGCTAAAGAAACATGGCTTGAGAAAAATTGCAGAGAAATTGAAAAACAACACAACAGTAAAAATGCGAAACTAATGCACAAAAGAATTCAGGAGATTACTAATCAAAGAACACGTACATCAGCAGGCTGCCTAAAGACAAAAGATGGAAGAGTCGTAATAGAAAAAGATCAGATTTTACATGTATGGTCAGATTACGTGAAAAACCTTTATGACGATAACAGAGACGAACAATATATTGTTCAAAATAACAATGAAGGGCCAGCAATTTTGAAGACGGAGGTTCAGAATGCTCTTAATCATATGAAATCTGGCAAGACCCCCGGACCAGACAGCGTCACAACAGAAATGATTAATGCTTTAGAAGAATATGGAATAGATCAAGTTACCAGTCTGCTTAATACAATATATGATACTGGAAATATACCTCATGAGTTATGTAATTCTGTATTTATTGCAATCCCAAAGAAATCAGGAGCCTTGGAATGTGATCAACATCGAACAATTAGTATAATGAGTCACATCACGAAGATTTTGCTAAGAATTATCATGCAAAGAGTTAGGAGGAAAATACAACCTGAAATAGGAGAAGAACAATGTGGGTTTGTACAAGGCAAGGGTACAGTAAATGCTGTGTATATACTGAGAACCGTAATCGAACGTTCTATAGAAGTAAACAAAGATCTACACCTTTGCTTTATTGACTACACAAAGGCTTTTGATAAAGTGAGACATGTCAACATGATAAGGATGCTTGAAGATCTACAAATTGATGGGAAAGACCTTAGACTTGTAAAAAACATATATTGGAAACAACAATCTGCCATAAGAGTTGATAATGAAGTAAGCCAATATCAGCCTATTAAGAGAGGTGTGAGACAGGGATGTGTAATGTCTCCAGATCTGTTTTCCCTGTACAGTGAAAATATTTTCAGAAATATTGAAAATATGGAAGGAATCAACATTGGGGGACGATGCATCAATAACATTAGATATGCAGATGATACAGTCTTGATTGCAGACAATGAACAGGATCTGCAAAATTTAGTAGATGCGGTTGTTACACACAGTGAACAACAAGGGCTTGAATTAAATTGTAAAAAGACACAGATTATGGTCGTCACTAGGAAGAACGAAATACCACAGTGTAATATACAAGTAAATGGGAATATTCTTCAACAAGTGAATAGGTACAATTATCTCGGAACAGTAATAACATCTGATGGGAGATGCCTTGAAAAGATTAGAACAAGGATCGCCATGGCAAAAGTAGCCTTTAGCAAGATGAAAAACATACTGACCAATAAAAAGATGTCAATTGAAACGAGAAAAAGAGTGTTGAGATGCTACATAGAACCTGTACTTTTATATGGATTTGAAGCTTGGACAATGAGCAGCCAGGCTGAAAAACATCTGATGGCTGTAGAAATGTGGTTTCTGAGGAAAATGCAAAGAATACCATGGACAGCCAGAAAGACCAATGAACAAGTCCTTCAAGAAACAAATGAAGATCGTAAACTGATCAGAGACATTAGACG
>OY992884.1:64207449-64314949 GCA_963921405.1 Cepaea hortensis
TGATCGTGACTGCCTGGAGAGACAAGGGTAACCAAACATCAATGTTATGCTACACCGCA
Organism: Cepaea hortensis; assembly: GCA_963921405.1. NCBI lineage: Eukaryota > Metazoa > Mollusca > Gastropoda > Stylommatophora > Helicidae > Cepaea > Cepaea hortensis. The sequence goes on from OY992884.1 coordinate 64,207,509, forward strand.
GTTGATCATTGGCTAATAATACATAAAGAAACTCTACTGAGAAAAAAAGAAGTCCCTTTTCTATAAAACATATTGTATCGTCTAAAGTGTTTATTAAATTAATGTTTGAAACGGGCATTTTTAAATTCTTAAGCCGGTAAAGTCTCTTACAGTAATCTCGTAAATTTATTGTTATAGCAAATACATTAATAAATAACTAACCAACCTTTGATATCGTTTGTCCACCCCATCGCAGTTACTCTTACAAAAGCCAGTAGAACCGATAATCTTGTAGCATGCATCTCATCTAATCTTTCTCATTCGATTTGGAAATGTATGTCTTAAATATCGTTTCGTTTTATTCTTCTACCGTCTTTATGCGTGCTGCCTTACTTCACGATATTCACCTCCTTCACTGTACGCGTAGACGTACGTACTTGTTCAGTACACATACATGCAGTAAATGTCCTACAACCTCTTTAGACTGTTTCTCCACTGCTTCCAATCTTGTCTACCCAAATGTCCAATCTAGGTTCGTATATTGCGCTGGATTGTACATTGCCGACATTCAACAGCTGAGACCGAAACTTCTCACACGTTCAAGTCTTACACCAGAAGAAAAGCAAGCGCCGTCTCAACTGTAACGTCTTCAAGACATCGTCATCAAACTAGTTGACAAAAGTGGAGCAGGCTATATATTCCACACTAGCTCCCGCCTCTTTGCGTGCCGTACTACCCCCTCACTGGCAACTCGTCTATCCTTCCCTAAATTTAAATGTTTTGTTGGACATTGTTCATGCCTCTCCCCACGTTTTCTATGAATCATTATCCGCACGACCCCTACACGACGGCGCATCCACTCAAAGCCTGCTATTATCCCGGCGTCCGTCTGGGTTCACCTGTCTGTCTGTTCTGTTGTTTGTCCATCACGAATGATGATGACCATTCATTTCATCCAGTGGGGTTGAAGGTATGGAGCCATGGGTTCTGAGATGGCTGATAAGGCCTATTTTGGCTCGAAATGTTCTTTGACAATGTGGGCAAGGAATGCTTGACGTTTCTGGAGGAGGAATTCCTGCAGTGGTTTTTCTGTCCTGCCTTTTCTTCACAGCTTTTGCAGTCCTGGTTGCCTCACATATGACTGCACCCTTGCGTAATGATGCACGCTACGAATTTCGGTCTCTGGCTGCAGCCTCCCAGGTGTCATGATGAAATCCAAAAGCCTTCAGTGAAATTTTCAGAGTGTCTTTAAAGTGTTTCCTCTGGCCACCTTGGGAGCGTTTACCACAACGCAGTTCGCTGTAAAATATTCGTTTAGGGAGCCTGTGATCTGGCATGCGAGTCAAGTGACCAGCCCAGCGAATCTGATTCTTCATCAGTAGAGTGTGGATACTGGGCATAGATGCTCTTTCTAGGACTTCAGTGTCTGGAATCTTGTCTTGCTATTTAATCTTCAGTAGCTTCCTTAGGCAGACTGTGTGGAAGTGGTTTAAATTTCTAGCGTGTCGCTGATAAACAGTCCAGGTTTCACAAGCATATAGCAGTGTGGATAACACAACTGCTTTGTATACTTTTAGCTTTGTTTGCAGGCTTATTCCAGTTCTGTCCCATACATTCTTGTACAGTCTGCCAAAGGCCGCAACTGGCCTTGGAGATTCTTGCATTCACTTCGTCATCAGATGTGGCAGCTTGTGACACAGTGCTGCCAAGATAGGTGAATTTGTCCACAACACTTATTCTATGATCATTCACTTTGATATTCGGCACAGTGTGATTATTCCCTGGAGCTGGCTAGTAAACAACTACAGTCGTCTCCAAGTTGATATTGAGCCCAAATTTGGCACAGGCATGTGAGAAAGCTGAAACATTATGTTGCATGTCCGCCTCTGAGTTGGCGTATAGCGCGCAATCATCAGCAAACTGGAGCTCTCTGACGGTGTCGCCTTTAATTTTGGTTTTAGTTTTCAGCCTTCTGAGATTAAATAACTTTCCATCCATACGGTAGTTGATGTCTATTCCAATGTCGTCGTTCTCGAAGGCATTCATCAACATGGCTGAAAACATGAGGCTGAACAGTGTTGGTGCCAGGACACATCATTGCTTCACTCCATTGGTGACAGGAAAGGGTTCTGACAGTTCACCATTTTCCTGTACTCTTGCCTGCATACCATCATGAAATAGCCGCACTATTTGGACAAACTTTCGTGGACAGCCATATTTTGTCATAATCTTCCACAGTCCTTCTCTGCTGACTGTACTGACTGTATCAAAAGCCATTCTCTAAGTTAAATACCACATGTTTGTTATATTCTGCATTCTTACTTTTACTTTACATGTTTTCATTATAATTTTCTGCTTCAATGTAGTAACTTTAATGTCATTTCCATTTTCGTATTTGATTGTTGTTTTTTTTTTTTTTATTGCTATTTACAGATGAAGCCTTTTTGCTTCAAAATCCTCTTTCTTCTTTCTTTCCCGTATTCTTTATGCAGTTCTAATTTTGGAAGGCTGGCATACATTTCTTGCTTTACAATTTGCACAGCTTTAACAGAGTTAAACAGATTCCATATAGACAAAATAAATTATATAAATAAATATTTACTGCCCACTGTTTCAAAATGTAGTCAATAAACATATATAAAGCAGAATGGCGTTTGCCATTTGTTTGTGTTTTTGTTTTTACTCTAGCCTGGTTACCCTTCTGACGTCACTGGCAGCTTCGTGGCAAAAATCAAATGCCCACAAAAAACAACAACAGCTAATCATTATGTGGTGCTGAAAAAAACGTAAATGATAACTATGCATATTCATGCCACTTTGAGCATACTGCAAGTACATCCAGTCTGACGCTTTCCGGCTAGGCTAGAGCACCGTGCATGACGGCAAAGACCAATAGTCTACCAATAAAGAACTAGTGTCGTCAGTTGTTATACAGTGACCACGTATGGACTAATTGTTCGATGTACAACGAGGATCATCTGTTAATGAGATAACTAACTATCCATACATCAGGTGTTTATCTACTTAGATACAACAACCGGACGATGGCGCAGTGGCCAGCATGCTTGCATGGCAACCCGGTGGTCTTGTGTTAGAGTTGCTATCTTCTAAAATTGACTTGTACTTTCAGGTTCATCCATCCAAAAATGGATACCAGGACATTACCAGGAAGTAAAGATGATGGGTTGGAATCTGAACCTCTGTTTGACTATCTCTAATCTATAACCTAATCAGCTCTTGGCAGTAACGGGACACTAGAAACGTGTTTAATTTATTACCAACAATTTTATTGAGACCCTTGCTCAAAACCTTTACTCAACTTTTAGTCTTTCCTCTTGAGCCTAAGGCGGCGCATAGGGCAGAAGTCCTGTCTCTCCATGCCTGGCGGTTCGCTGCTACCTGTTGTAGATCTTGGATATTTACTTGGCCATTGAATGAGCCTTCTCTAATGATGGTTATACGCAGGGTCTCTCTTGGTCTTCCCCGTTTTCTTTTCCCTACCGGTGACCATATGAGGGCTTGGTAGGGGAGTCTTGTCTTGTCCATTCTGAGTACATGGCCGATGTAGTTCCAACGGCGTCTTCTTATGAAATTGGATACTGTATCTTGCTTAGTCTCTTGTCTTATTTGCGAATTGGTTCTGAAGTCTGTCCAGTGGATGTTTATAAATCTTCTAAGACATATGTTTTCAAAATTGTCTAATTTTTTTTATCTAAAGCTACCGTTGATTTCCAACTTTCACATCCATACGTTAACACTGGAATCACACAAGAGTTGAAGACTTTAAGTTTTGTGTGTTTGCTGACTCAAGTATATATACATATTGCAGAAAATATTAGAGGGAAAGATGGTGGTCCTGGATATGTATGTGAGTCCGCCCTGTGGAGTTGTTTATCATTGACTGCAGGATAAACACTGTCTATGTCAGTATCGTCTGGGAGGACAGACATCATTCACCTGCGTGTGCTTTCGAGTGCCCCCCTTGATGACACGGTGAACTGTGAAATAGCAGTAAGTTCTCTGTGATGTCCAGACTAGGCTGGGCTTCATCTTGACGAATGGTTTAAATCTGGACTTCTTAGTCGTATGTATTCACTCTCGGAAACATGGAGTGTAAGTCAATAGTTAACCATAAATCACTGTCCCAATACTCAACTTGATGATAGGTGACGAACCAAATTTAATGCGGCTGGGCGAGAGGCTAGATTGCCGGGCTCTCTTTCGGGAGACCCGGGTTCGAATCCTCGGTAAGGAGTGGAGTTTCTTCTTCCTGGGCAAAAAACAAACTCTAACATGTACAGATCGCGGCGATTGCACTTGCCAAGCCGCCTTGATTCCTGAGGATCAATACCCCCTGTCTTACATCGCAAGGTACTATAGGCAGTAAACGGCAGTTCAACGACAACTGATAACACCAACTTGAATATAGGCGACGAAACACATTTGAGTCATTGTTGATCATATAAACTTGAATAGAGGAGATCAAACAACTTTTCGTCACTGTTGCTCATAGTCACTTGACTCACCATTGACAACACGAACTTGAAGATAGGTGACGAAACAATTTTGATTCATTGTGGAACATACCGACATGATAAATAACCGAATCAACTAGATTTTTAGCTGAACATACCAACTTGATGATAGGTGCCGAAACAATGTTGCTTCATTGGTGAAAACACCAACTTGATAGATGACCGAATGAAACTGGATTCATGGTTGAATATACCAAATTGATTATATCAAAAAAGAGGTAACCTGAAACAGATAACGCAAGGATAGTTATCTGAGCCATCCCAGGTTCCACCTGATCTGAGACTCTGCTATTCTGGGGAGCCTCAGAGATATGGGCATCCTTACCTGGTCAAATGCAGCCACTTTTGCCTTTGACGTTTATGAGGGGCTCCAGAGTAGACAAGAAACGATGGCGGCGGCGCTTGATCTCAAGGATGCGTACAATAAAGTTCGATATGATATGTTGATGACCGCACTCATGGAGAAGGGGGTAAATCCCTGGTTGGTGAACTGTATAGCAGCCATTCTACATTCTCGTCGGGTTGCTGTCCGTCTGTGTGCATGGACCTCAGAGCCACATATGTTAACCCTGGGACTGCCACAGGGATCTGCAATCTCACCGGTGCTCTTTAACGTGTATACGAGCAAGATTGCAAACCTAGAAGCACCAGGGGTTGGAAGGATACTAACATTTGCAGATGATATTCTTGCATATAGGCAGGGGAGAGATAGGGAGCAAACAGACCAGGAGTTACAGGCGACAGTAGACAAAGTGACTGACTGGTGCACTGAATTGAGTGCTGTCATCCACACAGAAAAGGCGGCTGTTTTGTGGTGCTCTCTGGACAACAGGATTGTGAGAGCTGATGTCTCAAGCCTCACGATAGATGGTAGAAGCGTCAACAGAGAGAACAAACTGATGAAGTATCTGGGAATCACATTTGACAGGAGCCTGTCCTTCAAGGACCATGTGGTGACGGCTGTGACAAGATCTCAAAAGGGACTCAATGCACTTAAAACTGTGGCTGCAATGGGCACAGAGCAGGGAGTGCTTTTCACACTACACCAGCACTTGTTCCTCTCAGTGATTTATGATGGACTAAAACTGCTCACTGTCCCAAAGAGTCAGATGGTGAAATTAGAGCGCATACAGAACGAAGCTATGCGAGTCATTCTAGGATGCACCAGAGACACCTCAGTAGTGTGTATGCGTTACATCACTGGTTTGCCCACTGTTGCTGGTAGGCTCAAGGTGATGCAGGCGAAGGCGTACCTCAGAGTAGCTGCAGACACAGATCACCCGCTGCATGAGCAGCTGGACGCAGTTAAGGGTCAGCGAATGATAAGAGGGAAATCATGGATGGCTGAGGCGGAGGATTCGATCAGACAGGTGTGCATCTTGGAGAACATTAGGCGAGGAGAGGAGTGGGTCAGAGTGCCAGCGGAGCAGTCAGACTTGTGCAGAGTTATAATCACATTGAGCCGGGAGTGCAGGAAATGGCAAGCAGGGGCCACGGAAGTGGAAATCCAGCAACTAATTTAGGATAATGCTCGCTCGGGTGAAGTGATTATCTACACAGATGCGTCGGTGTTGAGAGGTAGGAAAAGTGCCTGGGGGTTCTTAGCAAAAGCTAATGGTCTACGTTTGGTGCAGGAGAGCCTGGTATATGATACCACAACATCTAGCTTAAGAATGGAGGTGGAGGCGGTCAGTGCAGCTTTCCGCTGGGTGGAGAATACGATACACACACACATCGTGATTGTAACTGACTCAGAATGCATGCTGAGGGAGGTTAGGACAGGCAAGCTTCGTGGAGAGTGGTTTGCTTCGCTTCGGAGATCACGGGTGGCAAGCATCGCTTGGATCTTTTCTCCGGGGCATGCCTGTGTGCTGGGGAATGAACAGGAGGACAGATAGGATTGCTCTGCAACACTTGGTGGATTATTGATGCATGGCAAGGCAGACGTGGTTGCGGCCTTGTGGGATCACGTGTACACCTCGGAGGAGCAAATGGATCACCATGGTCTGTCAAGAATGAGACAGCGAGGAGTGACGAGGGGATCTGGCCGAAGCTCGACGCTCAGAGGAAAGGTAAGACGGACATATAGTCAGATTGCTAGTGGTACTATTTGTGTTGGCACACTTCGCTGGCTGTTGAAGATGGGAACGGAGCACTTATGGGAATGCCCCGAATGCTGTGATGTCGGTTCCTAAATCAATCAAATCTAATCAAATCAAATCTTATGTCTGCTTGGGAACTTAATGATTGGGAATATTCTCAACCTATAGTGATAGACAGACTGACTGTGTGTTCTGCAGTGTGTTAACATATATTATAGCTTAATTAAGTTACTACAGGAAACAGGTTACAAGTAACAAGCAACATGACCACAGCTCGACCTAAAATTGCAGAAATCCAAGCAACAAGGAGAGATAGGCCTGGAGCGAGAAGAGCTGAAGCGATACGTCTTGGATATTGACAGGGACTATCGACAAGAGGAACGGGACATACGGAAGGTAGAAATTGACAGGATATCTAAGGCATTTGAAATAAAAGCTAAGAAGCTTGCCTGGGAACAGAAATATACGAAGGTTGCCTTAGAACAGGCAGCTAAGAAGCTTGCCTTTGAATAGGTAGTTAAGAAGCTTGAATTAGAACAGGTCACAGAACTTGATACCTTTTGATAAAACGGGGACCGAAGTGACGACTATTTACATAGATTATCAGCTATGACTACTGCTGTTGGCTTGGATACAGGGATGTTGCACCCGAGGTTGTCTCATGGTCTCCTAGTCGCAGCCTACGAAATATACAGCAGACTTTTGCCAGAGATGGAAAACGATTTTGATGCCCTTAATCAAGCAATGCTGAAGTGTTTAAAGATTACAGTTTTACATACCGTAACACGTTTCGGACAGCAAAGAAGTAGCCAGGAGAGTTGTACTCCTCATACGCAGCGAGTTCCAGTCGTATCTCCTGATAGTGGATGACTCTGGCGGGCTTCAAAAACGACTACGAGAGTTTGGAAGAGATCGTATTAGTAGGCCAGATGAAAACACAAATGGCCAAGCCCATACACATTGTCCTGTTAGAAAACCGGACCGAAAGATTGGATTTTATTAACACCTTAGCTAAAAGGTATGTGTTGGCACACGGGGAATCCAAAGCCAATCGGCTAAAAGTTTTCCTTTACTCTGAGAAGGGAAATGGGGGAAACCTAACAAGACCAAAACAATACAACAAGACGCACTTTCTGAGAAATCTCAGGTAAGTAAACCAGAGGCCCGCAGCCCACCACCATGTCTAAAAGGGAGATGGTATGAACAGTTTTGCAAGATCTGCAAAACAACAACACACAACACAGTGGACTGTAGGAATAAACCCAAAGATACCCACTATGCAGCATGCGTAGTAGAAACGAGGGAACTTTTTTTTAGGAGTTAAAACTTCTGAGAATAACAAACCACCCGTATTAGAAGTAATTGATGTCAACGGACTTCATGTTGAGTGTTTATATGACACTGAACTGCAGTTCAACGCAGTCGTTGCGTCATACTTATAGACTTCATAACAGCTCACGGGGGACGATTGAGATTCAAAGGCTGTGAAACGTTCTATAGTAACCAAATGCCCAGGTGGACATAAATTCGAATTATGTTAGTGGAACTATTAAGGCAGCGGACCCTCTTTTTCCTATGATATTAGAGTGTCACTGTGTGTTCCTTGGGTAATCATACAAACCCGTAATTGTTGGGGCCATGCAAACGAGATCCAAGCAAGGTGAAGATACGCAGCCAGCTAGGGTCTCAAAACTCTGCCAGAAGAGATAAGTGCTGCGCATATCATAGATGCAATATTGCTATCTTATTTTGCTAAGTTGCCCAAATGTAGCGATCCGCCTAAGAGACGACAATTCTACATGAAGAATCGTCTGCTGTATCAGAAAGTCGGGGCAGAGGAGTACTAGCATGGCCAGACGGTTATTCTGAAAGACTACCGTCCACAGATTCTTCACAACGAACACACAATCACTGTCAGCGGAGATATGGGTGGCGGGGCAATTCTCCAGAGGAATTTCTGTTATTATTATTTTCCAGTAATCACCGGAAACTAGCGGAGGAACGTTAGATCTTGCTCTGAGTACCAGAGAACCACAGCATTAGACTCATTCTAAGAGGTCTCAAACGATGGGGATAAATTACTTTTTTTGTTACCACTGGGAAATGATTTAAAAATTGGGTGGCAGGGAGCGTTTAATATCGAAATTCTAGTGTCTCTCACCAATTATCAGATACCGATCAGGGGGAAATCAAGAATTCTCCATACTAGTCTTCTGCACAAATATGAAGAGTGTCCCGAAGACGATCTCTCCCATTCATGTGATGACAGTAACCACAGAAATGTAAAGGTTGAAAACACATTGGTGGAATATCCCTTATATCAAAGAGAATCGTACATGTAAGTCCAAATTAATTATGATCTATCTAATGTTCAGCGCGTTATAATTATTACCTTGTTGTTAAAATCCCATAGTCAGAAACTCACTGACAAACTAAGACATATGGTGTTCGTCTAGTTTGATATGACTGTGTCGACATAAGAACCAACCGGCCACAAAGACTATCTCGATACATATCTCCGAATCGGAGGAAGACGATATTAGGTGGTTGATCAAACGGGAATAGCTTTGGAAGAAATGTTCAGAGGTTCTTCACATTTAAGAGAGGACCTCTGTAATAAAACCCAAGTCGGTTACAAGCTGACAACGCATCCCTTAGAGGATCACCACCCGTGTCGATGATTAGAATCAGAGACTTGCGAAATCCGATAATCTTCAAAGGGAACCTTTGCGTGATCTCATGAGGTTTCTTTGCTAAACTACAGTAATACAAAGATTTACGAGAGATGCATTCAATAACTATCAGGACTTTCGTAGTCTGGGTTCTATAAATCTATCTTTTGTTTGGAAACGCAACTTCTCAATGTGTTTCGTCAAAAAAGCCGAACGAGCTTTTTTATGAAGACATAAAACCGCGTTTATACACCAGTCAGATTGCAGAGAACGTGGCGTCACTTCATAGAGACGTAATAAGCTCGGGGGAAATGACGTAATTAACGCGGCCAGGTTAGTCAATCGGTGGCGATCTACACCTACACTCCAGAACACTATGTCTATTTCTCTTAATGGGGGTACTTGAGTTTATATTATTTAAATTATCGTTCTTGTTTCTGTAGCGAAGTACATTCTAGAGCAGTGCTTCCCAACTTTTTTTTGTGCTATGCCCCACCTAAGCCTTTCTAAAATTCCTATGCCCCCTCTCCTAACTTATACATAATTTTTAATATTCAAACATTTAAATGTTCACTAAAGAAACTTGAATGACAGGTTTTAGGAAGAAATCACTAGGAAATTGTTTAGCAAACACTGTAAGTAAATTTTCATAACATATAATGAAGAACTGAAATTCAAGTACACAATAATTTTAATGAAAGATTTTACTATAACATGTTAAAATTGATGCTTGCGGCAAAGAGATTTTATGTCAAATTCCAATTTAGTTAACTTCAGTCTCAAGTCGCCCCGTTTTGTTATATCCAGCCAATTTCTTTCTTTCTCTTTTTTTTAAAGCATCAAATCATTTATGGCTCTAAATCCGCATTCAGCTAACCATGAAGATGGAAACGGTAACAATAGTTATCTTGCACATTTGGTTGCAATTGGATATTTGATTTCGGTTTTCTCACAAAGCAGTGCCATCGCTCATTTTATATTAAGTAAAGTTTTAATTGACTCATCATTTTGCATTTCTGCGAGTTCTTCTTGATACCGCATATTTAAAATATCAGACGAATCCACTAACATTGGCTGCATCATCCAAGTTTGGAAATCAGTTTGTTTCATATCAGAAAATCGTTCTTCTAAATCAGCCTATGCAGTGTTCAGATGATCGACAATAACATATTAAGCGGTATCAGTCACTTCACATTTTTGGAGCCAATGAAATTTTTCAAAGTTTGTATTGTAGATATATGTCTGACATAATTCAATAAAGGGAATGAAACCAAATATATTCGCTTTTGCATCGACAAGAGGTTTATTTGTTCCTTGAAGTTGTTTATGTAATATATTTAGTTTTTCAAAGATATCGGCTATGTAACTCACAAATGCCTTACCATGGACCGTTAACAGATTTTTGATTTTAGGTTTGTCGCTTAAAAATCACTAAGAGTATCAAATAGGTCTATAAATCTTTTCAAGCAGTTCCCTTTAGAGAGCCATCTTTCTTAACTGTGCAGTATAAGTCTTACATGATCTTCATTTTGTTCTTCGCAAAATAACTTGAAGAGACGTTCACATTTGGCACTAGCTTTAATAGCATAGATACACTTTATAGCTAAATTTAGTACTTCATTTAGAACAGGCGAAATGTTTTTAGCTACCAGGATTTCGCTGTGAATAACACAATGCACAAGAAGCATTTCTGGATTCTCATCTTTCATCAATTTTAAGCAACCATTTTCTTCCCCATCATATTAGGAGCACCATCTTCTGCACAAGATGTTATATTTTTCATTAGTAAATTATTGACAGCAAGTAGTAGTGATGAAGAAATACAACACTTTTACGACGAAATAGAAATGGCGATGGCTCAAATTGGATCACAAGAAATAAAGATAATACTTGGTGATTTTAATGCAAAAGTAGGAAAGGGAAAAATGGAGGAAGTAGTGGGGAATTATGGTTTAGGTACAAGAAATGAAAGAGGGGAAAAGCTAATAGAATGGGCAAATATCAATGATATGATAATTGGAAACACGTGGTTTAAACACCATAAAAGACGACTGTACACATGGATAAGCCCTGATAAGAAAATAAGCAACCAAATTGACTACATACTAATTAATAAAAGATTTAGAAATGCTTTAATTAATGTAAAGACAAAGCCTGGTGCTGACTGTAATAGTGATCATGTACCACTATGTGGACAAATAAAAGTAAGATTAAAGAGAGGGGAAAAAAATGGTTAAGAACATGAGACTTAATAAAGAGGTTCTGAAAATAGATAAAGAAATGCAAGAACAATACAGAGTGACTGTGAAAAATAGGTACAATGCAATAACTAAAATACAGAGTATAGATGAAAAATGGGAAATGTTAAGGGACTCCATTCATCAAACTAGCAAAGAAGTATTACCGGAGAGAGGCAAAATAGCTAAGAAAAAATGGATGAATGAAGATATCTTAAAACTGATGGACAAAAGAAAACAGAGTAAAAATGACAAACAAGAATACGCTAAGATAAATAAAGAAATAAAAGATAAATGTGGGAAGGCTAAAGAAAGTTGGTTAAACGAGCAATGCAAAAAAATTGAATTAAATTCCATTAAAGATACAAAAAATATGCACAGACAAATCACTGAGCTTACAGGAAGAAAAATAAGAATAAATACAGGGTGTTTGAAATCAAAAACAGGAAAGATAATATTAGAGGAAGATGCTATAATGAAGAGGTGGAATGAGTATATACGAGAATTATATGAAGGAGAAAGGGAAGAATTAACAGAAGATAGTAACTTAGAAGGTCCACCTATTCTGAAAGAAGAAGTCGCTGACGCTATGAAACGTATGAAGAAAGGAAAAACAGCTGGGCCAGATGAAATCACAATAGAAGAATTAGAAGTATTGGGAGAATTTGGAGTAGATATATTAACCAAAATGTTGAATGATATTTACAGCAGTGGATATTTACGCAGTGATATGCTGAAATCTGTATTTATAGCTATACCAAAAAGACCGGGAGCAATTGATTGTGAAGATTTTCGTACAATTAACCTTATAAACCATATCACTAAACTTCTACTCAGAATCATAATGAGAAGAACCAAAAAGAAAATAAAAATGGAAATTAGTGAAGAACAGTATGGATTTGTGGAAGGAAAGGGCACAAACAATGCAATTTATACATTACGGACACTAATAGAAAGGTCAATAGAGAAACAGAGAGACATATATTTGTGCTTCATAGATTATACTAAGGCATTTGATAAAGTAAAACATGGTGAACTGATTAAAATGTTGGAAGATATCAACACTGATGGAAAAGATTTAAGAATAATAAAGAATATTTACTGGAACCAAGTAGCAGCAATTAAAATGGGAAATAAAGAGGGTAGTTACGAACAGATAAAGCTAGGAGTACGACAAGGGTGTGTCTTGTCACCAGATCTTTTCTCCCTGTATAGCGAAGTAATAATGAGAGAGATCAAAGAGATGCCAGGAATACTAGTTGGAGGTTATAATATAAATAATATACGCTATGCAGATGACACAGTATTGGTGGCGGATAATTCAACAGACCTACAACAATTATTAGACGTTGTAGTAACAGAGAGTGCAAGGAAAGGACTCTCCTTGAATATCAAGAAAACAGTAACAATGGTAATATCAAAGAAAATGGCGACACCAAAATGTGACATAGAAATAGAAGGGAAAATCCTTAACCAAGTTGATAATTTTAGATACCTAGGGGCATTTATAACATCAGATGGAAGATGTACAACAGAGATTAGGAGCAGAATAGGGCAGGCAAAAGCCGCATTTCAGAAAATGAAGAGTATCTTATGCAATAAGTCACTATCACTGAATGTAAGAAAGAGAGTGCTGAAATGCTATGTAGAACCAGTTTTGCTGTATGGCAGTGAATCTTGGAATGTAAATGAACAAATTAAGAAGAAATTAGAAGCAACAGAGATGTGGTTCCTGAAACGAATGTTGCGAATTCCTTGGACTGCCAGAGTAACTAACGACGACTGCCTGAAACAGGCTAACGAAACTAGAACATTATATACAACAATAAGACAGAGACAAACATCTTTCTTCGGTCATGTGATGAGAAGAGAGGCATTGGATAACATCGTAACAACTGGAAAGATCGAGGGGAAGAGAGGCAGAGGTAGACCAAGAGAAGTGATGCTGGATGGATTGAGACGGTTGCATGGAGGAATATCAGCAGCAGAGTTGATCCAGAAAACCAAAGACCGAGATCTATGGAGAGCCATGAACGCCTACGCCAGCCCACACGGCACTTGATGATGATGAAATTATTGACAACTAAGTAATATTTCGCCGTCTCCCTGGCTGAGGAGTTAGCAGCTTTCTCCGTAACCCCGAATACTCTCGTGGTTGCCGTGAGCGCACGAGAATTGGAAGAATTTCGAGTAGCGCCAGTTACTTATGAGAATATGTGAGCCGGTCGCTCAGAAAGCAATGGCAAACTACTGAGCGTAATCTTGCAAAGAAATCAACAAACATCTGAAAGATGCTGATGTTGATAGCAATGTCCTGTAAAGGATATGCAAAACAAGTAATATTTCAGCTTAATATATATATCATTCTAGGTAGTTGTGCTTTCTAATAATTTACAGAACAACATTTCTTCAGCAAAATCACCTTTATCAATATATCTTACGTAAATTATAAGTACGGTTTCGCTGTCTCTCAAAGTTGTTTCATCCATTTGCACGGACAATTTTCTTGTTTTCAGCTTTTCAACAAGTTGTATTTCAATATCCTCACTCATTTCGTCTATTCTTCTGCTAATAGTATATTTATTTAGTGGCGTAGCTCTAACGTCTTTTTCATCTTTTTCCATAACCGTTTTAAGAAATGTTGATATTGATAGTTTGATTAAATTCTCCCTCTCCCACCGATGAGTAATGAAATTTGATAACTAGCCTCAAGAGTACGAGTGACAGTTGCATTATGAGCAGTAAATAGGGACTTTAATGTTACTCGTTTTTCAAAATTTTTCTTTAATGTTTGAAAGTAATTCAAATCTGAATTAATATGAGCATTATTTTTCGCCTTCAAATGTGCCTCAAGACGACCTCATTTTATTGATTCGTTGGTCAAGCATTATTGGCATAAAATTCAAAAAGGTGACCGTTCATCGCGGACAGCGGGTATGAAACCAAATTTTAAATATTCCTCCGAATACTGACGAATTTTTATCTTGCTTACACCACTCATTTCACTATGGGCTGGAATAAATAAATATAAGATCAATTAAAAACTAAACAAAATAATATGAACTGGAGTAAACGTAGACTAAAAATGCATATTTAAATATGTATGGCACATTTACCGCTCATTTAAAAAATTTTTTTCTGGAAAATGATGCTTCTAAGGCTGAAATTACTAAAAATTACCAATCGAATTCACACACACACACACACACACACACACACACACACACACACACACACACACACACACACACACACACACACACACACGCACACACACACACACGCACGCACGCACGCGCACACACACACACACGCACGCATGCACACACACACCACACACACACACACACAGAGAAACAGACACGCACGCACGCACGCACACACACACAGACACAGACACGCACGCACACACACACACACACACACACATATAAATATATAGGGATATACACTACTGACGAGCTTAAACGAGAGCGAAACTCGAGTATAGTGCTTCCATATTGACGTGGATGGGCCTTAGGTTCATGCCGGAGTGCGATCAGCGTTGCCAGTGGTGGGTTGTGCTCAATATTTAAATTTCAAGTCCCGAAACACCCAAATAATCAATTTGATTATTGCTCACTGTATTTAGGAGGCCGGGTGTTTCCTTGCCAGTGAGAAGTCCTGATCGTTCGGGTCCACATCTATTGACGCACGTCAGTCGCGGCGATTGGGCAATCTTGAGCATGGCCTACGATGGGTAGCGTTGTGGTGCTCTGGTGTGATAATTTGGCGTGTCCAGTGTGTGCCGCGTGGTTACACACCCGCTTCACACACGTGATCCGGGGCTTGCTTCCGGATCCGGTCAGGGATATGCACTACTGACTAGATCAAACGAGAGCGAAACTCGAGTATAGTGCTTCCATATTGAGGTGGATGGGCCTTAGGTTCATGCCGGAGTGCGATCAGCGTTGCCAGTTGTGGGTTGTGCTCAATATTTAAATTTCAATTCCCGAAACAACCAAATAATCAATTTGATTATTGTTCACTTTATTTAGGAGGTCTTTTGTTCCTTGCCAGTGAGAAGTCCTGATCGTCGGGTCCACATCGATTGACGGACGTCATTCGCGGCGATTAGGCAATCTTGAGCATGGCCTACGATGTGTAGCGTTGTGGTGTTCTGGTGTGATAATTTGGCGTGTCCAGTGTGTGCCACGTGGTTACACACCCGCTTCACACACGTGATCCGGGGCTTGCTTCCGGATCCGGTCAGGGATATGCACTACTGACGAGCTCAAACGAGAGCGAAACTCGAGTATAGTGCTTCCATATTGAGGTGGATGGGCCTTAGGTTCATGCCGGAGTGCGATCAGCGTTGCCAGTGGTGGGTTGTGCTCAATATTTAAATTTCAATTCCCGAAACAACCAAATAATCAATTTCATTATTGCTCACTGGATTTAGGAGGCCGGGTGTTTCCTTGCCAGTGAGAAGTCCTGATCGTTCGGGTCCACACCGATTGACGCACATCAGTCGCGGCGATTGGGCAATCTTGAGTATGGCCTACGATGGGTAGCGTTGTGGTGTTCTGGTGTGATAATTTGGCGTGTGCAGTGTGTGCCGCGTGGTTACACACCCGCTTCATACACGTGATCCGGGGTTTGCTTCCGGATCCGATCAGGGATATGCACTACTGACGAGCTCAAACAAGAGCAAAACTCGAGTATAGTGCCTCCATATTGACTTGGATGGGCCTTAGGTTCATGCCGGAGTGCGATCAGCGTTGCCAGTGGTGGGTTGTGCTCAATATTTAAACATTCATAAAGGCCTAAAGGTGTGACGAAATCAGTGATATGCATGGGCTTTTCTTCCATAGGGACTTGCCAATATCCCTTGGTTAAATCAATTTTGGAGAAATATTTCTATTTGGCCATGCCGTCGATGAGATCATCAATGTTCGGCACGGGTTCAGCATCTAGGAGGGTTAATGCTTTGATATTTCTATAGTCAACGCAAATTCTCAGGGTGTTATCTTTCTACGCCGGCCCTTTAGACCTTTACACGCTCCCGCTAGCCCCTGACCTGTCTACACTCCACAGCCTTTCGTCATGACTAGTTTTCAGAATTTACACACACACCACACACACACACACACACACACACACACACACACACACACACACACAGAGACACAGACACGCACGCACGCACGCACACACACACACACAGAGACACAGACACGCACGCACGCACACACACACACTCACACACACACACACACACACACATATATATATATATATATATATATATATATATATATATATATATATATATATATATATATATATATATATATATATATTGATATTACATGTTGAATCGGCTGTCGTTACTTTTGTTTTGGTTAGATAAGATAAACATTTCCTTTCTCACGTTGCTTTTGCACTGACTTTATTAATTTCTCAATTCCTAATTGTGGTGTTGATAGTGATACGATATCGTCAGCATATCCAACTTAGGTACTTCGATTCCTCTGATTACAGAGAATTCATATGATCCCTTGTCAAAATTTTCTCTAATAACTAACGCGATGATTTCAGTATAACGTTTAATAGATAGTGGGAACATTCAGCCGCGTCTAACTCTCTGTTCTATATTAAACTAATATATTATATTATCACATATTTCCACTGTAGTGTGTTTTTATTTTAGATATGTGTTTAAATAATAATTATAACTATACTGACATAGTCTAAAGTCTTATGCAATAAATATCGCAAAGCGTTGTGTTGTTCAGTTTATATATGATCAGACCACTCGTAATACACATAATTTGAATTGGCACATCATAGCAAGATTATTATACTGTGTGATACTGATGCGTAGCACCCAGGTTCTCTGTTACTATGTTTGAGTGCATATCCCATAGTGGAAATCATGGACAGGCGTTTACAAGAGACAGCAAGAATTATGGACACACTGTGGGTGTCTCAATCCCAGCTTTCCTCATTACTGTTCATCTAATCCCAAAGTAGTATCACTGTCTCTCTCACTAACTCACGCACTGCTATGTTAAGTTTCTAATATGCATTATGTGGTGGTTTCCAGTTGTTTTTCACGTTAAATGGCAGTGGGCTACGCCCTCAGCCTTTTGACACATTTGAAAATCTATGGTACTGCCACTAACAACAAAGAACACTTTAGGTGTGTCCATTTATCCAAACGAATAGCCAGTTCCCAGAACTTATTTTGCCATACAATCGCTAATTTCCCAATCCCCTAGGGAGGCAAGATGAACTTAAACGTTGGCTTCTTGTTAAGAAAACAATGGTAAACTTTAATCAACTTGTTCGATGTCGTTTGCATTACATCGCCATCAACCTCCAGATACTGTTCTAGGCAATTTACATTCAGTAGTTTGCCATTGCCTTCTGCACGAAAATTTTACGTTTAAATCCAACTTAATGTCGATGTAGGGGTTGACGCAACTCCCCCTACCACTCCCCTCCCCTCTAACATCCAATCACCAGAGTACCGTCAATTAAAGAGCGAGCAAAACATAAAATTGCCTAAAAAGTCAACCAAGGATTGATCGCGACGCCCTGAAATTGACACGTAGCATGTCACATTTTTTACAACGCCGAGGGGAAATTAGGATTACCCTTTCGACGTGTTATGAAATCACGGTGACATTTTTCAAAGTTTATAAAACGTGTACTTTAAATTGTGTCATTTAGTTTCGCATGCACTGTGTTCACACTGTATAACCAATTAACACACTTTACAACAACCAACGCCACTACAGCCAATAAAACTTTGACAAGAAAGTAACAGATTTGACATTAATTGAAATGCAGGTCGCTGTGCTATATTCCTGGCATAACTTACTAACTTCCAGCGAGCTGTTTATGGTTGTGTGTAAGCTACGCTGACATTCATGCTTGAATGTGCTCAAGAAAACAGTAAACAACAGCTGCGTCAAGGGTGTAGAGTGAAAACACAAATCTCTTTATTTTCTCTGATACAAATGATTGTAACTTTACTACTTACGACCTCACAGCTTAACTTAACCTGGATTGTCATAGGGCTGTCGACCCGCCCAAATGACACAGCTGGGCTCGCTCGCTTTGATGTAGTGTGCTGAGTCGCCTGGTTGCTGTGGCGTATCTGCTAGCCATCATATATCGTTTGTTGCTGAATAATTATCTCGCCTGCCCGTTGTCAATCTTTCCCGATGGTCGATATCTTCGGTCTCATCTCAACTTTTGGCTCGGGCTCTCAGTTTTATGTGAAGTGGTCGCCATGGCGGTTCTCATCAGACTGACTTTCTGTCCGCGGCTTTCTGCGCTTGACCCTTCAATCACGTGGCCTGAGCTCGCTATCTGATTGGTTCTTAAATTTAGCTGTCTATTTCTTCGGATCCTTTCTTTAAATTACTGTGACTATTCTCACTAATACCGACTAGTTTCTGAATTGTTGTCCGTCGATTTTCCAGTTGGGCTGACTCATGGCATACGCCCTACTCCCAATTTTGTGTTCTACTTGCTTGTCCATAACTGACATAAGTCACTGTGGTCGCATATTACAGTCCATTCATTTGTGTCTACTTAGTCGCACATCACCGTCGCTTGGTCGCACATCTCTGTCTGTTTAGTCCTTCGAGCTTACGTATCCATTTTACTTTTTCTTCACTCTCGTGAAAGGTCGATATTCTGTTATACATCACACAAAAGTATATAAATATTTATGTCGGACACGATATACCCGACTCTCTCCAAGTAGACGTCGTGTGGCCTCAGTCTCCTTTTTATTCGGACGGCTGATGTCCAACCTAATATGAGCTCCAATGCCCTCCACAGACATCTTCATATGGTTCCTCATTCATGTTTCAGCATGAGCAACTTACACCCTTCTCCGAGCCATAATGCTCTGGGTAAAGGAACGTAAGTGTTTTTTTTTTTTTTTTTTTATAAATCTCGCTTTTTCTCCTATTTATTTCAGCTCGCAACTCGCTCGTGCATTTAGTTTGACCAATCTATGCTTCAACTGTGATTTCCTTTGATGCTTGTGACTGCATGACTCTCGTCTCCCTTATGTCAAGATTTGTGGGGCGGCTGCCGTGATGTTACCCTTTTTGTATACTCTTCACTTCTGTGTCTTCTAAGTAGTTTTGTTTCAATTCTCTTCATTTCAGTCTATAGCAGTTTATAGCGTTCTTCCTAATGATTTTACAGTGCAATCTTACATTTATAGTCTTACTTCTGTATATACACTTTTATGCAAAGGTAATTTTTAAAATTAAAATACTTGTTTCCTTCCTGTCTTTACCATTGTAGCATGATGGAACAGAATTCCCCATTCCCAGTCCGACACATTTCATAAAGATACTTTAAGTCTTAACGGGGACCATCCCAAATAGAAGGGCTATTATTAGATCGTATGTTCTAGAACGAGTTGGGGGAGGGCAGAGGTATGCGCTTGTTTTCATTGGCTAATAGGTAATGAGCCCACGCTATTCCTGGGCCATATTTTAAAATCTAATTAGTAGAAGCGGGGATTCCACTTAGAGCGGTCGCTAGTGTGATGTGATGACCCAACAATGCCCTTAAAGATTCAATAATATATTGTTCTCTGGACAACAGGTACCACTTTAAAACATACTTTAATGTTGTGGCTAGACCTAGTGAACGAAAAAGAAGAATATAAGAGTATTTTATGAATAAAATGTGAAAGTGGAAAACCTAACTTCTGTGCGCCAGTATTCTGGATACTGCTTCTTCCACCTTGACATGTCTTTCACGCTGTATACTCCAAATGCATATCAATCCCTTGATGTGACTGGTTGCGTATGCTTGATGAATGTATAGCACACTCATGCAAATTCGCAAACCCAAACCCCTTGTGCATTCTTCATGCCTAGGATGATTCATTCTTAACTCAACTGTACCTTGGCTCTCGCGAGTTAACAGATGGCAATCTGGATTGGAATGAGTGATGAAACATGTACACGTTCCTTTGTAAAACGCTGAGAATGTTGGAGTGAGTGAGCTGGTGCTTTGATAAGTAGCCTCTCACATCAGTAGAAAGAAAGATGCTTCAAATATCCATATGTAAACAGGACGGTGATGGCACGCCAGAATTGCTAAGTCCATGTGATGCCTGGTGGCTATATGCTCAAGATAATTAATACAATTTCTCTTTGAAGTATTACACTGTTACCTCTACTGTTGGATGGTTCATATAAACTAGTTCCTAAGAGAACCATAGGTGTGTGAACCTGTGTCTTAGTTGGCTGAATATAAAGTATGGCTCATGCAAATTTACAAGGACTAAACATGTTTTTCCCATATGTGCTTGGTGCATATGTGAACAATTGTGTATGCAATTGAGCTTCTGTTACCTACTGTAGTAGGCATGAAAATTACTCAGTGGGGAAAGAGCACCTGATGATGAAAAAAATGATGTACCTGTGAGTCAGGTCTGTCTGAGAAAAGGGGTGAGGTCTGGCATTGCTGAGTGAGTGTATATGGAATAGGACATTCATGCACCAACATCACAGCCATAGGAATGGATGTCTGGTCTGCTAATTGGGTAAATGCCATTAGTTAATCCATATTGCATATTGCAGTTGTAAATGCCTGTTTTCCATTTCCCTTCACAATGCCTGTCCCATGTTGCTATGTCACAGTGATTGCTGTACTGTGTCTGGTCCTCCTTGTGCCCAGGTCTACTGTGGTTCAAACATGGTGGAACTTAGACCACATAAATGCTTGTAATTGTGTTAAGCTACCCTGTCTCAGCATATGGTCTTGTGATTACCACAGTGCATCACAGTGAAATTCACTACATCATCAACCTTAACCTTCCCCATCTCCATCTGTGTATGTTAATGTATGATAACATCATCTTTTAACACATGTAAAGAGATGTTGTGCCATTTTGTATATTGACAGAGAACAGGAGGATGGAGGAGAGGCTTCCATATATCATCTGGGAAAACTAACCAGTAGTCCCAGAATCCAGAACCAACTCTCTATAAGTGAAATCTTCTAGAACCCACAATATGGGAATTTCTTAGAGACTTTCAGCTCAGCTCTCAAACAATTGGATATAAATAAGGGAGAAAAATAGTTCTGATGACTTCAGTGATCTTTGAGTCAATCAAATGTCATCTGAGAACTAAACAACAAGTCTATGGTGGTGAACCTCATTCAAGACGTCTGGTGAAATGACTGGGACAATGGATTGTTTAGCTAGGACTTATCTTAGTTAATCTCCAGCCTGGTGCTCACACAGTGTTTCAGAATGAAGACTTGTTAAGTACGCGAGATAGACTGAGGAGAAGGAAGAAGACTGGGACATATTTGTATCTTAGATCTTCCTCTACAGGAAAAGGAGAACAACATCCTAAGTCTCAACTTCATGAACAGTCAACTCACCAGTGAAAGACAAGGCTGTGGCTTTTCTTCAAACTGTGACAGTAGGGGATAATTAGTCAGACTTGGAAAATCAACATGGGGAGAACTGCAACCTGAGCTTGTCCAACACCATCATAGGTGCTAAAAGGATTAAACAGACCAGTGGAGCTGAAGGTCCCTATGCTTGCCCCAAGTTATGGAAAATCATCATGGGGAGAACTGCAACCTGAGCTTGTCCAACACCATCATAGGTGCTAAAAGGATTAAACAGACCAGTGGAGCTGAAGGTCCCTATGCTTGCCCCAAGTTATGGCTTATCTTGGTTTTTCCTCATTAACAGTGGAAGAAGAGATAAAAGTCAATGGTGTAGTGGTAATTAGAGAGGAGAGGAGGAGGAGAATTTATTATTGGGTGGTGGAGTAATGGGGAGGTGTTGTATCTTGTTTATCAACCTGCATGTGTGACATATTTTATGTATTTTCTATGCAATAATTGAAGTGTTGACATGACAGGAGATGAGACAATGGTCATCACTCGACTCACCATCAACTCAATAAATTGTGTATTCAATGAACCAGTGTTTTAAGTACATGTCCCCAGTGAATTTCTTGTACAGTTGCTGTCAAGTGTTGTCTCTGGTGACTGTCTTAAGTGCTGTGGTTGGTTATACATATTGTGAAAAGACCTGTATAGATGTTGTCAAGTATCACATGATGTCTATCTTGTACAATTGTGGTGTAAACAATTCCTTGTGAATGTATGTCCCACTTTTGTCAAGAAACTGTCATGTAGATGTCTTGTCCAACAGATGTAATGTACAGTTATTGTTGAGTTTGCCTACAAATAATTGAGTCCTACAATCCCAAAGAAATGGGACAAACTGATATAGGTCACAAAATGACAAAATATATAGGAGAAGATCTATGTGGCGGACGAACAGCACACTGTCAACAGTATAATGAGTGAGATGGATCCTCAGTTGTGCAGGGGCTAATAGTTCAGATCTTCTCTGGCCTTGGGTGAACTATTTTACTTCTTTTATAAATTTCTGTGTAGATACATAGTGGTCTCACAGTGGGGGTTTGAGCCAAAGAAAAGTGTTCTCCAAAAAAGGCTATTGCGGGAATGATTAGCTCATTTGAGTGACCTCTAGACAAAACGTGCTAAATCATATCCTTTATCTTGTTATTTATTATTCAAGATATATCTCCAGAGAACACTACAAACTAGGTCCTCTGGCAACTCAATCAAACATGTCACATAACTGGGTAGGCTCTTTCCGAGGTAGAGACCCTGGGAAAACCTGGCACATAACTGGGTTGCTCTGTCCGGGCTATAAACCCTGGGAAAAAGAACACTCGTCTCGGATTTAAACCCTGGTAATAACCTGCTAGGGGCTCACATACCTGTTGCCCTGATGACGGGATACAAACTTTGGGCATACCCTGCATAAGACTCACTTTTGGGATCTCTATGTTGGTATTAAAATCCGGGGTGACCTCTCGCAAATCAGACCCAATTCTTGAAGGTTTTATGGTGTTGTTTAATGGACCCTGTCTCTTATATGAGGGCAACTGTCCAGACATGTAAACCCACAATAAATCTCTAGAGGGTTTGATTTCATTAATAGTGATAATATTGCATGTATCACTGTTTTAATATATCAGTTAGAATTCAATGTAGCAGACTGAAAATGATGTATAAATATCTTATGGGTCAATATAATTGCTTGTATCCATGATATTTGTTTTTCTCAGAATGATATGATTTATTAGCTTGTCAATATTGTTGTATAATTTTGTGCATGCTGGTTGTTCAATATATGTATCCAAAAATTAAGGTACCTGAAACACCAGAGAACACAAATTATTTTAAATATAACTGAGACAGCTAGTACAGGGAAAAATTTATTTTTGTCCCTGAAATTAGGACACTTAATCCAGTAAATGAATATGGGGCCTACTCCATCTCCAAAAATTAATTGCTGGCATGGGTGAGAGAGGGGAATTATTGTTGTAAATACAACATTTTTTAATGTCACCACATCACATAAGATAACAACTCATTATATTCTCTTCTCCCCATAACATGCTTGCAACACTGAGAGCAGAGAGTGTGAACCCTGATGGAAAACTTGGGCAACCATTAAGACACCTCACTGACAATCTCTCTCGGTGATAGTCAGTATTCGTACCGGCTAATGTCCAGTGTCGATTCGACATCTGGGTTTATTCTTCAGTTGTGTAACCCTGTCAGTGGCCCTGATCAAGCTACTGCGCGTGAGCACAATTGAATCTCCAGGAGAAAACATCCTTATCAACTCCGTCACTTGCCATTTCTGAAGTAGTGGTATTATTAAGCGTACTTGATACGTAATGGACGAGATGAAGGGAAGATTCTACCTGATGTCATGGGCGGTCATATAAAACCGACCACAGTCTGGTGTCTATAAGACATTAGTCTATTGTTCGATGGTGTAATCTCTCTTGTGTACTAGGATCCACGTCACCAGGAGTTAACTCATTGAATCTCCAGGAAGGCCATCAAAATAACTGGACCCCTAGCCATTTATATGGAAGTGGAGAGCGTACGCAAAGTATGTGTCCAGGAAACGATGGATAACCAACCTGATGTCATTGGCGTATCATACGACTAGGAGCATAACGTGGACAACCTGAAAAATTTCATGAAGAGATAAAACAGGATCCGTCTCCGACGTCGGACGTCAATTCATCCTCAGCTGAGAAAGCGTTTCTGCCTTAAAAATGGTGGGAATTAAAGGGAGGACAAAGTTGAGTACAACTGATGTCATTCCCCTTTTTCATTATCAATGGGAAGACCTTTCTGCCGGAAGAAGGTGGGAATGTAAATAAGGATTACTGTCTTCAAACAGTTATCTCTTATATGGTAGAGATCACTGCAACTCCAGCATTTGACACTCTATACACAACGAAAGATCACTGTTCTTAAACAGCTGACTACTTTCAAGATAAAGATCCCTGCACTCCTCAGTCGACTCTTTATATAATAAGAACCATGCATTATGCAGTGGGATCTTATATTATTACTGAGATGCGAGGTGTATTCACAAGACCTGGCCAGGCCTATCCTCAAAGTCAGTAAAAATTGGCTTCCAAAATTCCAGTCAATATTGGTAACTAAGAAGCTAACCCACATAATCACATACCTTCAAAGGTAGCTGTGATAATGACGGACTTCTCTATGGATGAGAAGAAACGCGTTATATTCGCTAAAGTAAACGTTTTGCTCATGTGGGAGAGAAAGAACGGATACTTCCCAGTCACTCAAAAGCACCTAGCTAAAGCATGGCTGAAGACAACTAGTTGGAACCTCCACCTGGATTTCTATATTAGTAGTAGTAGATGTTAGTCTAACTGCATCTACAAACTCAGTTGCTGCGTTAGAAACAGCTTAAATAGCAACTAAGGAGAGAAAATGCTGTCACTTCTCACAACAAATCAAAATAGAGGCCTAACGGAATGAGGAAATCTCCGCCAATAAGTGCACCTCTAAATCTATGGTAAGACTACAGAAATAAGTCAAGGAAATATAATGGGAAATTGCTACCATCTGCAAACACAAGAGGCTTATTGGAAAGGTAGACCCTGTGTCCAACGCTAACCAAATCTGCACTAGTAGATTTTAGTCTCAAGTTCTGCAGCGGCTGCTATACGGTTCACCCGGAAGTGATTGTCTTTGCTCCGGTGATGATCAAAAATTGTAACCCAGTTCCAAATGCCAAGATTACTGTTGGAGAAAGTGTTCAGTTAAATACACTCTCACAGGATTATCATTCTCCAGTGGCGAAGGGAAGAATGAAGTTCTGATAAGGTGAAAAGTTGAGAGATACATGGAATGCAACCATTCTCTCTAAACGTCATCTAGAAGTTGGCTTAATTGCAAAGCCATTACTTCACATAATGAATTTATATGGAACATTCATACATTACGAAATGGTGTGACTCAGAGAGATCATTTATCACAACAGGAAATATAGCAAGGATGTCAGCAGTGGAACACTGTCAGAGGTAAATAGAAGAGCAGTTGACAGATGAGTGGAGTCAGGACTCCTGATGCTCCCAGTGACTTAAAGGAACATAATGCAGGGCTAACTTCATGGTCTTTGCGTTTGCCACCAAATTCATCAACAGATGCAATGTTGGGGCAATTTTTTTTAAGGAGAAAATCACTTAGTTCCAAATGTACTACTCTAGTAGGGTAAAGGTAGACAGGGAGTAATTGACAAAACCACCTGAGGGATCTGGGAACTGTGGATTCTGCGATCATCTGTCATACCTATGAAAGATTTAAGAGAGAGGCCATGTAGCATGATGGAACAGAATTATCCATTCCCAGTCCAACACATTTCATAAAGATACTTTAAGTCTTAACGGGGACCATCCCAAATAGAAGGGCTATTATTAGATCGTATGTTCTAGAACCATTTGGGGGAGGGCAGAGGTATGCGCTTGTTTTCATTGGCTAATAGGTAATGAGCCCACGCGATTCCTGGGCCATATTTTAAAATCTAATTAGTAGAAGCGGGGATTCCACCGAGAGCGGTCGCTAGTGTGATGTGATGACCCAACAATGCCCTTAAAGATTCAATAATATATTGTTCCCTGGACAACAGGTACCACTTTAAAACATACTTTAATGTTGTGGCTAGACCTAGTGAACGAAAGAGAAGAATATAAGAGTATTTTATGAATAAAATGTGAAAGTGGAAAACCTAACTTCTGTGCGCCAGTATTCTGGATAATGCTTCTTCCACCTTGACATGTCTTTCACGCTGTATACTCCAAATGCATATCAATCCCTTGATGTGACTGGTTGCGTATGCTTGATGAATGTATAGCACACTCATGCAAATTCGCAAACCCAAACCCCTTGTGCATTCTTTATGCCTAGGATGACTCATTCTTAACTCAACTGTACCTTGGCTCTCGCGAGTTAACAGATGGCAGTCTGGATTGGAATGAGTGATGAAACATGTACATGTTCCTTTGTAAAACGCTGAGAATGTTGGAGTGAGTGAGCTGGTGCTTTGATAAGTAGCCTCTCACATCAGTAGAAAGAAAGATGCTTCAAATATCCATATGTAAACAGGACGGTGATGGCACGCCAGAATTGCTAAGTCCATGTGATGCCTGGTGGCTATATGCTCAAGAGAATTAATACAATTTCTCTTTGAAGTATTACACTGTTACCTCTACTGTTGGATGGTTCATATAAACTAGTTCCTAAGAGAACCATGGGTGTGTGAACCTGTGTCTTAGTTGGCTGAATATAATGTATGGCTCATGCAAATTTACAAGGACTAAACATGTTTTTCCCATGTGTGCTTGGTGCATATGTGAACAATTGTGTATGCAATTGAGCTTCTGTTACCTACTGTAGTAGACATGAAAATTACTCAGTGGGGAAAGAGCACCTGATGATGATAAAAATGATGTACCTGTGAGTCAGGTCTGTCTGAGAAAAGGGGTGAGGTCTGGCATTGCTGAGTGAGTGTATATGGAATAGGACATTCATGCACCAACATCACAGCCATAGGAATGGATGTCTGGTCTGCTAATTGGGTAAATGCCATTAGTTAATCCATATTGCATATTGCAGTTGTAAATGCCTATGTTCCATTTCCCTTCACAATGCCTGTCCCATGTTGCTATGTCACAGTGATTGCTGTACTGTGTCTGGTCCTCCTTGTGCCCAGGTCTACTGTGGTTCAAACATGGTGGAACTTAGACCACATAAATGCTTGTAATTGTGTTAAGCTACCCTGTCTCAGCATATGGTCTTGTGATTACCACAGTGCATCACAGTGAAATTCACTACATCATCAACCTTAACCTTCCCCGTCTCCATCTGTGTATGTTAATGTATGATAACATCATCTTTTAACACATGTAAAGAGATGTTGTGCCATTTTGTATATTGACAGAGAACAGGAGGATGGTGGAGAGGCTTCCATATATCATCTGGGAAAACTAACCAGTAGTCCCAGAATCCAGAACCAACTCTCTATAAGTGAAATCTTCTAGAACCCACAATATGGGAATTTCTTAGAGACTTTCAGCTCAGCTCTCAAACAGCTGGATATAAATAAGGGAGAAAAATAGTTCTGATGACTTCAGTGATCTTTGAGTCAATCAAATGTCATCTGAGAACTAAACAACAAGTCTATGATGGTGAACCTCATTCAAGACGTCTGGTGAAATGACTGGGACAATGGATTGTTTGGCTAGGACTTATCTTAGTTAATCTCCAGCCTGGTGCTCACACAGTGTTTCAGAATGAAGACTTGTTAAGTACGTGAGATAGACTGAGGAGAAGGAAGAAGACTGGGACATATTTGTATCTTAGATCTTCCTCTACAGGAAAAGGAGAACAACATCATAAGTCTCAACTTCATGAACAGTCAACTCACCAGTGAAAGACAAGGCTGTGGCTTTTCTTCAAACTGTGACAGTAGGGGATAATTAGTCAGACTTGGAAAATCATCATGGGGAGAACTGCAACCTGAGCTTGTCCAACACCATCATAGGTGCTAAAAGGATTAAACAGACCAGTGGAGCTGAAGGTCCCTATGCTTGCCCCAAGTTATGGCTTATCTTGGTTTTCCCTCATTAACAGTGGAAGAAGAGATGAAAGTCAATGGTGTAGTGGTAATTAGAGAGGAGAGGAGGAGGAGAATTTATTATTGGGTGGTGGAGTAATGGGGAGGTGTTGTATCTTGTTTATCAACCTGCATGTGTGACATATTTTATGTATTTTCTATGCAATAATTGAAGTGTTGACATGACAGGAGATGAGACAATGGTCATCACTCGACTCACCATCAACTCAATAAATTGTGTATTCAATGAACCAGTGTTTTAAGTACATGTCCCCAGTGAATTTCTTGTACAGTTGCTGTCAAGTGTTGTCTCTGGTGACTGTCTTAAGTGCTGTGGTTGGTTATACATATTGTGAAAAGTCCTGTATAGATGTTGTCAAGTATCACATGATGTCTATCTTGTACAATTGTGGTGTAAACAATTCCTTGTGAATGTATGTCCCACTTTTGTCAAGAAACTGTCATGTAGATGTCTTGTCCAACAGATGTAATGTACAGTTATTGTTGAGTTTGCCTACAAATAATTGAGTCCTACAATCCCAAAGAAATGGGACAAACTGATATAGGTCACAAAATGACAAAATATATAGGAGAAGATCTATGTGGCGGACGAACAGCACACTGTCAACAGTATAATGAGTGAGATGGATCCTCAGTTGTGCAGGGGCTAATAGTTCAGATCTTCTCTGGCCTTGGGTGAACTATTTTACTTCTTTTATAAATTTCTGTGTAGATACATAGTGGTCTCACAGTGGGGGTTTGAGCCAAAGAAAAATGTTCTCCAAAAAAGGCTATTGCGGGAATGATTAGCTCATTTGAGTGACCTCTAGACAAAACGTGCTAAATCATATCCTTTATCTTGTTATTTATTATTCAAGATATATCTCCAGAGAACACTACAAACTAGGTCCTCTGGCAACTCAATCAAACATGTCACAACCATACATACACTTATATCTATGCATCTATCTGCTTTCATCCGTCTTTATTTGTACTATATGCTCTCTTTCATTCTCATGAATTTCTTCCATTTTTATTTGTTCCTTCTTCCAATTTCTTTACTTTCTTTCATCTTTCCTTGTACTTTTGTTCTTTATTTCATTCGTATACCATTCTTCCATCTTCGTGTATTATCGAGGTCTTCCTTTCATTCTTGTACATTTCTTTCATCTTTATTTCTACTCCTGCTCTTTCTTTCATCATCGTATCTTTCGTCCCTCTTCATTCTATCTTATTCTATATGCCTTTCGTTACTTGTATTCTCATTCAACACTCTCATTCAATTCGTCCACATTCTCTCATTTAGACTGTATGCACTCATACTCATATTGCCCCCGTTACTAAATTTGCATAGGCTATTTCTTTCACCTCTACCTTGTTATATTGATATATCTCTTAATTCTACGACATGGTTATAACAAACCGAATGGGCAAACATAAATTGCAATTACAAGTAGTATTGCAATCAAAATTTAAAGTTTCAAATTCACATTGAATATGTGCATCTCATCCATGAACCAATATACATCAATATACATCAATGATTTCCGTATCATTTAGGTGTGTTATCCCTCTGACTTAGTCTTTCGCTCTGTCGTACCCATTTCGCTCACTGATGTCTTGTATATCTTTTAATTTCTTCTTCGTTTTCTGTTAGCCTTGTAGTGTCACCTCTCTGGTGGATTGTTGTTCTCGACCCACTGTGTGTCATTCTCTTTAGCTGGTGTTACGTCTTCTTCTCTCTATGCGATTATTGAGCTATCTTCACCTGCATCCCGTTCTATCTTGTTTTGCGGAAGATGCATGGCGGTGTAATCTCTAAGTACTATTATTACCATAGAAAACGTACTCGCGATGATAATGTGAATGACTTATATATGTATATGACGATGAAATGATGTTTATCTCTATGTTTTTACGAGTTGCTTTTATTCAGTGGTGATGAATTATGTTAATTATTAACTTCCTTAGCCATCTCTGACTGGGTGTCTGTCCACTTCCACTGTTGCTTCCCTTCTTCTGGTAGTGCTAGTGTATCTTCTACACAAATTAGGCTATTATTCTTGTCTAGTGTAAGGTCGTCTCGTCCCATCTAGTCATCTAGTAGCGGTTAGTTACTTGAGGTACGTCTGACATTCTTTCTTCCGCTCAGTCCTTTCATTCTACATCTCTCTGAAATCAGTAACGGCTTTGGATGTAAACATTTCTATATATTCATAATAACACAATATATTACAGCATCAACATGTTAAACTGTTTCCTTCCGACCTGATACTGTCCTAATCAGTTCTCCAGAGTGTTAATAATATGTCTAGGCACCTTGTATGGGATATTGGCTATTCAGATGACGGTATGACGTGTCGAAATATATCGAAGTTTAAGAAAAGATTGTTTGCTAAAAATGTCCTAATTTCCTCTAGCAGTCTGTTGTGTTTGTCTGTCCTGTTAACCTTTGTCGGTTGACCTTTCTTAAGCAGTTCTGAGAAAGTTGCATTCATGTCGGCGAAGTTCGATATGAACTTCTGGTAGTAATTGATAAGTCCCAACACGCTCCTGACTTCTTTCTTGGTGGTGGGAGCTTTAGTTTGCAAACTCTTTATGACCAAAGTAGAGTCAGTTTTCCGAAAACCGTTGGAGATTATGTGTTCCAAAAACTGAAACTCCAAATAGCCTATTTCGATTTTACTAGGTTTGGCTTTTAATCGATGGTCTTGTATCGTCTGAAACACCGGCTCCATGACCTCGGTGTTTTTATCAATGTTCGTAGTATGGATGAATATGTCATCCATATACGTAGCTACATTTACGATGCCCTGCAGTAACCTGCGCATCATTCGCATGAATGTGCTTGGTGCGTTCTGTAAACCAAAAGGCTTGTAGGCACATTCATAAAGGCCTAAAGGTGTGACGAAAGCCGTGATATGCATGGGCTTTTCTTCCATAGGGATTTGCAAATATACCTTGGTTAAATCAATTTTGGAGAAATATTTCTATTTGGCCATGCCATCGATGAGATCATTAATGTTCGGCACGGGTTCAGCATCTAGGAGAGTTACTGCGTTGATATTTCTATAGTCAACGCAAATTCGCAGGGTGTTATCTTTCTACGCCGGCCCCTTAGCCCGTACACGTTCCCGCTAGCCCCATCCCTGTCTACACTCCACAGCCTCTCGTCATGAGTAGTTGCTACGCAAATTCTCCGACACAAATGATTGTAACTTGACAACTTACGACTTCACAGCTTAACATGACCTGAGTCGTCACAGGGCTGTCGACCCGCCTAAACGACACAGCTGGGCTCTCTCGCTTTGATGTAGTGTGCTCAGTAGTCTGGTTGCTGTGGCGTATCTACTAGCCATCATTTATCGTTTGTTGCTGAATAACTATCTCGCTTGCTTGTTGTCAATCTTTCTCAACTTTAGGCTCTGGCTCCCAGTTTTATGTAAAGTGGTCACGGTGGCGGTTCTCCAAGCACCAACTCTCTAGCTCCAGTGACAATCCACAGGAGCCTCCGCTAAAACTGCACCCGTGAAGGGAATTATGGAGTCCAGAATTTTACTCACAATCTAAAGAGTGTGAGGCAGGCGGTGTAAACACTTCGTCACGAAGACCCTCGTTCTTCTAACATGCTGAATGCGTTGACAGAGCGGCACCAAGACGACCAGCCACATATTTATACATAGCACAGAGCGCAGATGTTTATGGAGGGACGTGATCGCCTGAGAGCAGTGGCAGTTTAGTGACTACTCGCTCGTGTGCCTGCTCAATGTTCATTGGATAAACGCCCTCCTCCCCTCAATTCTTGCTGGATTGAGAGGCATGCATCACCACAGTGGACCTCGTCTACAGAAATCGGCTGACCAACCGTCTTGTCTAAGCGAATTTACAAAAGAAAGCAATTTTCCATGGATGCATCAGGTTAAAATTTAGCGTCACGCCTTAACTAATTAGAAAAAAAGAACGAAAAACAGAATCATGCTCCTGTATGGTGCATGTCAAAAGTGGGGCGATCATATTTAAACTGTCTTTACTGCGCCACTTTGTTTGCACCGTAATGTCACGTGCTTTACACTCTTGACATCCTTAGAAACAATACTGACATGGTTATTGTAATTTATAAGGTACGATAACGTTAAAGTCCCCTCGTATATAGATATACGTGGTCGAAAGGTTACTCGCTCTCTGGCTCTTAAACTTGCAGTGGTTTGATAGCGGGGTAGGGAGGTTTTACACTCACTGGTGCCACAGCATAATATACTTAGAAAGCAAAAACTTGACAAAAAGGAAGCGGGTGGACATTGCAATCATGTACCTGTTATGGAAAAGATGAGTCTAAATGTTTAAATTATAAAGAATACACAAAAGAACATCACGTTCGATCTAGTATGAATACCATAAGTGGAACTGCGGTAAAACTGTGGAAATACAAACAATATAACATAGCACGAAATAATGCAGCGTTACTGAACACAATTACTGAAAATATAGGACTTTGCGGCGACAACATTCATTATCAGAGACACTTCTACGAAGCATTTTCGTTAAACTATGTCATTTACATTTGCATATCACTCGGTCACACTGTATATACCATTAACACAAATTACTGCAACCAACGCCACTACAACCAATGCAGCTGTGACAAGAAAGTAACAACTTTGACATCGATTCACATTAGGTCACAGTGACTAGACTACTGGCATAATGGGGGAACATCTGGACGTAAAACATGTTTTGTAAACAACATAACCACCACAGCCAAACATTAACATTAAACAGACATTTAACATCTGTCACTGTCACGTTTAGGCCCATGTGTAAATCTTCCCCTAGGTTGAATTGGACTAACATGGGTACCAAGACATGTCTTTAGAGGTAAAGACGGCCCAAAGATACAGACCGCATCACCGCAGGGCTCTTAAATATTCAGTGCGCTGATGACTGGGTGGGGGTTTATCCCTAACACTGGTAAATTGGACTTAAATGTTTGATTGTACAGAAAGCAATTGCAAACATGTAAAGTTGCATGGAAAATCAGTATGAGATTGACGTCATGCAAAGGTGTATTTCCCTTGTCTTTTCCCCTCGGCTACAAATGGCGACCCCGACGAGATCTAGTGACAGCCTTTGAATTGTTCTCTTAGAATTGATTTAGTATCTAGTGATTTTGTTTTGTGATAGGTCAGTGTTTATGTTTATGATGTCATTGTTTTTGAATTGCGACACTAGTTGAGCCCAGGTTTGCTGCTGACACCCCACGCACATTGCTGAACAAGAGAGGCGTCACCTGTATGGTGCGTGGGCTCAGACAGATTGCCTTCTATTACACCTTCAATGTACCTTATCCAGAGCAATGATGGCTCTACCTTCAATGTTAGGGACCGCAGTTCCCCTCCCGGTTGGTGTTCCTGACGTCTCGGGACCCACTGGTGAAGTCAGCTACATTGTGGTGTATATTACACTTATTTTGTTTGGCCTTAAACAACACTTGTTGGTTATTAGTGTGTAATAATGATATCATATATAGTACACCGGTTGTTATATTAGTACTGATATTCTGTATCTAGCCATGGAAATTGTTATGATTTGATTCTGTCTCATATGAATGATGCACTCTTGCACACGAGCATTGTACTTTCACTTGATACCATGTGTGTTTATTTATGAGCTGTATTAGTGGCCTCAGAGGGTTCCCCTATTGAGTTCCTGTGTAAAGCATGTTTATATTTAAATTTCTGTGAGTGTTGTGATTCTCCTATGTGCAAGTTTGCATGTTCACATTCTACAAATATGGTGATTCCACTTTGTATGTCTTTTCTGCTTCTCATAGTTATGTATATTTACAGCTGGGCAAATGAGATCCAGTTTTCCATTGCTGGTGTGTAGGGTCTGCGTGAGGTAGTTATACTGAACTAAAGGCATTCTGTAAGTGAATGCTGTGCTGCATGAGAAAATATAACAGACTGAGATTATTGCATTAGAAGGTGTTCCATCCTAGCAATATCAAGTGTAATCTCATGATAGCGGCGGCACAACTGAAGAAGACAATAAAGTGGGTGACCTGATGATGCAACAGTGATTGTTGCATTTAATATTTCTAGTATGTGTTCACTAGGGGAAGGAGAATGTGGCAACTTAGCATGATCATGCCAGACATCATGGGTTACCTCAGAATAACAGTAGTACAGCTGGAGGGAATAGCAAGATGGATAATTTGATGGGGGACATTTATTATATGTGGGTTAATTAATATGTCATAATGTGTGGGCTCATTGTTTCATGTGTTTAATATGATTTCTTTACAATGATAATTGTCAACAACTTAACTTTGACAGGCATACAAGGATTCCGCTTTTGTACCACTCGAAATGAGAACGTACAAAAGAATACAAATATAATACAAGTTTATTAGCTCGTTGTACAGTAGCTCTGCGAGCGGATAATCACATAGGTAATAAACATCATGGTATATCGTAATGATGTTGTATGAAAGATTAGATCGATGGTAATGTCTATCGAAGTCACAACTATTGCTATTGTCCTTTATAAGCAACAAAGTATTCAGAGCGAATACTGTCGTCTGTCCTCTACGCTGTCGAGTCGCGGTCTGACGATATCCGTGGCGTGTTCAGCCAAGATCAGTTGACTCTACGTGCAGCAGCTAGTTTGCGTGCTCGGAGTTCCAGCACGCAGTTAGTAGCTGGTCAACTGTCTGGTGTTTCCTTGACACTTCTCGTGATGCGGGTTTCCCCACTCTATTGTGGGCAACTCCAGCTCACGTCTTACAGTGTCCCCTTTTTGGACACGAGTGTGTCCAGTCGGAGAGCTATTTATAGTTCTCACTCGTGCTTCTGTCTCTATTTCCTAGATAGCTCTGTTCTCTTGATCCTGTCTAGATCTCTTTCCATAGTTCTACCTCTATCTTCTCTATTAGGTTCCTTGCAGCCCTTTGACAGGCTCTCCCTCCCCATGTGTTGTGTTACAAACTTTTAAGTTGTGCGTGTAACACAAGTAGTAATCCTAACAAAAATTAGGGATGTCTAATTTTGTCAAAGACTGCAAGAGTTTTCTACTTCTGTTCTAGGCGTAGGACAAGACCTATCCTTTCCCTAGTCACACTGTTGTACTACTTCACTTGGCTAATTGATTAGCACATCACACTAGTACAGTTGGCTAGAGACTGCGCTCATACTATCATTATACTTCTTGGGAGTTTGTGTGATCCGGAACCAATACCTTTTGGCCTGTCCTCAAATTGTCAATAAAACTGACAACCCATACACAAATGCCCCTATTACGAGTACAATACATGAATAATATTCATTCTCCCATATGATATTTACTCCAACTAGTATACACGCTTTATGTGCTCAAGTTCACCTTTTTAGCTTCCGCTTGTGAAGAAATATTTCAGTGTTAAACTAAGGTTTTCAAGATTTTGTTTTGTCCCCTGTTTAGAGTAGTTATTTCTCTTTGCAATTAATGGTGTATGCATCTTTATGTGTTAGTTTTCCTGGTTGGTTGCGTGTTTCTCTAAAACTAATATGTATTTACCTTACCAATATGTGACTGTGTCTATATCTACGTGTATGTAATCTTTCGAGCGCCGTAAAGCGGTTTATTGTAGTCACAGACAAGTGTGTAAGTCTGATTTATGACTACCCTCCCGGTTTATGATGCTCAAAATATGTTTCCTATTTCTATCATTAAAGTATGGCAAATACACACGGATAAAAATAGAACAACACAGCGTCTTAACACGTTGACACAGACGAATTACAACAACTCGCATTGTGCGGCGAAAAAAATTCCGCAACATGTCTCACTCCTCTGTATTTGGTTCATTCTTTCCTCTCATTAATACATCTTTCATTCTTCTTTCATTCCACACCGGTTTTAAAATACATGTTCTGTCTTTAAAATATGGTTGTAGAAAAAAGAATGGATGAACAATATCTATGTACAATAAATAATTGCTGAATTTAAACAAGTTTTCAAGCCAAATGACTATGCTCTAGTTCTACACTCGTCATTTCTATACAAAAATATACATGTTTAAGAGGATTGTTCGCTACCAATCCTGTGGGTACTATTTAATCTAGCTAAACTATTCTAAGTTGGTGTGCTGAGCTAAGCTAACCTAAGGGAACTAATCTAACTAAATGATGAAAATGGGGAAAAGTGTGTTAGTTACCTTATTGTGTGTTAATACATAGAATGGTATAATTTTCTAAATGATGGGATTAATTTCTAACTAATGTTCTAATTAAATAACTGTCTAAGAAAAATGTGTTCACATGATGATAAACTAAAGTAATGTTTCCTAAGTTGAAAAGTAATATATAAAGGTTACACTAAATGAGTTTCTAACTAACTGTAAATTACTTTTAGCAATCGGATCCTACCGATTTTGCCATTTATGTAGGTGGCAATATAACTACATGTAAATGACACTTAACTATTAAATGATATAAAAAAAGGTTATAAGGGTGGTTCTATACTCTATTATAACTATAAAAATATGATGTTACATGCAACTTTTATAAAAACAAAATATTATACATATCACATACGATTCATTTATATCTAAATTACCTAATTACATCCAGGTGTGTTGTCGGATTAGCGTCCTCTGTTGAATCTCGATGAAAAAATAGAGTTCATTTCGACAAATTCCGAAACATACGCTCTCATCCTGGGTAATGTTGAACTATCGTTCTACTCATGGGATGCATATATGGTGGTGGCATAGACATCTCATAATGTGTCTGTTCACTTTCACTTATACTGACACAGTTCATAGCAAGCAAGTTCAGGCGATTCACGATAGTAAGCGTACTACAGTGTCTGTATTCACCACATAAGGCACTAGTTAATAACATTGTCACTGATTTTGATGATGTCGGATCGCGCTCTTCTCGTACCTCTGGTATATCGATCGGAGAAGGTCGGCTAAGTGTGTCTGCCAGAAAGTTCATGCTCCCCTTGATGTGTTTTATGGTGAACGCATAATTCTGCAGGATCAAAGACTATCTGAAGATCCTGTTGTTACGGTGGACTCCCGATTGCATCACTGTCAGCGGTGAATTGTCAGTTTCAATGACAAACTCGGTACCCGCTAAGAATCTATGAAGCTTCTGGACGCAATAGATGACGCTTAAAGCCTCTAACTCAGAGACTGAGTATCTCGATTCAGCAGGGGTAATCTTGCGGCTTACATATGCGATGGGGTGAAAGATTCCCTCAACGAACTGTTCTAAAACTCCCGCGATGGAAATCGCACTTGCGTCTGTACGGAGAAAATACTTAAGATTGGAGTTAGGCAAGCGCAAGATAGGTACAACGCTGAACAAATGTTTTGATTTTGATAATGCAGCAATTAACTTCGCATCTTGTACATTTAATTTCACAGATGCTTTCAAAACATTAGAAAATACGCTAGTGATTTCAGCTAAATTGGGTATGAACTTATTGTAGTAATTCCCTAGACCAAGCAAGCTTCTGACCTGCTTCTTGGTCGTTAGTATGGTTAAGTTCAAAATTTTGGTGACAATTTTCTCGTCTGTCTTAAGTTGGCCTCTGGTGATTGTATGGCCTAGGAAATCAATTTCTTCCATTCCCAACTCAACTTTAGTTGGCTTTACAGAAAGGCCGAATAACCTCAATCTATCAAAGACATGTCGAAGTTTCTGTAAGTGTGATGTCCAGTCTGCAGTGTGGACACAAATGTCATCAATGTACGTCGCTGTATTTGTAACTCCATGGAGAAGGTCCCTGGTGAGTCGGATAAAAGTGGCTGGAGCATTACGAAGGCCGAAAGGAAGGAATCGCCACTCATACAGACCTAGAGGTGTTGAGAATTCTGTAAGATGGATAGAAAGTGGCTCCACCGGGACTTGCCAATATCCCTTAGTTAGGTCAAGGTTAGAAAAAAATTCGAGAGGTGGACATATCAAGAATCAGATCCTCACATAATGAGATTGGCTCTGCATCGACCTTGGTGACTTTATTTAAACGGCGATAATCGACACAGAGGCGGATCGTGGAGTCCTTTTTCTTCACAAGGACGATAGGAAAAGAGTATTCTGACTGTAACTTTTGGATTATTCCACTCGCCTCAAGATTTAGAAGTTCCTTGTCGAGATCTTCCGTATAACTTAATGGGATGGAATAAGGTCGGCATTTTATAGGGGTGTTATCAGTCAGAAAGATGGAGTGTTGTATTCTGTCAGTCCTACCTGGAATGTCGGAAAAAATGTCTCTGTATTCTGTGACTAGTTCTATTGTCTGTCGTCTTTGCTCGTCTGTGAGTCTGGGGTCTATTCGTATACTGTCAATTGTCCCAGTCCTGTCTACTGTCGGGACTGGTAGTTCTATGTCATCGTCGTCTATCTGATTGAGTACTGTTGTTGTACTACCTGTGTGTTCTGTTTCCTGACTAAGTGTATGTGCGTTGTCGTCGTCTTCTGTCGCTCTAACTAGTGTAGTTGCGCTATGTACGTCTGTCGTCGGGTTGCTTGGTGTGGGTACATTCTGTTCGTCTGTCGTCGGTTCTTGTCGTGAGAAGTAAGGCTTCAGCATGTTGATATGAAATATCTTTAATTTTTGGTTTATCGATATTTCATAGTCGACATCTGATATATGTCGTACCACTTTGAATGGCCCTTGCCATGAAGTTAATAATAGATTATGTTTATCTGGTAGTAAAAGTAGCACCTCTTGATTGGGTTCAAGGTGTAAGGTTTTGGCACCCAGCTGTTGAACCTCAGCTGTTACCTGCTTTACATTTTTCATAGACTGATGGCAAATGGTACATGACCGACAAAAAGATTTGCAATCGTTACAACAATTAGGCCAATAGAAATGTACTAAAATTTTGGCTTTTGTTTTGTTATAAGCCAGATGTTCAGCAAGCGATGAAACGTGTGCCCTCGTTAACACGTTTTGTCGATGTTTCAACGGTAGCACCGTCTGCTGAATCTCATGGTTATTGGTGTTATAATATCGCATGAGAATTCCATTATGGAGTTTAAAATCATAGGAGGCATTTTTGGTTAATTTTGCTTTCTCACCTAATAATAATTTAAAATAAGGTGCAATGGTTGGATCGGCGCGTTGTGCCTCGATAAACTCTTGTCGAGTGGTATTGTCAATAGTACCGCTAGGTGTTAATAATTGTAACATCTCATTTTGTAGGTCAGTTTGAGGTATTTGGGTCTCTGACCTAGTTACTGCATTAGCCGTGTTGGTGTGTTTCCAGGCTAATATCTCGTCATCAGTGCAGTATCTTAACCCAGGCAGGCATCCCAAAATGAGGTCAGTACAGCGGTTCTGTAAAATAGAGCACGTAAATGTGCCGGAAAGAAATGGGGTGTTAATACGGACTTTTGCCAGAGGGTATTTCTCAATATTGCCAGAAAAAGTGCGGCATTTAACAAAATCGCCCGTATAGTCCTCTGGGTTAATTAGTTCTTTCCTTACCCCGCTTAAAGTACTCCCGCTATCAAGTAAACATTGGCATGGATATTCATTGACCAGTGCATCGTGGAACTTTAAATTGCCTCTGGAGGCTAAAGCTGAATTTGCATCTTCATTAGAAAATGGTACCTTGTGACCACATCTGAGTTTACCGTCCGTATGGAACTGGTGACAAGTATCACATTTATCGAAGTCTAAAATATCAGTAACAACCGCAACACATTCACACTCATTGAATGGTAATACATTTTCGTTCTCGCACTCACCTTCATTATCAATATCAGAAGATGTATCAATTAGCACAGCGTTGCTGGCCTTCATTCTTTGTCTACCCAAACATTTGGAAGAATAATGTCCATAAGACGAACAGAAGAAGCATTTAACTGCACGTTTATATGAATTCCTTTTATTCTCCTGCTTTTTGATCATCATTTCAAAATGTGCAGGATATGAGGGATTCTTATCACACATTGAGAATTCTTGGTGGTATAAATTGCAGTATCCACACTTAGGTGGCTTTTGGTATGGTTTATCTTTCTTCTGATATGATTTCTGGTTGAAAGATCTGTTTGGTTGGTGTTTTACAAACGCTGTAATTTCAGAATCATGTATAGATGACTTAAATACATCTCGGTTGGAAGAGAAATATGCCGAAACACGTTTCTCCAACTGTTCTAGAGATTCAATGTCTGCTTGTTGCAGGAACTTAGCAAAAGGAGTTGGCACTGTGGATATCACTTTATCCATAACCATTAAGTCTTGTAACTTGTCAAAATTCTTTCCTACTTTCGCCGCCTTAAGCCATTTACTGAATATACTCTGAACGTTAGATACATAATCTAGGAACGTTTCGTTAGGTGTAGGTCTAATTTGTGAATACTGGATCTGATATCCAGGAGCATCGAGTAGAAAGTGCTGCATGATTCGATTCTGTCATGAATATATTGGTAGTTGTTTCTTAATTCTGTTGGTATAGACTCAATAACTTTTAAGGGCTCCCCAGACAGATTTCTTATATAAATCATGGTCCAATCTTCTAACGGTATTTTCTGAACTCTGAGCTGAAACTCTATATTCTCGGTTCAAGCTGAGATTGAATCTCCTTGACTATAGGGCTTGATAATCCCCTTATATTTAGAAAATGTGGTCTGTTCTTCCTGACTCTTCTGTTTAGTTGTAGCTATTTGAATGTTTGAGTCGACTTCCATTTCCTTCATCTTTAACTTTGTTTGTGCGTCTACCTCTATTTGCTTTTGTTTGGTGGAGTTATCTAACTCTAATTGCTTTTGTTTTTATCTCCGATTCTTTCTGTTTAGTGGCATCATCTAATTCTATTTGCTTTTGTCTTATCTCTAATTCTTTCCGTTTAGTAGCTTCCACTACTTCTTTCATCTCTTTCTGATGTTGTCTTTCGAGTACTCGTTTATCCCTCTCTTTATCTGTTTCCTCTTTGTATTTCTGTTCTGCCCATTTCTCTAATTTCTCTCCGCTATGGCCTAGGTCTTTGTCAGCTTGGATGCATTCACCTAATATTGCCATTGTATGGCTTTATGTTCTTACACCAATGGTATATAAGTAATTTCAATTAATAAATTTCACACGTTCACAATCAATCACTGAAAAGTAAGATGCATTGTTAATACTGCTTATCAAAATAGTGAAAAAATACTCTTCTTCTTCTTCTTCTTCTTCTTCAGCGTTCCGAGCCATTGAGGTTCTTTGCTGCAAATACAATCCGTCTCCATTCGTCTCTCTGGTGGACCTTCTCTTGCCAGTCGTTGATTCCAAGTGCTTGTAGGTCTGTACATGTATTATCTCTCCACCGCCTTCTTGGTCTACCTCGGGGTCTACGGTCATTTATTTCCTGAGTGTAAGCGAGTTTTGTTTCCCTATTATCTTCCATTCTTTCTATATGCCCCAGCCATTGTAGTCTATTAGCCTTCATGATACCAGTGATTAGCGGGGACTTAAACAGATCATAAATGTCTTTGTTACTTCTTCTTTTCCACTCTCCACTTTGTGTATCCCTAATGGGTCCAAAGATGCGTCTTAAAATTTTGTTCTCAAAGGTTTGTAACAAGGCTTCGTCTCCTTTCGTTGTACTCCAGGTTTCAGAGCCATACAGCACAACTGGTCTGATCAGTGTTTTGTATATTGTGATTTTGGTGTTACGAGATAGCGCGTTTGATTTTAGTAGATGTTGTAGTGCATAGTATATCTTATTTCCAGAGTTGATTCTAGTTTGTATTTCTTCCCTTATGATGTTGGAGCAGTTGAAGATCGTACCCAGGTATTTGTATGTTTCCGTTCTTTTAATGGTCATATTATCTATTTGTATGTGGCCAGAGTTTCTAGCCATTCCGTCTCTTGAAATTACCATATATTCTGTCTTATCTTGGTTGATAACCAGCCCCATCTGTTGGGCTTTTTCCTTTAAGTGAGTCAATATTTCCAATGTCTTTTGTTCACTTTGCCCTATAATATCTATATCATCTGCATAACCAAGCAGCTTGGATGTTCCTCCAATATCACATTCCTCCTTTACCTTCCTTACAACTTTCTCTAGAGCCAGATTGAAGAGTAGCGGCGATAGTGCATCACCCTGTTTCAAGCCAGATGTTATTTGGAAGGGGTCTGATTTCCTGCCTTTATATGTTACTATATTATAAGTATCTTCCATGCATAGTCTGGTCATGTTGATTAACTTCCTTGGTATTCCAAATTCCTGCATAGCATTCCATAGACTATTCCTATGGACACTATCATAAGCCTTTTTAAAATCCACAAAAATGTTATGGAGATCTCTTTTATATTCCCAATGTTTCTCGGCTATTTGTCGTAAGATAAATATCTGATCTATTGTTGATCTGTTTTGTCTAAAACCCGCCTGGTAGTCACCTAATATGTCTTCTGAATATGGTTTTAGTCTATTTAGTAATACTGCGGATAGTATCTTATAGCTTGTGGACAGTAGTGATATTCCTCTATAATTTCCACATTGGAACTTGTCTCAAAAATACTCATCTAATCAGATGAAATTACGGCCCCTCGGGATGTTACACCGTTGTCTTGCACACACCGACTTGATAGACTTGCACACACAGAATTAATAGGCTTGCTCGTACCCGTGATGTCTCTTTTTTATAGAGCATCAACAATTAGGACATAATATATGTTGCAAAATACATGGTGGTGAACAATTTGAATGTCACAGTTCGTACGATTGGTAAATTACAAATGTGATGTGAATAATATGGATGATATGATGATATGAATGGTATGATCGTATTAATGAATCGTCAAATGAATTGTGAGATGAATCGTCGAATGAACAGTCGATTGTCGTCTTGTTTCACTATCTACTTGTCTCTGACTGAGCTGTGCTGTATGACCTTAGCTTGACTTCTAATTTACTAATGTACAAAATAAATTTGACTTTGCACAAGTTCGTGGGTAAATTCAATGAATGTTGTCATAATGAAAGTAATACCACAAATATTCATAATTAAACGTTAAACTTGTGATTTAGATACATATTTACCGTTTACCGAAATCACGGTTTAAATTTCCACATTCAACTCGATGGAATAATACATCGTATTTTAGTACAAATATTTACACTTTATATGGGAAAATGGTCTTGAAAAGTGCTTGAAGGTGGTTCAAGCCCCACCTTCTGACACCAAATCGGATCCTGCCTGTCAACAACTTAACTTTGACAGGCATACAAGGATTCAGCTTTTGTACCGCTCGAAATGAGAACGTACAAAAGAATACAAATATAGTACAAGTTTATTAGCTTGTTGTACAGTAGCTCTGCGAGCGGATAATCACATAGGTAATACATATCATGGTATATCGTAATAATGTTGTATGAAAGATTAGATCGATGGTAATGTCTATCGAAGCTATGGCTAAGTCACAACTATTGCTATTGTCCTTTATAAGCAACAAAGTATTCAGAGCGAATACTGTCGTCTGTCCTCTACGCTGTCGAGTCGCGGTCTGACGATATTCGTGGCGTGTTCAGCCACGATCAGTTGACTACGTGCAACAGCTAGTTTGCGTGCTCGGAGTTCCAGCACGCAGTTAGTAGCTGGTCAACTGTCTGGTGTTTCCTTGACACTTCTCGTGATGCGGGTTTC
Source organism: Cepaea hortensis (assembly GCA_963921405.1). Classification (NCBI taxonomy): domain Eukaryota; kingdom Metazoa; phylum Mollusca; class Gastropoda; order Stylommatophora; family Helicidae; genus Cepaea; species Cepaea hortensis. Next base: position 64,251,695 of record OY992884.1, read on the forward strand.
CCCACTCTATTGTGGGCAACTCCAGCTCACGTCTTACAGTGTCCCCTTTTTGGACACGAGTGTGTCCAGTCGGAGAGCTATTTATAGTTCTCACTCGTGCTTCTGTCCCTATTTCCTAGATAGCTCTGTTCTCTTGATCCTGTCTATATCTCTTTCCATAGTTCTACCTCTATCTTCTCTATTAGGTTCCTTGCAGCTCTTTGACAATAATAATAGATTGTGTTCTATTGTTTCAGGAGTGGCTGACTAGTTAGTGTCAGCACGCATGAGTTCATGGTGGGGTAGTAATTTGTGTCACAACTATTTTTCTTTATGTCGTGTCTTAAGTTTCATGTTGTGTAACTTATCTTTTTGTAGTGCCTTATTGTTGTCTGTTTCAAAGTTCTTTATTGTATTAGTCTAAACAGCTATAGTTTGGAACTGTTGTGGTTACCCACTGTTGTTGTTGATTTATACAGTTGACTGTTGTATCTGCTATTGAAAAGCAATGTGTTACCCAACATGTTCTGAAATAAATAAAGTGCTTGTTTATTTGTCCTTGATTTGTTTGTTTAGTCTTTTTTAGTTTTTACAACCACTATTTCTACCACAATCCAACACCTTAATCCACTGTCTGGGTCTCAAATATGACAGTTTCTAACTGAACTGAGGCGCCTGTCCAAAATCTCGTACCTTCTTTATCTAATTACTATATATATATATTTTGTCAGTTGAGGGCGGTGTAAGGTTTTCTGTTTTTGGTAACTACTTCTCTTCTTTGGCTGTAACGAAGTCAGAGTTACTCTCAATTACTTCTTAGCACCGTAGCAAAGGAAACAGTCATTGTATTTCCTTTGTCTTTTTCCCTCGGCTATATATATATATATATATATATATATATATATATATATATATATATATATATATATATATATATATATATATATATATATATATATGCCGGCTTCCCGGCTTAGAGGTTAGCGACTTATCTCCGTAATCTCGTATACTCTCGTAAGTAACGTGACGACGGTGAGAATCAGCAGTGGTTCGAATCGCGTTGGTAACTTGCAGGGTATGTGAGCCGGCCGCTCAGAAAGCAATGGCAAACTACTGAGCGTAATCTTGCCAAGAAATCAACAATCAGCTGAAAGATGCTGATGTTGACAGCAATGTCCTGTAAAAGATATGCAATAAATTTTATATAAACATATATATATATATATGTGTGTGTGTGTGTGTGTGTGTGTGTGTGAGTGTGTGTGTGTGCATATGTATGTGTGCAATTTGTGTATATCAAAATCAGTTCTTAGTCATATATAACTGAACTACCTTATGACAGTAAACGTTACTAACTGCTTTCTGCTGGCGACGAATGTTCGACGGCGATAACCAAACCCGACAACCCATATTGTGCTAAATGATGAAGGAGGAGCTCATTTGGGAGGGTACAGGTCTTACCTGAGTGCTAGGAAATTTAAGCTAAAGACTAAATATTATGGGAGGGCAGAACAGGCCCTAAGCATTGGTTGTAACTGCTCTAGGATTAAAGTTCAGTAGGCGGACAATTGCTGATCTGGCTGCTTATGCAGCTTGTCGTGTTTCAGATGTATTGGTATTACCTTTCTTATTGAGTAAACTTGGCAGGCTGAGAGAGAAATCATTTTGTATGGGCAACACATGGTCTCTAAATTCAGCCCAAGTGTTGTGCAATGGAGAGGTACAACTCCACGTTACAAACTATTGTCTATCAAGACGGTAAGGTGCCAGTCATATATTTATGTATCCACATCTTGCTATTATATATGTACATCCACATCTTGCTATTATATATGTACATCTACATCTTGCTATTATATATGTACATCTACATCTTGCTATTATATATGTACATCCACATCTTGCTATTATATATGTACATCTACATATTGCTATTATATATGTACATCCACATCTTGCTATTATATATGTACATCTACATCTTGCTATTATATATGTACATCCACATCTTGCTATTATATATGTACATCTACATCTTGCTATTATATATGTACATCCACATCTTGCTATTATATATGTACATCTACATCTTGCTATTATATATGTACATCTACATCTTGCTATATACAGTGGATACCATCCCACTGTGGAGTCCCCGGAAACGACAGAGCTGATCGATTGGCTAAGGAAGGAGCAAAAGAAGAACAACCTGATATGCCTATTATTTGTAGTGATATTTGTGGGTGGTGATGGGATGTGTGGATGGATGTGTGGGGGTGAAATGAGGGGTGGGGGGTGTGGGAATGAGTGTGGAGGATGTGTCTATGGGTGGAGGATATGTGTATGGGACGGGTGTGGGGTGTGTATGTGTTTATGTGGATGGAGATGTGTGGGTGGTTTGAGGAAGTATGTGTGGGTGGCGGCGTTGTGTGGGTAGGGGATTGTGTTGGGTGGATTGGGGATGCAAGGGCGAGTGGAGAGAAGTGTGTGGTGTGTGGGTTTGAGATATGTGTGCGGTGTGTTGGTGAGGGATAAGTGCATGGTATGTGGGTGGGGGTGTGGTAATATGGGTGAGGATATGTGTGTGGATGGGGGATAGTGTTTGGTGTGGGGGATGTGTGTGATGGGTGCGAAGAATGTGTGTATTGGTGGGGTATATGTGTGGGTGAGTAAGGGATGTGTGGTGGTTGGGGAAAGTATGTGGGCGTGTGTGGGTGATGTGTGCGTGGATGGGGAATGTGTGGGTGGGGGTGTGAGAGTGGCTTAGGGATGTGTAGGTGGGTGAGGGATGTGTATGTGTCGGGGTGGGATGCGTGAGTGGGTGGAGGATGTGTGTGGGTAGGGGGATTGTGATCGAGAGATGTTTGGTTGGGGGTGGGTGGGGGTGTGTGGGTGCGTAGTGGAGGATGTGTGAGTGAGTGTGTGTTGTTGGACGGGTAGGGAATGCGTGTGTGGATGGGGAGAGGTGTGTGGTGTGTTGGTTAGGGATATTGTGTGGGTGAGGTATGTGTGTGTGGATGGGGGATTTTTGTGGTGTGTGGGTGGGGGTATGTGGGGTGGATGGGTAAGGGTATCTGTGTGGGTGTGGGTGGGAATATTGTGTGGTATGTGGGTGGGGGATATGTGTGTGGTGTGTTGGTGGGGATGTGTGGTGGTATATGGTTGTGGGATGTGTTGGTGAGGGATATGTGTGTGTGCGGTGCTATAACAGTAAGGGAGTTAGCTTAGTGGTTTGAGAGTTAATGAATGCTGCGCATTCATTAACTAATAGGGAAATCATAGTCAGTGAACGTGTGAGCACAAATGGGTTTAGGTATCCAGGGGTTGCACACACGTCACTGGGGATTCAGCCATGAGAAGATCAACAAACATGTCTGTTTGTACATCGACAGCATGAAAATGTAATAAACCTTTTATACAATACAACGCGGAGTTTGTCATCTGTATTGATGTCTGCCACTAACGATCTACGGCTAGGCCATGTTCACAATGTGATATGACCTGATTTGGTGCGTGACCAGGATATATCATAGACTTTGCAAGGTTTCAAACGGAAATTAGTTTATTAATTAGAAAAATTGATTGATGTAATTTACAAATATTGCAGCATTGCAAAGAATGAGGCTTCGTTAACTCAGGTACTAAGAAGCATATAGAAGAAGATATTGTTTTTAGGCTGAGATAGCATAAAGAGTAAAAATGCACCTGAGCAGAGACTTAGGACGCGTGACTGCATGGTTAGGAGAGTTAAAGGTGGCAGTCAGCGAGGTAGAATGTTTCGTACACTGGTTACAGAGTAAAACAACTAATGTAGGAAATAATGAGATACAAAGGAACAACAAGAATAGCCGAGGACAGCCACTAGTTAATGAAAATAGAGGGCAGTATAGAAGCACTTACGTTAATCCAAATATGACTAGGAACTGGTATAATGATCAAGGATACAGAAATGGGCATGAGAGAAACCTTTTAAAGAAATCAAGGGGTTGGCCCTCCCACAGTGCAACCGCAAGAAAAAGACGTGACGACTGGTTTGAGCAAAGACAAAGACAATATTTGAAGTCAGGATCGAAGGACAGAGTAGAACACACAGGTAAGAATTCAACGACTCCTAAAGTACTTGCCAAAATTAGGATTGGACAGGAAAAGAAGACGACGGTATTAGTAAAGAAAATAAACCGAGAGACACAGACGCAGGCAGGTAATACGATAGAAAATAGTACGCAGACTCAGGTAGATATTGTAGAGAAAAATACCCAAGTGCAACCGACTAAGAAAATAGTAAGGGGAACGCAGACTATTAAGACGCTAGAAGTTGCAGCACCACCTCAAGTGAAATTTGATAAAGTTGCGCCAGTCAAAATTAAAGAGGATGTTCCGGCAGAACGTAAGCCGCCGTTAAAACCAAGAAACACCAGGATGAAAATTAGAAAAAGTGCTGGGACTAGGACTGCGACCAGTCTATTAGTAAATGTAGGAGATGACACGACAGAGGCATCAGACTTGTCAGAGTGGGACGTTAAATGTATTCCCGACCGGAGGGGTGGTCCTAGAAGTAAGAAAATTGGCAGGGGTGATAGTTCCAACTATAAGGATGTTGCTTCCTCCTCTACAGCATATAGTAAACAAACTGGGAGAACAACTATAGTTAGTGATTACTCAGAAGACGAAATAGGATGGTATAACCTATATAGGACCTGTTTTGAAAATAGTGAACAGACAGATACAGTAATGACGAGAACAGCAAGTAAACGTAGTAGAAAGAAGAATAGTAATAGAATTTATGACCATGAGACCTGAATACTTCAGGGACAGTTCGACATTTAGTGATATGGAAAATGAGTGGTATGAAGAGAAACACACGCCAGTAATAGGAGACAATGAACTGTTTGACTTAGACACATTATATGGATAGTAGAGTTAAGTTTGAGCATAGTGAAGAAGAGAATTAGTTTAACTTGAGAGATGGGTGTTTTCCATTTTGATGGTGTTGCAGTAGGTAATATATGAACTTAGATGGTACGGTAGAAGGTGGAGGAAAATCCCAATAGGTGATATATAACCGGCAGGTAGTTGGTAGTTGAGTATTAGAAGAACGAGAGTAGAGTCATGTAAACAAGGCGAGGAGTAATAGATTGGTTGGTGCAGATATATAACTAGAGATTGATCTGAAGAGATGTAGATTCTTGGCCGAGTGGTGAAATATTAAGCGTGGTTACGCGATGCTGAGAGTTACGTGGAGAGAAAAGATGGTGTTCATGAATACATAAGTGTATTGTCTTGCTTGTAGTAAGGAGAGAGTAGGTGATATGTGATGGATTTAGAACAAAATCGGGAAAATTCGTATAGAGAGACGTATTGTCTGAGATAGATGAAGTGACTTAGAGAGTTTGAAAGAATGGTCGTGTTGTGTATTAGGTTGAGACGTCTGACATTTGAATTAACGTTTCAATCGTTGTTGTGGGGAAAAAGCAGATACAGTAGTGGGGGGCAGAGGTAAGATGAGACGAGCGTGCCTGATACGGAGGAAGGAAGAATATGAGAGAATACGAGGAAGTATGTAGCATTGCCTCAGTGGACTAAGTGTGTCGATGGTGATGGGTGGTGAGTAAAAGAGATATTTTGCTAGATTGTCTGTTGAAAGGATCCGAGGGATGACATAAATGTGGCTACCAGAGATATATAGGTGTGGTATTGACTTTTGAGTAAGGTAATGTAAGGTGATGAACATTATGTGTATGTGTATAAATAGCCAGATAAGGGTGAGATTGTTAAAATGAGATGGTGAGAATATAGGTAAGTGATGCCAGTTGATGTGTGCAATGAGTAAGGAAACATGTTAGACAGGAATGAATGGTTACTCACGAGATTAGATTGCGTGGCGGTTGTCTGAGAAATTCAAGAAATAGTAATTACGGAGATGGATTTAGAAAAACTAATAGTAAAATACTAGTACGGGAGAATGAGACACGTTAGTTGTGTTAGATGGACGAGATTTAGAAGAAAATATAAATATCGTCATGAGGTGGAAGTGTGATAGTCCAGAGATGATTAAGTGCAAGTTAGAAAATAAGTGGGCGTATAGAGAAATTGATGAAAGTAGGGATTGTTGGTTAGGAAGTGATATCGGGACTGATAAGAAATTCTAGATGTAAATTGTCGATGTATGTTGATTGTTTCATTTCTTATGGTTAGTGATTGGATTGTGAAGGTCCCGTGGCAGTGATTTGGTGTTTCGTTGGTCGTTGTAGGAGGCATATCTAGTGTTTTTCGGGGGAATTGTGTTGGAATAGGATTGCATGATGCAGAGAAGTGCGAAGAGGTGATTAGTATGTCTCGTTGGAGTGAGGATAGTTGTGAAGAGTTGTCTGTCTGTAAAGGAGGTAGAGATCATCGTTAGTTATACGTGCGCGCTTGCTGTTTCTGAAAGGATAACGATAAGTGTGAGGAAGTGTTGTGATAAGATGTTGGAAATTGTGATGCGTCGGGTGCACGGGTAACTTAAAAGTATAATTAGTGGTTATTCAAGGGAAATAACTAGTTAGAAAGTGGGGATGCCGGGTTACAATTTCCCTTGGTAATTAGATGGGTTGTGGTTGGCTGAGATAGCCATTTGGTATATTGAGCAAGTTGAGCTGTGGTTAAACAGTAGTGTTTGATACGTAGTTCGAATACAGTGGTGTTGCTGTGAGGTGGTTTGGTGAGAGATGGAGATTTATGAAGGGAGATGATCGATGGTTTGAGGAGTTGTAAACTTGGAACAGTGCGGAGATATATTCTTTGTACTCAATAGATATAAGAAATGAATTGTTGTGGTACCCCTGCGTTTGGCGGGAGAGAAAATTGTTTTTTTTGTTTAGTGAGTTTGACATATGCTGAATATGTATTAAGATTTTTAAATATCTGCTAAATACTGATGAATGACTTGTGTTCATTATAGTATATAGATTGTTATATCATTGTTAGTCCATATAAACGACTAATAAGGTAGAGCATTTTGAATGTTGTAAAACATGATTATTATTTGCTTATATTGTGTGGGGATATGTGTATACATATTTAAAACTAGGGGGGTGATGTTGTTTTGTTTTGATTGTCTTGACTCCAATTATGAATTGAATTTGCATATTATTTTGTTGGTTTAAGGATTTTTACCGCTTAAGTTACCTTGACCATGTTTAAAATTTGTTTTTGACGTTCAGTTCTGGGGCATTTTAATATAGACTGGTCCATATTAAAAACACTTCCAGGGAAATTCTGGAGTTGATTTACGTTCAGAAAATAAAGAGAAATTAAGTGATGATTTTCACGGGAAAGAGAGAGTCACAGGGAGTAAGTGCCCTGCATGCCACGTTTGATTAATTCAATGGACAAAGAGACACGGGAAATGGAGTAAGAAACTCAGTGCACAAAAAGGGGAGAAAAAGTTGTTATGTAGATATTATGATTTATTATTATTTTGTTGTTCAATTTTTGGGTTGTTACCAGTTAATCACTATTAAGTTGGTAAGAGGACAGGGGTCAGTTAAGTAGAGCTGCGTTAAGACAGCGTTATATGGAGATGGGAGTTGAAATAAGAGCTGCACAAGTCAATGTTATAGATTTCACTTTGTAGAGTGATCATACTGCGGATATCAGTACAATGAAGTAAGGGGAAGTAAATCATGCTAAATACTGGTAGAGAACATGGACTAAATGCCATGAAGGTTGCGGGAGAATAAGGAAGGTTCGTAAAATATGGACTAAAGTTGATAATGGGGCTGGACGTTTACAGACATGAGTTCGGTGGTGGTGTTTTTGCTGCTGTGGGTAACGGCATTAAAGAGAGATAGTTCAGAGCCATCATGAGCTAGATATCGGTGATAGATTTAGTGAATGTCAGAAAATAATTTGATATTGTTTGCTCTATTGTTTTGACTTCAGTTGTTCTTTATAAAATGTGAGGATATGTTAACATAGCAGTTTATTTTTACAAAACATTGGTTTTATTTTTTTGAGTTACCCTGAGGGTGTTTAAAATAATTTTTAGGATGACGTTCAGTTTTGGGGAAAAAGGAAGAGTTGTTTTTGGGAGCTTGCAGAAAATATGAAACATGGAGTAGGGCCATGCTTCGTTGTACGAATTTTGTGACTTGAAGTTGAGTTGCTTAACGTGTATAACGGTTATAAATTGAGGGTGAAACATGATTGAGTTAAGGGGGAAGTTTTGGTGATTAGTGAAGTAACTCAGTATATAGTAGAGGAAGTAACGGAGGAGTATATTTAAAAGTGGCTGGGGTTGTCAGCAACAATTGATAATTACATGGGGGTTGGAAAGACTTAAACCGTTAAAAATGGTTTGGGAGATTGAATTCCATCCATCCATCATGTGCCATGCCGGTAAGCGTGGGCGGTCATGTTCTGCCATCTCACCCGATCACCAGAGTCGTGGATCAGCTCCGTGTTTCTGTCTCGACTATGCCACAAGGCCAAGCCATCCAGGTACTTGCTTCTAGGTCTTCCCCTTGGTCTGTTCCCCTCGATCTTACCAGTTGTCACCAAATTCTCCAATCCATTTCTTCTCATAACATGTCCAAAAAATTTTGACTGTCTACGTCTAATTTCTCTAATCAATTTACGATCTTCATTTGTTTCTTGAAGGACTTGTTCATTGGTCTTTCTGGCTGTCCATGGTATTCTTTGCATTTTCCCCAGAAACCACATCTCTACAGCCATCAGATGTTTTTCAGCCTGACTGCTCATTGTCCACGCTTCACATCCATACAAAAGTACAGGCTCAATGTAGCATCTCAACACTCTCTTTCTCGTTTCAATTGACATCTTTTTATTGGTCAATATGTTTTTCATCTTGCTAAAGGCTACTTTTGCCATGGCGATTCTTGTTCTAATCTCTTCAAGGCATCTCCCATCAGATGTTATTACTGTTCCGAGATAATTGTACCTGTTCACTTGTTGAAGAATATTCCCATTTACTTGTATATTACATTGTGGTATTTCGTCCTTCCTAGTGACGACCATAATCTGTGTCTTTTTACAATTTAATTCTAACCCTAGTTGTTCACTGTGTGTCACAATCGCATCTACTAAATTTTGCAGGTCCTGTTCATTGTCTGCAATCAAGACTGTATCATCTGCATATCTAATGTTATTGATGCATCGTCCCCCAATGTTGATTCCTTCCATATCTTCAATATTTCTGAAAATACTTTCACTGTACAGGGAAAACAGATCTGGAGACATTACACATCCCTGTCTCACACCCCTTTTAATAGGCTGATATTGGCTTACTTCATTATCAACTCTTATGGCAGCTTGTTGTTTCCAATATATGTTTTTTACAAGTCTAAGATCTTTTCCATCAATTTGTAGATCTTCAAGCATCCTTATCATGTTGACATGTCTCACTTTATCAAAAGCCTTTGTGTAGTCAATAAAGCAAAGGTGTAGATCTTTGTTTACTTCTATAGAACGTTCGATTATGTTTCTCAGTATATACACAGCATTTACTGTACCCTTGCCTTCCACAAACCCACATTGTTCTTCTCCTATTTCAGGTTGTATTTTCCTCCTAACTCTTTGCATGATAATTCTTAGCAAAATCTTCGTGATGTGACTCATTATACTAATTGTTCGATGTTGATCACATTCCAAGGCTCCTGATTTCTTTGGGATTGCAATAAATACAGAATTACATAACTCCTGAGGTATATTTCCAGTATCATATATTGTATTAAGCAGACTGGTAACTTGATCTATTCCATATTCTTCTAAAGCATTAATCATTTATGTTGTGACGCTGTCTGAACCGGGGGTCTTGCCAGATTTCATATGGTTAAGAGCATTCTGAACCTCCATCTTCAAAATTGCTGGTCCTTCATTATTATTTTGAACATCATACTGTTCGTCTCTGTTGTCGTCATACAGGTTTTTCACGTAATCTGACCATTCATGTAATATCTGATCTTTTTCTATTATGACTCTTCCATCTTTTGTCTTTAGGCAGCCTGCTGATGTACGTGTTCTTTGATTAGTAAGCTCCTGAATTCTTTTGTGCATTAGGTTCGCATTGTTACTGTTGTGTTGTTTTTCAATTTCTCTGCAATTTTTCTCAAGCCATGTTTCTTTTGCCTCCTTACATAAGGTTCTCACTTTTCTGTGAATTTCTTCATATTTGGCAGGATTATTTTTGTTCTGTCTTCTTGTTTCCATTAGTTGTAAAATTTCTTCAGTCATCCATGTCTTACAGCCCACTTTCTTTACTTTTGGAATAGTTTTTTCTGCTGCGCAACTGATTGAATTCTTCATCGTTTCCCATTGATCATCTACATCTTGAAACAGGATCTCTAGATCAGACAATATATCAAATTTGTTCTTTACTTCTATGTTAAAATTATCTTGTATTTCTTTGTCAGTTTTCAATTTGCACCAGTCATATTTAGGGTTTCCTGCTGTATACTTGACTTTCTTTAACTTTACCCTCAATGTGCCTGTAATTAATCTGTGATCACTGTAACAGTCTGCATTTGGAACTGTTTTTACGACTGTTAACGCATTTCGAAACCTTTTGCTAATCAGGATGTGATCTATCTGGTTTTTAATCCTGCTGTCTGGACTCCTCTATGTCCATAATCTTCTAGGATGCTGTTTAAACCAGGTGTTTCCTACAACCATTTCTTGTTCTTTTGCCCATTCTACAAGTCTGTATCCTCTTTCATTTCTCTCTCCCAAACCATGGTTGCCTACACTGCATCCATCGCCTTGCTGTCCTATTTTTGCGTTGAAATCACCCATTATGATATTTATTTCTGATTTTTTTGCAGTTCTTCAAAGCAGACTCCACGTCATTATAAAATTCCTCTATGCTTTCTTCACTGCTTTCACTTGTTGGGGCATATACTTGAATGACATTTATTTTAAAAGGTCTTCCGTTTAATTTTACTAATAGGACTCTGTCTGACACAGCATGATATCCTTTGACAGAATTTGATGTTTGCTTATCTAATATAATGGCTACACCTCTTTGCTGTTCTTCTCCCCCAGAGTAAATAATCTTACAATCCTCTCCTGTCCTTATCCCTGCTCCTTTCCATCTCGTTTCCGATATTCCTAATATGTTAATCTTCTCTCTCTTCATTTCTTTTTTGATGTTTTCTAACTTTCCATCTGCATTCATTGTTATAACGTTCCAAGTTCCTACTTTCAATGATATTAATCTGTTGCACCTAGTAGCCTGTTGACGGTCTGGAGTCACCTGGTGCGCATGACTATCCCTACCGGGCGAGGTTGCTCCTATGGAGCACCCATTTACGCCGTTTCTCTGATTATCGATGATTTCACACAACATGATTTTCTTGGCATGTGTAAAGAAGGTAGTTTGCCATTGCTTTCCTTCCTAGCAGTGACCATACTGGTCAGTGACCGTAGCCATTGTCTCCTCAAAAAAGAGATCCTCTGCCTACCGTCGTGAAGGTGGAGACCATAACCTACAACTATCTGTTGGCTGCTCTCCATCTTCATCCACCACCTGCACCCATGGCTTCACGTAACCCTGATCGGGGGGCTAAACGGGTACTCCACCTTGCCCAAGGGTGTCCCGTAGGCTAGCGGAGGGAAGGAGGCGCCTTACTTCTCCCCCACTGCATTAGACGGTTCGTAAATACATGGATTTAAAGCCATGGATGAGGGGAATGACGGGCGATACTGGGTAAATGGGAGTTGAAATAGGAGCTGGGTTGAACAGCGTTCAATGGGAGAATATGGGGGAAATGCCAGGTTGAATTGTGGCATAAGTGGACTCTGGAAGAAGAACACTGTGTTTGACAGTATATTAATAATTTGGAGGTTTTGAAAGAATGGTTGAACTTAACGAGGTGAATAATACAAAAGGTTGTAGTTTTGGATTAACATAACTTTTTGAAAAATTATTATTGACGGCAATGAAGATAAATTTTGAGAACTTTATTTTATAAAGTTTTGAGAATGCATGGGAAGAGAAATGTGATTACTTCTTATTTTTTTCTTACTTTCTAAACTTTCTTAGGTGCGCACCAAACCAATCTAAACTAAACTTTTTTCTGTCTATCCTGAAATAGTGAGAATGTGAGTAAGTGAGAAAAAGATAAGGAAAATATCTTCAATTTTTGTCAATCATAATTTAGATGGACACTTTAAAAGCGGTTCGCTTATAAAGAGTTTTGTAGAGAGTTTTTGTGGAGAATTTTATAGAGAGTTTTGTAGAGAGTTTTGTATTATTGACATGGTATAAAGTATGTCTCTGGTTAGCGTTTGGCTATGATGAGATAGGAGGGTGAGATTTGAATTAGGAAATATATGTAGAGGGATTGTTGGTCAGATGTGGTATAGAAAAAGAAATATTTCAGTAGAGTTAAGTGTTTAAGGGTTGGGGTTGAGACTTTTCCAGAGAAAAAGTCTTCTTAAAGAAGGGGAGGTATATAACAGTAAGGGAGTTAGCTTAGTGGTTTGAGAGTTAATGAATGCTGCGCATTCATTAACTAATAGGGAAATCATAGTTAGTGAACGTGTGAGCACAAATGGGTTTAGGTATCCAGGGGTTGCACACACGTCACTGGGGATTCAGCCATGAGAAGATCAACAAACATGTCTGTTTGTACATCGACAGCATGAAAATGTAATAAACCTTTTATACAATACAACGCGGAGTTTGTCATCTGTATTGATGTCTGCCACTAACGATCTACGGCTAGGCCATGTTCACACTGTGATAGTGCGATGGTTAGGAATATTGCGTGGTATGGGATGTATGTGATGTGCGGGTGGGGGATTGTGTAGTGGGGGATTATGTTAAGGCATGTATAGTTGGGTGGACGATGTATGTGTGTGTGGTGGGGTGTGTGTGTGTGTGAGTGGATTGGGGATGTATGGGTGGTTAGGGAGATGTGTGTGGGGGGGGGGGGTAGGGAGATGCTAGTTGGTGGGGATGTGTGTGTATGGTTTGGGGATGTGTGAGTGGATGTGCGATGTGTGGGTTGGTGGGGGATTGTGTGCGTGGGTGGGAAATATGTGGTCAATGGAGATGTGACTAGGGGATGAGTGGTTTGAGGTGTGGATGGGGAGAGGATGTGTGGGTTAGGATGTGTATGTGGGTGGGCGTGGGCTATGTGGGTTGGTGGAGGAATGTTTGTGGGTGGCGAGTGTGTTTTGTTTGGGGTAACAGGTGAGGGGAGTATGTGTGGATGGGGGATGGGTTGGTTGGTGGGGTATGTATGTGTCCCTTGGTGTGCGTGTGTGTGGGTAGAGGTGGGGTTGTGTGTGGGTGGGGTGATGTATGTGTAGGTGGGAGATGGGCCTCATAACATGGTAATTTGCCTTGTTTAATTTTACAACATTCATTTCACAATGTTCATTTTTCTATGTAAATGTATAATGCTCTTGATGAACGAAAGATGAGTGATTGGAAGGGCCGAATGTAAGACGGGCCTGCGCACCCACTTTGTGACCCTAATAAAGTTGATTTAATTTGATTTATTATATGTGTACATCCACATCTTGCTATTATATATGTACATCCACATCTTGCTATTATATATGTACATCCACATCTTGCTATTATATATGCACATCCATATCTTGCTATTATATATGTACATCCACATCTTGCTATTATATATGTACATCCACATCTTGCTATTATATATGTACATCTACATTATGCTATTATATAAGTACATCCACATCTTGCTATTATATATGTACATCTACTCTTGCTATTATATATGTACATCTACATCTTGCTATTATATATGTACATCCACATCTTGCTATTATATATGTACATCCACATCTTGCCATTATATATTTACATCCACATCTTGCTATTATATATATGCACATCTACATCTTGCTATTATATATGTACATCCACATCTTGCTATTATATATGTACATCTACATCTTCCTATTATATATGTACATCTACATCTTGCTATTATATATGTACATCTACATCTTGCTATTATATATGTACATCCACATCTTGCTATTATATATGTACATCCACATCTTGCTATTATATTTATGTACATCTACATCTTGCTATTATATATGTACATCTACATCTTGCTATTATATATGTACATCTACATCTTGCTATTATATATGTACAACTACATCTTGCTATTATATATGCACATCCACATCTTGCTATTATATATGTACATCCACATCTTGCTATTATATATGCACATCCACATCTTGCTATTATATATGTACATCTACATCTTGCTATTATATATGTACATCCACATCTAGCTATTATATATGTACATCCACATCTTGCTATTATATATATATGTACATCTACATCTTGCTATTATATATGTACATCTACATCTTGCTATTATATATGTACATCTCCATCTTGCTATTATATATGTACAATTACATCTTGCTATTATATATGCACATCCACATCTTGCTATTATATATGTACATCCACATCTTGCTATTATATATGTACATCCACATCTTGCTATTATATATGTACATCCACATCTTGCTATTATATATGTATATAAATATCTTGCTATTATATATGTACATCTACATCTTGCTATTATATATGTACATCCACATCTTGCTATTATATATGTATATCCACATCTTGCTATTATATATGTACATCCACATCTTGCTATGTACATCCACATCTTGCTATTATATATGTACATCTACATCTTGCTATTTTATATGTACATCCACATCTTGCTATTATATATGTACATCCACATCTTGCTATTATATATGTACATTCACATCTTGCTATTATATATGTACATCCACATCTTGCTATTATATATGTACATCTACATCTTGCTATTATATATGTATATCCACATCTTGCTATTATATATGTACATCCACATCTTGCTATTATATATGTACATCCACATCTTGCTATTATATATGTACATCTACATCTTGCTATTATATATGTACATCTACATCTTGCTATTATATATGTACATCCACATCTTGATATTATATATGTACATCCACATCTTGCTATTATATATGTACATCCACATCTTGCTATTATATATGTACATCCACATCTTGCTATTATATATGTACATCCACATCTTGCTATTATATATGTACATCCACATCTTGCTATTATATATGTACATCCACATCTTGCTATTATATATGTACATCCACATCTTGCTATTATATATGTACATCTACATCTTGCTATTATATATGTACATCTACATCTTGCTATTATATATGTACATCTACATCTTGCTATTATATATGTACATCCACATCTTGCTATTATATATGTATATCCATATCTTGCTATTATATATGTACATCTACATCTTGCTATTATATATGTACATCCACATCTTGCTATTATATATGTACATCCTTATCTTGCTATTATATATGTACATCTACATCTTGCTATTTTATATGTACATCTACATCTTGCTATTATATATGTACATCTACATCTTGCTATTTTCAACAGTGTATCAATTCGTACGCAAGTCTGTCAAGAATTATCTCTCACTGTCTTCCTCCATCTCTCTTTCCACACACCTTTCCAGTTGTCAAATGATGGTATACTTTCTGTATTATAATGTGGCCAAAATCCAAAGTTGATTACTATCTATATCTGATGTTTGTGGTAAGTTGTTTATGTGTCTTAGCTGCAGTCAAAACGTTAAGATTGCTTATTTTCGATGTACAAATTGTTAAATAATATGACATCTCTGAAGCTTCAACGTACCTTGCTGTTGTTTGATGACTATTTGTCCAGGTTTAACAGCCATATGTTAAAGTTGGCTCTATTAATTATATTAATTTAATATTCCCGACTTATTTTTCTATTCTCCAATGACAAATTTTTTTTTTGCATAAGACTTTAGTAGACTATTTCAGCTTAATTAAATATATTATTTAAAATTTTTTTTTAGTCAAAGCAGAGAGTACAATATAGATAGGCTTTAAATAGCACTTTACATAGATTTTTAAAAAAGCGACAGTGAACAAAAGGCAGTTTTGAGAGTATATGATGACACAATAGATTTGTTTGATACAGACATGGTTGTACTTTCCCCCTATATATTTAACTTATGTACTGAAATCATATTGTGGGATATAAGAGGAAATATTGACAAGGGATATATGATCCCCGGGTAATCATCATATCAAGTGCCCTGTCAGCTGGTATAACAGTGTAGGCTGTTATATGGGGTTTAGTTAGCTGGCACGGCGTGCAAGGAGAAAAGAAATAACTAGATGGTGCACGGCTGAGCACCGTAGCTAGGTAGTTAGGGACGCTCACGTACTGACGTAGGGGGTAAACAAGGTTTCAGTTGTGACTTTGCCGCCCAGCCAGCAAGATGCTTTGACTTTTGTAGTTGCTGTACGCATTTTTATATTGCTGAAGATTCTTCTAATAAACTGAACTTTATAGTCATCGCTGGCTTGTCTCCATATTTACCGTTACTTTGAGTCTCGTCACTCTGCAATAGACTCAAATTGGCGCCGCATAAACCAGGATCCCGAATCATGGGTTGTTGAAGAAAACGCAAAGTACTGATCGCGGCAGGAATTTTCCGAAGTGCGTTCAAAGAAAGTCATGCTACGGTTCTAAACTATTGCTGAATGCAGTTGGAAAAGATGGCTTCTTCTATTCTTATAGCCGTGGCCTGAAACGGTCGTTCTCAAGAGGCTGCTGCTGCTCCACATCGTCATTTGCACAGGGCTATAAGAGCTCGTGGTCAAGTCAGCTCCAGGCTCTGTTGGGTCACTCCTATACGCTGCTGTTGGATACTGGATACATCATCTAACCGAGTATCTCAATGTTGCGAACCTGAATTGCTACCAAGGGTCTACCTGCAGCCGTAAAATCGTTTTGCTGATTTGAAAATTGGTCTAATTGGGCAGCCGCAACAACGCTGAAGCTTACTCAAGTTTGAGAGGAAAATGTCCAGCTCATGAAGATGTTTATCATAAAGTGCGATTCAGCTGCATTGGGCTCCCCTGAGGCGGGTGGGCATAATGGTTGCCGGCCCTGCTAAAGAGGAGAGCCTATTTCAATCGCCTTGTTCCTCTGACCGAAGTTGAGCTTGAGGCAATTCCAGCCCAAAACGATACAGAAGAACCAAGTAAGTCAGAAGTGCCCTTTCACGGGTGAAGTCAGAAGTGCCCTTTCACGGGTGAAGTCAGACGTGCCCAACCACGGGTGAAGTTGCTCATCACACTAGCCAAGCCAGATAACTGAACCCAGAGGTTTGCCAGGATCGAAACCGACAGAACAGAAGTAAATAGCAAGCTCGTCATTTAGAAGTATTTTGAAGGACACTACCCGCTTAGAAAGTTACAGCCTCAAGTGTATCCTTACATAAAAACTGTATTGATTATATCTGATTTTAATTGTAATTGTGCAATAATTTTTTTCATTGATTGACCTTATTTGAGTAATTAACAAAGACACTAAAATGGCACAGGATGAGGCGTCGTTGACACAAATTTTAGGTGGAGTAGGTAGAGCAATAGGCAGAATTAACACAGCAATAAAATAACAATGAGTAAGTACAGACATTAAAAAATTCAGTGGACAAGCCAGAGATTTTAAGAAATGGATGACAGCGGTAGAAAACACTCTTTCTTAGTAGGAGCCACGGACGAAGAAAAGAAAAAAATTGCTTACCAGGCCACTGTAACACCGGTTTCGGATGATATTAGGAGGAAATTAGAAGCTGGGGCAGATGAGACTTGGGAACATTTTAAAGATGATTTAGCTCACAAGTATGCGGAGATCACAGATCCACAACACGCTTTCTCAGTGTTAAGACAATCTAAGCAGAACAACGGAGAAAGTGTTCAACTATGCAGCGACATGTTAATTAATTTAGCTGAAGAGGCGTTTCTAGGACAAAACGTACAGGGTGAAGAGGTGGAAAGGATGTTAGTTGGGATATTTGTTGACGGGATAAAGTCGGATGGACTTAAATTCAAGCTTATGAGGGAAAATCCTGCAAGATTATCACAGCCTGTGGATATAGCTGTACAGGAAGAAAGTTTGAGAAGGAGATTTAGCTTAAGGGTAGGACGAGAAATAGGAAGCAATAGAGAAGAGAGAATTGAGGAACCTATGGAGATAGGACAAGCAAGGTACGGATGGAGAAGACGGGGAGAAATACAGACACTGCAGGGAAATAATAACGAACGAAAGTAATCAAGACGGAGGAAGACAAATGAGAAATCCTATAAAAGAGACAGTAGCTAATACAAATATGGTCTGTTGGAATTGTGGACAGAGAGGACACACTTTTAGATTTTGTGGCAGAAGACGTGCTCAGCTTAGTACACAGAATAGAAGTGTTAATAGTAGACCAAATAGGAATTTTGAAGAAATGCAAAGAAGACGCGGAGTTAATTAAACCAGCGCAGAAATACTGACACTGGTAAGAAATTATAGAAGACAACGTAGTCGGGGTTTCCAATCGAATGGCCAGTATGATACCATTACGCTATGGCCACGTCAAAGTTCAAACTGCTTTAGAAAACAACCGCTTTATAACAACGATAGAAACTACCGCAAACGGGATGTAAACGACGTGACGAGAACACGAAGGTATGAAGAGAGACAACATAGCAGGCCAGAAGTCAATGGTTGGCAGAGACAGAATTTTTATAAGAAAAGACGGAACTCGAACTGGCCATCTAATAATGAAGAGCTGAGAACATTGCGAAGTCAATGGTTTGAGATCAGAAGGTTGAGATATGCACTCGCAAAGTCAAACAAAAGTGAAAATCAGCATCAGACTAATAGAACCTTAGCTGATGATCGACAGGTGTTTTCAGTTGTTAGAAGTAGACAAGAAAGAGAGACACAGACGCAGATGATGGAAGTGGTAGATAATAATACGCAGACTCAGGTAGACACGGTACAACCGACTAAAACGATAGGAAGGGGAACACAAACCATTAAGACGGTAGAACTTACAGAGCCAGCACAAGTAATAATAATAATAATAATAATAATAATAATAATAATAATAATAATAATAAGTCTTTATTTTCAAAGGGTTAAGAATTGGGCACGCAGGCCCGTCTGACATTCTGCCCTTCTTCTCTATTTCCTC
Source organism: Cepaea hortensis (assembly GCA_963921405.1). NCBI lineage: Eukaryota > Metazoa > Mollusca > Gastropoda > Stylommatophora > Helicidae > Cepaea > Cepaea hortensis. Next base: position 64,270,816 of record OY992884.1, read on the forward strand.
TCATACATTCTTTCATTCAACATCACTTATGAAGCAACTTTTGACAACAAAAGAACATTAAAACGCATGAAAAATAATCAATAACAAATGACTCACTGAAGCAGTGTTTAACATGGGCATTATAAATACCTAAGGAGGGTGTAACGTGCCATACATAAGGGAATGTTTTTTGGCTAGTTGTCGTTTGAGATAAGTTACCATTATTGTCTTTTTTGTGTTGTTTGTTATGGGGGCATGTAGTCTGTACTAAGGTAGTGTTCAAACAGGTTGCGAATGTATGTATCATGATTGGTGGTGTCTTTGATTTCTTGTGGAAGATTGTTCCACAACTGAGCGGCAGAGTATGCTAAGCTTGTTTTATATAAGTCTATCCTAGGTTTAGGGACATGAAGTATATTTAGTCGTTCGCTATGTCTAGCGTTATATTTAAAATTGATAAGGTACCGCCAGTTAAAATTAAAGAGAATATATGTAAGCCGTTAAAACCAAGAAACACCAGACAGAAAGTTAGAAAAAGTGTCAAAGCCAGATCTGCAGGTTTGCTAGTAAACGTAGGTACGACTGGCGTAGTAGCAGATGCCTCAGATGGAGACATGGAGTTTCTCCCTGACTGTGATGTGAAAGGTAACGGTATAAATAAAAAGAATATTGGTTATAAGAGTTCCGACTACAGAGATGTTGCTTCCTCTTCTACAACATATAATCAACAGGTTGGGGGAACGACCATATACAGTGATTATTCTGAAGACGAGGGAGGAAGGTATAACATATATCGGACGTATACTGAAAATAGTGAGCAGACCGACGCGGTAAAGACAGGAGTAGCAAATAAAGGAAACAGAAAGAAAGCACTTAAGATGAAGAATAGTAATAGACAGATGGCAGAAATTTACTCCACTACGGAAGATGACATAAGAAAGATCAGAGAATATATGACCATATGACCTGAATACTTTAATGACAGTATGGCAGTTATAGATACTGAAGATAATATAGACGAAGAGAGACACACACTAGTAGTAGGAGACAATGAACTATTTGGGTTAGATACGCTCTATAGCTCTTAGAATTCTGAGGATGATGAATGGCATATTGCATTGTTTTGGCTTACGAAATGAATTTTTTTTGGGTGTAGTATCACAATATAGGGTGCAGGCAATAGTGTTATTTTGGGTAGAGAGTCACAGCAAGTGATAGATAGTTTTAAAGCTGGTGAGTGGTGGAATATTCTACGTGGGTACGCTATAAAGAATATCTTGTGTTTGGTTGTGGTGCAAGGAGAATAGACAATGTGTAAATTGAAATGTCCCTTGTCCGGAATGGCCGGATGGAGTGGGTTGATCACGTTGAGTGATGTATAACTGGTGTGATTAAAGTAGGCTAGATAAACTAATTATGAATGCTCGTACTAGACTTGACGTGTTGTTTAAGATGGTTTGATTCAGAGCTCTTAGAAGAGTAACTGGAATATGAAAATGCTACGACGTGATGTCTGAGATAGAATTAAAGTTTCGCTTGTTGGTTTGAGAAGCAGATATAGTAGCATTGGCAGAGGTGAGGGAATCCGACGCGTTAATAGTGTAGGATGAGGAGAGGAGGATGAGGAGAAGTGAGTGAGCATTTGAGTGTCGGAGTGATTTGTTTGGTTATGCGTTGTCTTTGCGTGTGTAAACGTGTAGACAAACTTGTGTTCGTCGTGCTGATTAGAGAATGAAGTGAAGAGTGAAGTTTCGAAACGCCATCTGGTTGGAATGCATGAATAGAACGATGTCGGGTGATGATTGGTAGCAGCGCATGGATATACAGGCTGGTTTGTATGTGTGAAGGGAGATTGTGTCACTGTCTGTGGAAGAATAAAATACATACGCGTGCTGGAAGAAAAAGTGATCGATATGCTTAGGGTGCGTTGAGTAATTGGTAGAATGTCGAATTGGTGTCTAAATTGTTTTCTTGGAAGTAACAGTATATGTACGTCGGGTTGTTGTGATACGAGAATAATGACGAGAACGAGGTTGTCTGTACACAGTGACTGGTCAGTGCATATGAGAAGCATAAAATACGAGTGCCGTGCGAATATGTGAAGAATTGCTAGTCTGAGTTAAATTGTGAAGGGAAGAGTTTGAAAGTTGATGGTGGTTGGTGAAGACAATAAGGAAAACTGAGGAGTAAGGGTGAGAGAGGCAGAAGTGAGTAATTCTGAGAAAGTATTATGTGAAGAAGCATGTGAATCGTTAGAAGCATGTTAGAATATAGGGCTTATTAAGAGCTTAAGGATATAATAATACGGGAGAATGCAGCGGTTCTTACGTTAGGTGTTCGAAAGCAGTCATCAGTAAACGTTATGAATGGGAGACTAATGTTAGGAAGAATGTAGAGCTTGAGACGTCGACTGGATGATGTGCTCCCCGGACCTAGTATAATTAGAAGTAAGACCAATGTGGTACTAGAGACTAATTAAGAGAATGATGTGAGAAAATAAATGGCTTAGTTTGCGATTATACTTGCTGGAGGAGAGTTGATTGCCGATTTTCAGAAAAAGTATGGTCATTTTTGATTAATGACTTTTGTTGGGAGAATAAATATTGTTCTGCGTATGATGAGACTGTCCTTATGAAGCGAAAGTAGAATTAGTGGTTGATACAAATCAAATCCAAGGGAAACAACTAGATTAGAAAACACGTGTGCCGAGTTACAATTTCCCTTAGTAGGTAGATGAGTTGTTGTACGCTGAAATAGCTACACTAGTTAATAAATGGAGCAATTTGAGCTGCAGGTAACAGTAATTGTTTCCTTCATATTTCAAATACAGTGGTGTCGTTATGAGTTAGTTTTGTAAGAGATGAAATATTATGAAGGGAGATAATCAATGGTTTGACTTGGAAAGTTGAAACAATTGAAAAACTCTGCAGATGGCAGAAGATGACATTGTTGCTGATTTAATGAGGGTTGGACATATAGCTGATTGCGTTAAGACTTTTATAATAATTGGTATAAAACAATATTTGTAGTTTACAGTGCATATGAATGTTACACTTGTTTTAGAGTAGTGGAAAAGGCATGACTTGTGTTCTTTGTAGTGAATAGATATATATTACATTGGTCCATATAAGAGACTAATGTTGTTTGGTTACAATAAGTAGTTGATTTTATTTGAACTTGATTATTATTTCATTATGTATATTTATTTTGAAAAATGTGGGGATATATGAAAACATATTTGAAAACCAGGGGGGAGGGGGCGGGGGTGATATTGTTGTATTTTGATTTGTCTTGACTTCAGTTATTTATGAATTGTGGTGTTATTTAGCTAGTATGTTACTTGGGTTATTTATTTTCACTTGCAAAACTTATGATTTTGCTTCTTGAGTTGCCCTCTCATCTCATCTCATCATGTTCCTCTTGTACCTTGCGGTGTCGATGTGAAGTATAAACTTCGTGAGAGTGCCCGGTTATGGGCTTCCTATATCGACATTCCCATGGATTCTGTTATTCCCTCCGTCCAACGTTTACGTGGTCGGCCTCTTCCTCTGTTTCCATCTGGTCTGTACATCATTGTTTGTTGTGGCATGCTGTTGACTGGTAGCCTACTTGCATGGCCAAACCATTTGACCTGCTGCTTTCTAATAAAATCTAGAGCAGCTTTAACCCCCACTTTAGTCCTGATTTCTTCATTTTTGATCTTATCTCTTCTTGATACGTTGAGTATTCTTCTCAGGAACCTCATTTCTGTTGTTGTGATTTTTCTTTTCTCTTTTTCTGTCATTGTCCAGGTTTGGCATTGGTAGCACAGAGTTGGTAGGAAGATTGTGTTGTAAAGTGCTTTCTTAGTAGTTATTGATACATGTTTGTTCTTTAGTATTGGTGCCATTTGTCCAATGAGTTGATTTGCCTTATTGCACCTATTTTCGATCTCGTCTTCTGATCTGCCATTTGATGATATTATACTTCCTAGGTACTTGAAGCTCTTTACTTGTTTCTAGAGATGTTCGTTTAGGTGAATTGTTGCTGTTTGTTCTTCTTTAGTTATAGTCATTACCTCTGTTTTGCTTGTGCTAATTTTCATGTTATGTTCCCTACACATTTCGTTTAGACCAGTGTTTCCCAACCTTTTTTGTACCGTGCCCCACTTAAGCCTTTCTAAAATTCATATTGCCCCCCTCCCCCGCCCCATGCCCCCCCCCCCTCAACATATACATTATTTTTAATATTCAAAAATTGAAATGTTCAGTAAAGAAACTTGAATGATAGGTTTTAGGAAGAAATCACTAGGTAATTATTGAGCAAACACAGTAAGTAAATTTTCAAAACATATAATGGAGAACTGAAATTCAAGTACAAAATAATTTTAATGAAAGATTTTTCTATATTATTTTAATTATTAGTAATTATTTATTATTTAAATTTAGTGAGATCCTTGCGCTTGATGCTTGCTGCAAAGAGATCTTATGTCAGGTTCCAATTTAGTTAACTTCAGTCTCGAGTCTCCCTGTTTTGTTATATTCAGTCGATTTCTTCCATTTTCGAATTGCCCCCCTTAACAGTCAAATTGCCCCCCTGTGGGGCGTGGGCCCCACGTTGGGAAACACTGGTTTAGACTATTCAAGTGGTCTTGTAATTCAGCTTCTGATTTTGCTATTAGTGCTTGGTCGTCCGCAAACAGGAGTTCTCTAATGGTTAGATTTGCAGTTGCCCTGATCATGTTTAAAATAGTTTTTCTTTTGGCGCCCAGTTGTGGGAATTTAAAAAAATTAACTGGTCCATATTAAAGTGACTTGTTAATAGGGTCCTTGGGAGTTCTGGATGCAGAGTTACGTTCAGAAAATATGAGGCAACTTTAAGAAATGATCTTTATGGGGTACAGAGAATCACATGGATTGAGAGCCATGGAGAGATATAGTTGGCATTGGAAATGGCTGCGGTTGTCAGCAACGATTGGAATAAACTTGGACTGAGAGCCATGAGGGGTGGATTAAGTAGGCAAGTCCATAACATGGGAGAAAAGTGTTTGGTTATAATTTACGATTGTTTATCATGTTCAGTCGTTTTGCATTATTGAATATTAAGTATAGAAATTTTAAGTTGCTATAAAATTAGTTACCAGTTGCTCGCTGTGAGTTAATAGAAACACATAGATGTGGGGGATAAAATAGGAGCTGCATTAGACAGCGTTAATAGAAATACATGGATGTGGGGGTTAAAATAGGAGCTGTATGGAACAGCGTTAATACGTAGATTGAATGCCATGGGAAGAGAGTGGTTTAACTCAAAAAGGGGGCGGCTGTGCTTATCAGCATAAAATAAACATAAGTATATTCATGGGCAATAGTAATTGGGGGATGCTGTGCTTACAGCATGAAAGAAGAAGTAGAAATTAAAATATAGGAGGTTGGGAAGGTGTGTTATAGATAGAAAGTGCAGTCATATATTGCTGGCTGTTGTTGGCAGCGCAAATAATACAGGTTGGAGAGTAGAATAATATTTCTACTGAGTGTAGAAGGCTGGAGTTTTAGATAGATGTAACTTTTTACAAGAGCATTTATTATTAACAAAAATGAAGATTAGTGGATTATGTGATTTGAGTTTTTGAAAACTTTATGTTATAAAGTTTTGAAAGTGCAAGGGAGGATAAATGTGATAAGTGTAACTACTTTTTACTACTCTTCGGTTCGCACCAACCACTTTCCTGTCTATCTTTCCTGTCTATCCTGTGTTGTTGATGTTAGTGAGAGTATGATAATTTATAGAATACATAAGAATCTTCAATTTTTGTTAACCATAATTTCGATCGACATTGTACCAATGAAATGAAGGGAGTTGCTTTGTGAAGAATATTATAAGATGAGTTTTTGAGATATAGATTTACGATATGTAAATAAAGTATATAGAAGTGTAGAGTAGGGGTCGTGGCGGCTGGCTATGAGATGAATTGTGAGGATAGAGAGAGGTGTGTAATGAATAAGAGTTCAAGGTTGGAGGTATATGAATTTTGTAGTGGTAGTCGAGATAGGTTCAGATTGTTTAGTACAAGATAGGTAAGCGGATTGCTTATGATTTATAGAAACGAAGAAGAAGTAACTTTAATTTTGTGGGATTATTGGGTTAAGTGTCTGGGGTCATGGATTTGGGATAAATGAGTTGTGGAATTAAGACTTTTCGGGGAAAAGTCTTGTTAGGGTGGGAAGGTAATATAACAGTGCAGGCTGTTATATGGGGTTTAGTTAGCTGGCACGGCGTGCAAGAAGAAACGAAATAACTAGATGGTGCACGGCTGAGCACTGTAGCTAGGTAGTTAGGGACGCTCACGTACTGACGTAGGGGGTAAACAAGGTTTCAGTTGTGACTTTGCCGCCCAGCCAACAAGATGCTTTGACTTTTGTAGTTGCTGTACGCATTTTTATATTGCTGAAGATTCTTCTAATAAACTGAACTTTATAGTCATCGCTGGCTTGTCTCCATATCTACCGTTACTTTGAGTCTCGTCACTCTGCAATACTGGCATAGGTGTTCATGGCTCTAAAAAGATCTCGGTCTTTGGTGTTCTGGATCAACTCTGCTGATGATATTCCTCCATGCCACCGTCTCAATTCATCCAGCATCATCTCTCTTGGTCTGCCTCTGCTTCTCTTCAATAAATCCTTCCAGTTGTCACAATGTTCTCCAGCGCTTCTCTTCACATCACATTACCAACGAGAGATGTTTGTCTCTTTGTTATTTTTGTTTCATTAAAATGTTTCAGGCAACCGTTGTTAGTTACTCTGGCAGTCAAAGGAATTCACAACATTCGTCTCAAACACCACATCTCTTTTGCTTCTAAAGTCTTCCTAATTTGTTCATTTACATTCCATGTTTCACTGAAATACAGCAAAACTGGTTTTATATAGCATTTCAGCTCTCTCTTTCTTATATTAAGTGATATTGACTTATTGCATACGATACTCTTAGTCTTCTGAAATGCAGGTTTTTCTTGCCATATTCTGCTCTTAATCTTTGTTGTACATCTTCCATCTAATGTTATAAGTGCCCCTAGGTATTTAAAAGTATCCATCTGGTTAAGAATTTTCCCTTCTATTTCTATTTCACATTTTGGTGTCACCTATTTCTTTGATATTACCATTGACATTGTTTTCTTGATATTCAAGGAGTGTAGTTTTTCTTTGCACTGTCTGTTACTACATCGTCTAATAATTGTTGTAGGTCTGCTGCATTATCCGCCACCAATACTGTGTCATCTGCGTATATTCTTTATATTATCACCTCCGATTAGTATTCCTGGCATCTCTTTGATCTATCTCATTATTACTTGGCTATACAGGGAGAAGAGATCTGGTGACAAGATCGGAGGAATAGAAATAATCAACTTGGATATGCTGACGATACAGTATTACTATCAAAATAAGAAAAATGAGCATTGAGAAAACTAAAAAAGTCAGTGCAAAAACAAATTGAGAAAATAAATTTATATTTTGGTCTAACAAAAACAAAGGTAATGACAACAGATGAAACAAATATGTCAACATGTATTTAGCAGTGGAAATCATTTAAAAAAGTAGACAGCATTATATATACATGTCTAGGTTCATTGTCGACGGGAGCTGTAAATGTAATGATAGAAATAACAACAAGAACACATTGCATAAACTAAAGTAAATAACATCTTTACAGATGAAACATACCGAAGAACAGTAGTCAGAATGCTAAGAGCAAGCATATTTCGTTTGGCAAGATACTTTGTGACATTTGGGAATTTAACACACAAGTTGAACAGCTGATGGGGCTTTAAATAGTATTACATCGGAATATTAAACATTCACAAGATTAAAATAGAACAAACAACAGCAAATTAGTACTGTACAAAACTGACTAAATAAAACGTTTTGGGCATATAAAAAGATACGAGGGTTTGGAAAAGATATCTATAGGGGAGGTGTAACGGAGAAGCGGAAAAGAGGAAGACAACATCATCAATTGATTGATGATCTGATAAACTAATTTGCATGGAGGCAATACATCTGGCTTGATAGACAAAATTTCTAAAGACTCAGACAAAAACCATCATCTGCTATCTGCACGTAAAGTATTACAGCCATCACAGTTTTTTAGGCTTCCATGCATGGATGTATAGGTGGAGAGTTGTTCCCTCCTGTGGTAGAAGATGAGAGTTGGTAGAGAACCGTTGCCAACCATAACCGTGTCATTGTCAGCGTATTGTCCTAAACTTTGCATCAACGAGCCCACTTGAAAGACTATTAAATAAAGCACAATTCATTGGCTGATGATGGCGATGGTGAAAATTGGAAAATGACATACGTGTCTAGATAAATGTAGTTAAATGTCGATTACAAATTGATATCACTTACAATTTGTCGCTACAACATTATCGCCCACATAGAGAAACAGCTTGCGCGTACTCTGAAACTGAGCACTCACAAATAAGTAGCTGGCCACTGAAATAAATCGTTGTCAATTACAGTCATTTGCTGCATCGTTTATTCAAGATTGTATAAATGGACATCAGCTCGCATGTAGTCACCTCACACTGAAACCATACTTCGATAGGTTCTAGCACGATTTGTTCTTGTTGTTGAATGTTGATTGTGTGTTATCGGTCTCTCTCTCTCTCTCTCTCTCTCTCTCTCTCTCTCTCTCTCTCTCTCTCTCTCTCTCTCTCTCTCTCTCTCTCTCTCTCTCTCTCTCTCACTCTCTCTCTCTCTGTCGTTGTGTTTGTTAGTGTGTGTGTTTGTTTGTGTGTGTATGGCGGTATTCAGTGTAGAGCTGACTTTTGACAACATAATCCATCCATCATGTGCCATGCCGGTAAGCGTGGGTGGTCATGTTTTGCCATATCACTCGATCACTAGAGTCGTGGATAAGCTCCGTGTTCCTGTCTCGACCATGCCACGAGGACAAGCCATCCAGGTATTTGATTCTAGGTCTTCCCCTTGGTCTGTTCCCTTCGATCTTGCCAGTTGTCACCAAGTCCTCCAATTCATTTCTTCTCATAACATGCCCAAATGATGTTGACTGTCTACGGCTAATGTCTCTAACATAATGCTTATTATTTATTAGAACACATGCCTATTATTTAAATTAATCACGCAACAGTTTCTAGCTCTCGGGCTGTAATCTGATAGCGGCATAACACTTACTAGACCTGCATTTACGGATGAATAGATGGCCTATCTTTCCTTCACTTTCGCAGGCAAAGAGCCCGGGCGTCGAACCCGGGTCCGACCTTGCTCATGAAATTATCACGCGCAGATTGCTATCAACTTCACTAACGCGCTGGCTTTGTTTGCAAAATCTAATTATAAAAAAACAATAATAGACAAATGCATTATTTTGTTTACTCATCTCTGCATTTACATTATACAGACTGAGACAACAGAAAGAATGGTCCAAGTAAACATGAAAGCAGCTGCAAGAATTCTCCTGATTGTCACAGCCACGTTTATAAATACAGGTAATATAGAGTTCAGTTATTTTTATCGCTATGATTAGATCACATAGCTCGCATCTATGTCCTCAGTTTTTTGGTTTAAACCAAAAAGGCTTGACGTCAAATCCACTACCTCAGGATCACGGATTAGGGTGGGGGTTCATTGGCTGGGGGGATTGATATATAAACATTCCTCAAGTTATTTATTGTTATTGTCCAGTTGTCATTTGCCCGAATTCAGTTCGAATCAGATATCCCCCCCCACCCTTACCTCCAAATTGACCTGGCCTAAAATAGGCCGGCCGCCCTGGTCTAGGTGTCTACGTCTTTCTCCGTAATCCTTTATACTCTCGTGAGTGACGTGATGTGTGCGAGAAACGGTAGCGGTTCTCGCCGGGTCGGTAACTTAGGGGTATGTGAGCTGGTCGCTCAGAAAGCAATGGCAAACTACGGAGCGTAATCTTGCCTAGTACATCAACAGCAGCTAAAAAAAATGCTGGTGTTGACTGCAAAGTCCTGTAAGGGATATGAAACAACAACAACAACAACAAAGAAAGAAAGAAAATAGGCATAATGAAATGTCATATTGCAGTAAAGACGACTGATGTGACATTGATGACACCTCCCATTGAGCACCGACTGGTCTGAATATAAGGAGCTATCACCATTCAGCTAATAAGGCTCCTTTGGTGAACAAGGGTCCTTTCTGTGCTTTAATGAACATAATTTGTGATTAGTTCATGGCAGTCTGGAGCCAGAGATGGATGACGTAACACTACGCGCCTTCACACCGTGTGTTTGTCCCTTTCTTTGTGTTGTGTGCTTTGTTTATGGTTGTCTGCTTTTCTTTGATTTACTTATTGGTATCCATGGCTTTTCAAAGAATTACCTATTTATAATTAATATATGTTTAGAATGCCTCAGGACACTTGAAAATCAACAAGACAGAGATCTCCAACATGCCGCATGGAGATGCTTTGTGCAAGTTAATAAGTGCCTGCCTACTCTCGTTGATCAACGGTATTTCGATAATGAAGACGGAGACTTTAGTACTCTAGCGCCTTGTATTGACCAGTTTTGCACGTAAGTTAAAAGTTAGACATTAATATCGTAGTAAGAAAATCACATGTTAAGATTTATTTTCATAGTTTTAAATCCATGGTTACATGTGCTTAGAGGATAATATGTTCAAATGAGAAGGTATGGCATTTTAATGTTTTCGTAACGCGTCAGAGACGTTGCCGGATGCCTGGCCAAGGGGTTAGCAGCTTTCTCCGCTAATCCCTAATACTCTCGTGGTCGACGTGAGCGGACGAGAATTAGAAGTGGTTCGAGTCACGCTAGTGACTTATGAGAGTATGGAGCTGGTCGCTCAGAAAGTCGTGGCGTGCTGATGAGTGTAATCTAGCCTAGGAATCAACATACAGCTGAAAGATGCTGGTGTTGACCGCAATATCCTGAAACAGGATGGAAATGCGAAAAAAAAGTCAGAGACCTGTAACAAGCTACGTGGAGGGTCCCAAATAGCCCTGTCACAATGTTTAAATAATCTTCTATAGCCCTGGCTGGGATAGGTCTTTGCTTGCCAACCCTCCTCCGTTCCCCGGACTCACTGTCACTCTCTCTTTCGACCTCGGGACCTATTCCCTGAGGTGTCTTTCTGGCTGACCCATAAATAACGTGGCGATCGTTGGAGTAAACTAAAACGTGATTTATTAAATTAATAAAGAACAGCACAGGAAAACATCAAGGCAGTTAAAACAGATAGTTCTAAACAGACACAACAAGGATAAAGTTCAGGCACAGAGCCTCAGGTAGCTTTTCATCACAGACCGAGCTTAATACACTGTCCGGTCAGTCCACATACAGCTCACCGCATCATTCTGCAGTTCTTTCCTTTCCCCGTAGAAACAACAGGCCGCTGTAGAACCAAAGCCATTGGTTTGTGAAGACTTCTATTCATAGTCAATTAAGTTCATTTGGCACAAGGTTTTCAATGATTGGGAAATGAATTATGATTTCAAATAATGGGAATTGTTCATGAAGGGGTAATGGATAGGTGCCTTTCACTGTCCTGTACAAAATGGGTATGCAGGATAATCATGCGTAGGCCCAGCCAAGAAACTAACTGCTCTCGAGCCTATGTCGTCGAAAGGACTTGAGATGCGCCATCACCGCACATTGTCATTTGCCCAAGACCAACCTCGCCTCTCTCTCAGAGTTAGCAACACCATGCGTGGTATGGCCAATACCTTGACCTGGCTTCATCAGGAGTATATAGCTTTAGCATAGAAGCCCTGTTGATACTGTCCGATTTAGTCACGTCCAAAGGAAGAGGACCCTGGAGATGACAAACAATAGTGAGCGACTGGGCTGACTCATGTACCACACAATCCTGAGGACCAATAGGGCCTCAGTTAATAAATTGGTCAAACATTTACCTTACTCTATCAATTAGATAAGAGGCCCTCGTGAATGGGCCTGACATGTCAGGTAGCCCCTGGATTGGCTACGTTCATGCTTGATTAGACCTTCAGCTTGTAGACGTCCGGTTGGCTATCCTAAGAACTGTTTGCCTACAAGACTCACTCTCTACACTCATACCATGCCTTTATTATTATTGGGCACATTCGTTTCCCGGCTTCTCTCTCACTTGCAAACCATGCCTTTCTCACGACAAAGCTCTTGTGGTGTGGTGTGCTTAGTGATATGTGTTTCCTTATTGTGTTGTGTGAATAATCAAAGAAGTGTTGTTCCCCATTCCCAGCAAGAATAAGAAAGAAGATACTACCCCTTCCGGCCGCTGCTCTTGTCTGAGCTGTCGCCGCAATGTACTGGCAGTGCCTCACATAACACATAGATTCAGAGGCGTTCAGGTTCTCTCAGTGAGATAAAGAAGTCCATTTATATCCCCGACATCATCCTATCGACCATTAACCATTCAGTCGACCTGGCCACCCCATCGGCTGTAAGACGCAAGAGATAGCACAGTGGACCCCCTCTTCCGTTTTAAGAAGACAGAACATAAATGGTGGGAATCCGTGGATAGGTAAAGTTTATAGTCAAATGAAAGATGACAGTATGCAGAGTTCAGGCCGTATGAAGAAAGATAGCCCCCGTCCATCTGCTGCCAAGAACAAGTGAAATCATCTGGGAAGCTATATTGCTCAGATTCGTTCCCAGGCAATGCCAAGAACAAGACGCTTTGCTAGATTGGCCAACGGTCAACCCACTCCCAATATGGCAAGACTGCCGTTTCGCCAATTCGTCTCACTAGTCGAGACAACCAGTTAGCCTTTTAGACCAAGGTCTAGCAGTATTAAATAAAACCCAATTATTACCTTTCAATTCCCCAGTAGAAGGCTGCAGTGTTGTCCTAATCTTTGAATTAAATAGACATGCTGCAAATACCAAACGGTAAGTATTGGAACGGATATGAATTGCACCAGAAGTTGCACTGGTGTGTATTTGGGGTAAGGCGCTCTATCTGGTTTCCCCGAAGACAAGATATATATCTAATCGTTCTATGAAAAGATCGTGTTGTTAAAGTAACCCAAAGAACTATCTTCCATGGTGATTGAGCGAACAAGAGAACTGAGGGTTCCCGAAAGCTGTTTCCCCCTGTTTACCCAAACCCAAAGAAGGCCTGAGGAAATGGGCCTAAATCAAACCATCAATGAGCAAAGTGGCGCCGAGCTATTTGGTCAGATGGTCGTACGGGAATGGAAAGGGGTAATCTCCGTGGCGACGTGATTAAGCCGTGTTCTTAGCACCATGACGTTGTTCGTCTTGGAAGTGCCATTCAGTTCTTCAGTGTATTTTTTTTTTCCGGAGGCCTCTAGGAGTCATCATCAGAGCCACGGAGAGCGTACACAGTTCAACGCATTCCGAAGGATGTTAGCCGCTCTGCCAAGAGATTCCAAGCTAGATGGAGTAAAACTCGATGAAATGTAGTCGTTTCACTTGTCTTTTAACTTTTAACCCTGGATATGAAAAATAACGACAGTAGTAATTATAAAAGACAGATATATTTCAAATAATAAAATATTCCATAATAGGAATCTTGTGTGTGTATGTGAAGTGTTAGCACCATCACATTTCGTAAACCTGAGTGTACGGAGATATAGCAAACCAATCTTACCCTCCGGTAGCCAATAATGTGGTCTGGCATCGTGCCCATGTCCTACATTAGGGTTACCATAACCGATTTGATTTAAAGGAACCGAACAATTGAAATAGGCTGCAAACACTCTAAGCTAGGGTCCTCTGGACCGCTTCTAAATAGTCTGTACTTCTGGGAACAGTCATAACAACTGATGAAAGATGGCCTGTAGAGATCAGAACAAGATTCGCCAAGGCAACATTAGACGTTTTCTGTAAACATCAGCAAGAACAAGCATTGTGTAAGTTATTGTCGGTTCCTCGGAAAATATTAAGCCTGATCCTTCTAACGATGCCATTTACAAAAAGCTTATGGATGCACTGGCAGGATTTAGATAAAACAGATCCTGCACTAGCAGATATAGTAACATTGCGAATAACAACAGAGTAAAGCATCTAACTGAACTCACTACTTTGTTTTGGATAATTGGAGTGTGAAATGGGTTTTGATAGCATCGATAGGGATTATCTTTGCATATTGATGTGGCAGTAAAGAATCACACAAAATATCGACATATAAGGCAGAGTCCACAGTGACAGAAAACTAACAGAAGCTATCCGTAATATGATACAAAGAATGCCTTATGTCACATCCACTATTTTTACTGATTATAAACTGGAGAGAAATGTAATTCAATGGTCTTCTCCTACAAAACAACTCGATGATCTGGACTTCGCAGGCGACACTGCGCTTCTGCCTCACACACTGAACAGATACAAGATAAACTAACAACAGTGGATGCTAGGTCACAACAATTAGGTTTTAAAACTCATTGTAAAATGACGGAGATAATGGAAATAAATCAAGCAAATGGTAACCCGATTCCTTTTGATGAAATCTTACTTCAAGAGACGTAATCACCGATTGAGGTAGCAATGTAGACAAGAAGGGAGTATAGATAATGATATCAGAGCTTTTGTTGTTGTTGTTGTTGTTGTTGTTGTTGTTGTTGTTGTTGTTGTTGTTGTTGTCGTTGTTTCTTCCACTTTTGCCGTTTGGCGTCGTGGGGAGAGGTCATAGAAGTTCCGGCGCCTGTCTCTAGAGTCGTTAGTCGTTAGTCGTTGGATCAACATCACGGTACACGGTTTAACCCATAAGTGCTCCGTTTTCCTCCTAACTCAAACCTGAGTCTGGAGAAACTCAGCTCAATGCACGAACTCCGTTGCATCGGCGAGGATCCTGAAATACTTTGGGTAGATTTTTAACTCGAAATTTTGCCCGGGCAGCGCCGTTAGGCTACTCTTTTTCGATTTCCAACTGTCAAGGGATTTTTTTTGTGCCCAACAATACACACGGGCGTCCGATCTCACTACCCAGAGACCAGGGGAAATTTTATTACTGGAAGTCCGGGTGGATGTTTTAAATAAATCCCGGTCCTCACCGGGGCCTGAACCCGGGAACTCCAGCACTCGGGGTGTTTAAAACCATACCTCGAGACCACTCAGCCCTCCTCCCCCCCCCCCTGTGACTATAGTATATCCCGAAAAGAATGCCTTCATTCACGATCAATTATTTTGAAAACTGTCTGTTGCATCGTTATGAAATTTTTCCAGCCGTCTTATATTTACCCCCACCCAAGGAATATGTCTTTGATAAGTCCAAAAACAACTTAAATCATCGAAAGCTTCAACATTTCTTTGATGTTTTTCTGAAAAACTAGTGATTTCTCGCTAACAAATTAATGTTTACAGTAATGAAAGCCCCGCCAATTCAGATAACACACAAGGCGTATCCTGTTTCGTATGGGAGTGGGTGCAATGAAATAAGTAGCTTAAAATCGACAGGTATACCGGGATGGCCTCGGTTATTGGGAATGAACACAAGCCCCGAGGTATCCCTACCACTATCGTGTATACTGACCCCAGGGGCTGGACAGGTAGATACACTGAAACTCTACTGATAACCCCAATTTGTTATTATAAGTCTACTTGCCCCTCACAGATCCTAGACTTCTACTAACTACCCACCCTTGTGGACCATGAACTCTTAGGCATCGTCCGAAACCACATTCAATAACTGTAGAAATGAACTTGTCAAAATAAACAAAGTTTATTCTAATCTAGAGAAACAGGTAGGAATTGAACACCCTGAAAGAATATAAGCTATATACAAATATAGAGAATAGAGTAGAGACAGAATCAGAGATGAAACCAGATTCATCATCGGCTGAGATGCAGATTTGTTGTATATGTTCCGTCTAGTCGGTCCGGCACTCACCCGGCTCCTTCCCAGTATGGTTGACTGGAACCTTGGAGACCACTCCGTCCCAAGAGCTCGGATCTGCTATCAATAGACTGAACCACTGGGACCTCAGTTGACTAGATGAACTTCCGATCCACAATATCACAATAAGTCTCTGGCTATAGGCTCTAAGACCCTTTGCACAAGTCAGCCTGGCTGGGAGACCCTCTACTTTGAGGTGACCCCAGATAAACAATATGAAGATCACTTGATGTAACAAGGACCAACCTAATGGTCATGGACTGTCATATTGTACCCCTGGTTGGGTAATGGAAAATATCTGCAGCGCAATCACAAAAATCATTCGAGATTTTAAACACTATGGCAGATGATGATGTCAAAACACTGAACAGTCACCATTGACCTGACTCCCTCGGAGTCGAGTCCCACACGTTATGCATGTTCTGTAAACAGTAATGACTGAACCTATTAATAGTACTGTTCGTTGACATAGCTGAGAAACACGTTCGATAACACAACTACATCTGATCGCAACAAAACACTGTTCCTTAGGTCAGGGATGAGTTGACCATAGTCTACCTGAAAGTATTCGTAACGGTGAGACGTCCAACTGCTGTGGGTCTAGTGTTAACCGGGCACCATTGCAGACGAAGTTACTGCACTTGGATTCGTGCCAATCTGTCTGGTATCTCCGACGATTAGGCGGATATACAAAGTGAACTGATGGGCTCCAAGAGCTGTGACTCTTACCCCAACTTTGTAAGTCTCTCTGTCGTGAGCATACCATCACTTGCTTTGTCCACATCACTGCACTTTATTATCATACCCAGGCATGATTGCTCAGGTGGGTGAACATATTACCTTAAGACGTAGTGGTTAATCAACCGTCGATGATGTACACAAACCTGTCCAACACAGTACTGCCTCAGGATTCACAACCCAGCCTGGTGGTTCTGATTTAGGCATGTTTCACCTTGTGGCATGATGTTGTGCAGTCAGGCGTGGTAGGTGTATATATCAATCACTCGCCCTTATCGACGCAGTGGTTTGCAGAAAACAGGCATCCTGGTTCATAAACAGGCAACACCTGAAAGGAATAGCGGCAAGTGAGAGTATTCGGCCCCACCATTTGACCACATGCATCAAATCATGACATCCTCAACCATCAGTACGGCTAATTAGGTATTCATCTAATTAGGGTATCATCTCTATGGTGATAGTGTCAAAGCATGGATATCAGTCCAATGTCAAGTGGCCCAAGAACAGCCCGTCCGATAGATTAAGTACCGAGAATGTCGAATGTCGAATGTCGAATTCTTGAAAAACTACTGTACGGAAACGATATTGTAGTCTTACAAGAAACACAGCTCGGCGACGGAACAGTCAATGTCGCAGGATTTCAGGGATTCTTTAGCAGGCGGCACCTCGGACAGGCCATTCTGGTCCGCGACAACATACTAGTGTCTGAGATCGATATGTTTTCCTGGAACAGTGATGCCCTGCAAGTGCAGGCATTAAGAATAATGACACCAGTGCAGCTTGTAATCGTGAACGTTTATGCGCGAAATGGGAAGGTCGACGTGCGACAATGGCAGAGTTTGTTCGATATGGATGAAAGGCATATCATCTACTGTGGGGACTTCAATGCCAGAGGCAGTCAATGGGGAATTGCATCACCAATAGACAGGGAGAAGATCTGGAGGACGCCCTGGAATCTGCTGGCTTAATCTGTCTGAATGATGGGAAGGTCACTAGAATAGCCACTCAACCAGGTGACTCTGGCAGCGTCAATGACTTGGCTCTGGTGCCGCCCACCATCGCACCAAGGAGCCGGTGGGGCACACTGGGATACCACGATAGTGACCACTACCCTTGTGTCATCCTGATCAAGAAAGACGGGGCCAGGAGTCATGGAAACAAGACAAATGCCTTCCCGTATGACAACACTGGTCAAGACGCCATAAGCAAGGTCAGAAGAAGAAAACTAACTTCCTCCCGCAGGAGACAAGAAAGATGGTTGCAGCCACCATGGTGGAATGGAGAGGTCGGGAAGGCATGGCTGGGAAAGAGGGAGGCTGTCAAAGACTGGCAAATGGCCAGAAAGACTAACATGCCACAGGTTGAGTTGGCGAACCTGAAGACTGAGGTCGATAGGACGACGACTTTATTCAAATCCTGCGCCAAACAGGCCAAGGCCGAGATATGAGACGAGTTCTGCAGGAAGGTGTGCTCCGAGCGTTCTCTTACGACATTCTGGCGCCTCCACTAGAGCATGAACGGTGCTGCACAACGTAGGGGTATTCCAGACTTTCAAGGCACAGACCTCGCATGAAAAAAGTCGGATGCGGATAAAGGCAAGGCCCTTCTTGCCCGCTACATAGAACAGACTGACCAGAAAGACGAGTCCGCCAGACAGAGGACCACAACGACACTCTCTCAGTTGTGCGAGGGGGTCGGGACAGACGAAGAATGGACAATCACAGCTGAGATATTGCGTGCGATGCTCAAGAAATCACCTAACACCGCCCCAGGCCCAGACGGCATCCGATATGGTGACCTACTGGTGATATCAGATGATGACATGGAAGAACTGGCCAGAGAATTCAACACCAGTATCCAGAGGTATCAGGTCAAAGAAGAATGGCTACACAGCTACTTGCTGCCGCTGCCAAAACCGAACAAAGACCATTCCAAGATAAGCGGCTACAGAATCATTACGATGCAGAATACTGTTGGCAAGCTACTGGAGAAAATTGTAGCACACAGACTTGCTTGGGACTTGGAACAGCTCGGCTGCTTCCCGCCCACACTTGGAGGATACAGACGCAACAAAGAGTCATGGCTGAATGCGGCGGTCTTTACTCAAGATGTCTACGAAGGATTTCAGGTCAGAGAAGAGACATGTGCGGCCGCCAAAGACTTAGAGGACGCATATAACAGAGTATCTTTCGAGCACTTGATGCAAACCCTCCTTAGACTGAAAGTGCACCCTCACCTTGTACGATGGATAGATGCAGTTCTGCTCCAAAGGAAGGTGGTGCTAAGATGCGGGAGTTGGTCTTCTGAGCCGATAACGATATGTCCAGGATTACCGCAGGGTTCACCACTGTCACCAGTACTATTCAACGTGTATACGGTGCCGATCAATGAACAACAGTTGGACGGGAGGGGTAGGACACTGTCATTCGTTGACGACATCCTCGTGTATCGACAGGGTCGAGATAGACATGCGGTTGCCAACTATATGCAGGGCGAACTAGATCGAATTTCCTCATGGTGTGCTGATGTCGATGCCCTTGTCAACCCTGCAAAGGCAACGGTTACATGGTTCTCACTAAACAACCATATTGTGAAAACAGACCTGCCGGCAGTAAGAATGGATGGGAGCAGTTTGAGTAGAACCCAGTCAATGACATATCTTGGCGTGAGGCTTGATCGTAGCCTGTCCTTTAGAGATCATGTCGATTATGTCATAACGAAGGCTCGAAAAGGTTTGTCAGCAATGAGAGTCATGGCGACTGCCAATATCGAGCAAAGACTGCTAATACTTCTGTTCTAAGGACTTGTGCTTTCAGGTATCGAGTATGCCCTGGTCATCCTCACTGTCAGCCCTACACAGATTGGAAGACTTGAAAAGGTACAAAACGAAGCCATGCGCATCATTTTGGGCTGCACGAGAGACACCAGCTGTGTAGCAATGAGATACCTCCTTGACTTCCAGACAATGGAACACAGGATCAAGATCTGGAGAGCTCGTGCATACTTAAAAATAAGTGCAGATGAGCAGCACCCTCTGCATGACGCTATATTCAGAGAAAAGGGTGACAGGCTAAAGAGGCGCAAAGCATGGATGGGTCGGGCGGAAGATGTCGTCAGACAGGTCTGCAGTCTTACCAGTATCAATCCCGGCAAGGAATGGGTGCCGGTGTCTTCAGCTTTTAAGTGCACTTTCTCCTGCATTATCACACCCCACAGACAGTGCAGAGAGCAGAACTCTGCTGCTGTCAATGCAGAGGTTAACGTGCTCATCTATGAACACTCAGATAGCCCCGAAGTGCTCATCTATACATATGGATCTGTTGTAAAGCAGCAGAGAATTGCGTGGGCATTTACAGCTCGTTCAGCGGGCCGAACCGTTCAAGAATCCAGTGGTGCCCACTCTATGACCACGAGCAGCATGACGATGGAGGTGATGGCAGTTACAGACAGTGGACTGAATCGCTGCGGAAGTCTGTTGTGCATAAAGTCACCTTCATCTTCGTCCCGGGACGTGCGGGAGTCGAGGGAAATGAACGAGCTGACAAACTGGCTGGCTCTGCACCCCCTGTAGATCGCCAGCCCATGGATCGTGCCGATGTTATTAACGTCCTTAAAGATATGGCGAGAACAGAGGACTTTGACGTCAGTGATTCCACATCGCTGTCCAGGATGAAAGACCTGGGAGTAAGAATCGGCATAGCCAGACGCGAGAGGTACATCGCGAAAACAAAGCGCCTCGTCAACCAACACAGAACTGGCACTATTAGCCACCGGACGCTGATGCATATGTTGGGGAGAGGATCTGAGCACCTATGGACATGTCCGGAGTGCAATGAAGATACCCCAACTGATAACTGATAACGGATCATAACTGATAACCGAGAATGTCGAGTCTGCTCCTATGCTTCACATACCCCTATTCTCATAGTTGCTGTTGCTAAATTAAATAGCTGCACTAGATCTAACATTAAGAACTAAATATCAAGGAGAGGAGTCCCTGGACCCCACCCTTACATCATACATATAACAATAGTGATCACCGTAATACCACTTGGGATACAGTAATAATACCTGACCACGTACTATGTACACTGTCCATTTCGCTCGTGGAGAATCCTTCCCACCCTGTAGCGAAATACGTCATGCTTTACTCTTACTTAGAGTCAAGAAGTCATTCCTGTGAAAACATGTTTTATCACCTATATGTTCAAAGGCTCCACTCCGGTTCTGGCCCCTTCCCAAATGGATTAGCTTTGGGCCCTGGTCGAACTTCACTGCTGGCCTGGATCGCTAGTCACATACTTCGTCAACTTGCACTCAGTCCCCATATCCCATTTGTTCCCGTGCCTCATTCAACCTCCATTCGTCCTTCCATACTTCCATTGCCTTAGCACTCATGTACTCAGGATAGTATGAAAAGAACATGACAGTAAAGAGAAGAAACGAGAACGCACGTTTCCATCGCGAAGGTAACGTAGTCAGATCGCCTCGAATTCCTTCGCCGTTCGGTATATCATTCATGTAAGTACTACACAACATTACCTAATATATATGCCACCATAATGGCTTATATATTTTTAAGGCACAAGCTGAAGAACACAGAATTCCACTCCTCCATGAAATGAAATCGCTATTAAGTTATCACACAAAATAGCTACATCACTTCCTACGGCTTAGCAATACGTGCTCTGCTTAACTACAACTAGGCATTGCACTGTCAGAATTCTTAACTCTATCAACTTACCTGTCTATTCCACAAGACTACTACCATCAGATACTAGCTAACATCAGTTAGGTTCATAAAACACAACAGTAAACAACTCCCTATAATGGCATGACTAACCTAGTATAAGCAAATACTTACCGTATGCAAATACTAACACTTCTACACAATTTTGCCGATTGTAACGGATTGGTATCTAGCCGAAAGCAAACTAACACAGTTCACAACTACTGTTGTCATCAGTGCTACACACAGCTGTACTTTGCCCTACTTTCAAACCGGTTATCGATCGACAATACGTGGAAATGCCGCCGCGCCCGCAGTTTAAATTAGTGGCTGTACAGTCGCGTTTCATGCTTAATTACTATGGTATATTAATTGAATAGGTATTTACCTGTATCGTAACCATTCACCAGTCAGCTACCAATACTGTCTAATGGCCAACTTGCCTATAGAGATGACAGTCGCCGAACTTGGCTGTGTGTGAAATACAGGATCATCAGCCTACCTGGGCTGCACGTCCTCACACATCGGAGTATCTGAAGTGACTCAGCAATACTGCCTAATTTCTTCTTATGTGCGTCTCATCCCGCACGAAGAATTAGTCCGCTCCGTGTGTCTCAACTTCTCGAGAAACCTCGATTTCCCCGCAATGGAGACTCTATTCTCTCCCTGCACGTGGTAATGTTGGTGTACCCAACAACCCTGGTCACGCAAGTCCAGGTGTTTTCTAGAATATACTAGAAAATCATCCTCGACTTTCCCCAATCTATTAATAACTGGGGAAGTCCCTGATGACACGACGAGTTAAAGCGGAACCCAGTACGACGAAGCCAGGTGTTGCTTCGTTTCGTCACAAAAAGCTTATATTCTTTCAGGGTGTTCAATTCCTACCTGTTTCTCTAGGGTAGAATAAACTTTGTTTATTTAGACAAGTTCTTTTCTACAGTTATTGAATGTGGTTTCGGACTATGCCTAAGAGTTCATGGTCCACCAGGGAGGGTAGTTAGTAGAGGTCTAGGATCTGTGAGGGGCGAGTAGACTTATAATACCAAATTGGGGTCAGCAGTAGAGTTTCAGTGTATCTACCTGTCCAACCCCTGGGGTCAGCATACACGATAGTGGAAGGGATACCTCGGGGCTTGTGTTCATTCCCAATAACCGAGGCTATCCCGGTATACTATAAGAAAGGTATGGGAGTGGGTGCAATGAAAGAAGTAGCTTAAAATCGACAGGGTCGGCTGCATTGCACCGGTTTTTTTTTAAAATCCCATATATCTCAGTTTCTTTCCGCAGCGCGGAAAGCGTCGCACAAAGCGCGAACTCCGTACCTCCAGCGACGACCCTCGGGAGTCTCCGATAAAATGCACTCGTGAAATGAAGGACCCGGCCCGGAATCGAAAATACAACCTTCGGAGCCCGATTCAGATGGCTTGACCACTTCACCACGGAGAATCCCGAGAGGGGTGCAATGTGTAATATTAGTAAAGACAGAGAATTTACAGAGTCATGGGGTAAATAATTTGTAAATTGACTGGAAAGTAGAAGGAATATATTTCTTACCTTATTTTTCATTTTCTTCTTGTTTCTTCAGCTGCTGGTTAATAATGTGTACACAAGTATTCGTGTTAGCTTTTTATATTGAGTTCGTGAAAGCTTCCAAATAGCTGTGCGTTAATGTGCGTATGGAGTGACCAGAAATGATACCGCAATTTAGTCATCATGTTTCCATTTTTAAGGATCTGTTCAGCTGCCTGTGTAATTTGTTCACACGTACACATGAGTGACAGACCCGCTTTGAGTTTTCGTGAAAGATTGTCTACTCTGCTGTTTAACGTTCAGAGACGGAACATGATTACCTGTTTTGCACTATAAAAATAGTTGTCAGTGTCTCTGTAGTGGGCTTTCTTCTTAACGACCAAGATGTTGGTCCTCTTTTCATTGAAGTTTGAATATTTATTCGTATGCACGTGTGTTGTCCCCTAATTTGACAACGTGTTTGCTCTCACTTTTCTTGTTATGCCACAATATGTCAATATTACTCTTCTGTTGGTATTCAATGCGTTTAGTGTGTGTGTGTGTGTGTTTTTGTTTTTCAATACAGTTGTTTGTCACCGCTGAGGGCTTGCGGAATTGAAAATTCATCACTGTGGAATACAAACTGTTGCCATTGACATTATGCTGATGCTGTAATGTTTAGGGCCTGCAATTCTTCTGAATTTTTGTAGCAAAATATCCCAGTTGGTGTGCACGTGGATTAAGGTCTGCGATCTGCTCAGACCTTAATCTGTGTCGGACGATTCCAGTAGGTTGATGACTGCTGTCGGTTGCATAAAATTCAATCCATCCGTTCTCCAATAATCCTCTTCCTCTTTCAACACATGGTCCTCACATTATTCCAGTAACATTTATTAATATTTAATAACGCGGACTGGATTAGTGTCCTGACGTCAGATAATTTGAATATAGTATTTTCAGCTGCCACCTGTCCTTTAATTTTAGCCCACACAAGTTCTATAGGGTTAAAATGGGAATGGTACGGCGGACGTCTCTAGCACCCATGACGATGCTCTTCTATCAACTTGTCGATTTGATATTTCTTGCTTTTTGGCGTCTGTTTTACAAGGGACAACAATTCTAGCTAGAAATATGTTTCTGGAAATGGTATGTTTTCCACTCGGAGTCATATCTCTATTGCTCCCTTTGTGCTCGATGCTGTAGGTATTTTGTCTTCTTGGGCAACAACATTGATATCATGCATTGTCCATAATTGCACACGACGGTCTATCTAGGGATGGAAGCACAGTATTCTCGAGCCAATCTCTAAATACATTACCAATCATCTTATTATGATAATCCCTATTGTCTGTATGCTTTGATACGAACACGAGCCCAGCATTCTGTTGTAATCCATTATGCGTATTACCAGCATGGGCCATGACCAAAAGTTGTCCTATACTACTGGGCACATATCGCTTTATCTGTCCATCCACTGATTGCCATTCCTTATCACTTGTGTGCTGCGTATTGATCCACATTTCATCCAAACACACTATGCCATAATTTTCTTTGCGCATTTCCTTTATTTCACGTAGGTATCTGCTTCACATGGCTCCTAAATGCGGTTGCTCGCAAAGATTATTTCTACCGCCCTTGTACTCTCAAATAGTGAAGATAATGTCCTTATAATTTTCCACAAAGTTGTTTTGGATAGCTCTGTGTTATTGTTCTTTCTGAACCAAACCCTAAGTATTCTTACAGTCACTGTTTCTTTGGCATCCAGCAATTTTATAGTGCTAGATAATCCTGGATATATAATCCAAAATTTTTATAATTTTAGGAGTCTTCGTGGCGAAGTGGTCAAGCCTTTTGACTCGGGCTCCAAGGGTCGTGGGTTCGATTCCGGGTTGCATCCTTCGGTTCACGAATTAAATTTTTCGGAGACTTCTGTGGGTCGTCGCTAGAGTTGCGGAGTTCGTGCTTTGTGCGATGCTTTCCGCGCTGCGGAAAGAGACCGAGCCATAAGGGATAGAAACTGGTGCAATAAAGTCGACCTTGTCGTATATCAAGCGACTTTTTAAAGCATTGTTATAATAGCTCGCCTTATGACATCTTTGTCAAAGCTGTCTACAATAATCTTTCTACCTACCGTTTGATTATTGCGTAGTGGTTTAATTCCAGATTCTTGCATCCATCGACGAAATGCCCGTTTACTCAAACCCAATGCATGCATTGTTCTTTTTTCGGAATTTGTAATAGTATAAAACAGTTTCCTGCGATCAGCTCCTTGACAAAAATATGTGTACAACTTCATAGCGATTCTTTGAAGTGCATAATTTCGCATTCAATCCCATGGAAAAATATTCACACATTTCAATGTTAGCGACAAGTGGTAAGGATTAAAAAAAAATATTAATCAGGTTTCATTAAATAACCCACATTTTGAGACACCTCTGAATGAACAGTCCTAGTTTAAACAACGCGGGGAGTTGGCATTAGGCCAATCCCGTGAAAAAACGTACAATATTCAACAATGAGCACTGATTGTCTGGCTACGCTGCAATAAATTTAAAATTATGAATTTTATCTCAGACCGGTAAATTATATACTGCATATAAATAAACTTTGAAATCTGCTGTAAAATCTCCAGAACAAAAATATTTTTGTTGGGTGGACATAATGATAAGGTTATATACTAAATCTCATAATTTTCCCTCAGTTGGTTACTGAGATATGGATGTTTATATTGGGGCAAAAAAACAAAAACAACAACAACAACAGACTATAGCGCCTTTCTTCCAAATTTCTTCGTGAATATTGAGGAAGATTTTAGGATCAAGTAAATTCCCTACCAGTTTGCTAAACCAGTCGTAGGTTCCTTACCCACTTAACCCTTATACATTTGCTACTAACCATCATGTCACATCCACTGGTCGCCTGCTGGCAAGCTTCGAGCTATGCCAGGTAGGACTGACCGACTGACAATGGAACTTGCCCTCCAAGTGTACTCAATTCATTCCAATGTCGGGGTCTCGATAGTGTCCCGTAAGGTAAGCGTATGACTACTGGCAGGTAGTTATATACAAAATGCTATTGGAGATTTTATAGCACAAGGACATTTGTGGAATTCAAATAAAATTAAACTTAGCACCAAACTTGGAATATTGAATTCCAAAGTTAAATCAGTTCTACTATATGGGTTAGAAAGACGGAGAACGACTAAAACGATTAGAAATAGACTACACTCGTTCATTAATTGGCTCTGGATATTTCCTTCCTTCCTTCCGTTCGCTGGCTGTGACCTCCAGCGCGAAGTCCTGTGTGTCGGATGAAGACATCCAGTTGTCCAACATCAGTGTGATGTCATACAGAACCTAAAGGTTTGCGTGAGTATCCGTTGTCCCATGTCTGGCTTATTGGTGCTTATTGGATATGGACGGAGATGCAGGAATAAATAAGAATAGCATCGCTAGAAGTTTGTTTGTTAGGGCTATATCCCAGTGGGAGGTAAAGAGCGAAATAATGAGAAAGAAGAGCAAGAAAAATCAGCACTGGGTGTTGTCAATTCAACAAATGAACAAATAAGTTTGGCAGCATGTTACTAGCCTTTAGGAGTATGTGAAATATTGTGCTAGCCAATATTTCTATAGATCAATCGACACTCCAGAGGTAATGTAGTGTGTGTCACATCTTCCACGTTTACTTCCAAATACATATCCTGGTGCTATGTAAATAGTTAGATACGGATTCTGCCCATATTCCATAGTTGCGGGTTCATGTGGACCCTGTTTAGGGGTATATAGTTGGTCATGCGTCGAAGTAAACTTGTTCCTGCAGCGAGGCGGCGTTGTCGTCATTTGGAGGTGACAGTTTGAATCCCGGTGAGGTAACTATAGCTTTCAATTTTCATGTAGTCATGTGTATCCCCTGGTCTCTACTTCTTTCTTCTACTTTTATGGGAGTCTCCGTGGCGAAGTTGTTAAGCCATCTGCCTCGCGCTCCGAAAGTTGTGGGTTCTATTACGTGGCGTGCATTTTGGTTGACAAGAGCAATTTTCTAGGATACACCTGGAAGTCGTTTGAGCTACGGAGTTCGTGCTTTGTGCGACGCTTTTGTCAGGCCGTCCTGCGGAAAGAGACAGTGCCATATGGGATAAAACCTGGTGCAAATAAGTCGATCCTCTCGACTTTTAATGACGTTTTTAGACATTTATGAGCGCCAAGCAATTCGTGTGAATTCATTTTCGAGTTGTCATGGTGGCCTCAAGGGTTTTACCAAGTGATAGTTCTGTGTAGTATAGTTCATTCCCATTCGTCTCGAAACATTACAAACTTCTTCATGTACATCACCAGTGAGTACCAAACTGGTCAACTATGTCTGGAAGAGGTCTATGAATCTTGCAACATTCTGCATTTCACGATCGATCACATATACCGGTCAATGGACTTCTTTTGCAGTGATCGAGGAAAATCATGTAAGTCAAATATCAAACACTGTAATACAAACATAATAACTGCATTCTAGTCACTTCGCACTTTATAATGTAATGATATTCTGTTTAAATGATTTTGACTTCCCTGATAGCACCTTTTGTCACACACCTTCATATACAATGTACTCTCTGTCT
Source organism: Cepaea hortensis (assembly GCA_963921405.1). Lineage (NCBI taxonomy): Eukaryota > Metazoa > Mollusca > Gastropoda > Stylommatophora > Helicidae > Cepaea > Cepaea hortensis. The sequence goes on from OY992884.1 coordinate 64,298,225, forward strand.
GTCTGTCTGTCTGTCTGTCTGTCTGTCTGTCTGTCTGTCTGTCTGTCTGTCTGTCTCTGTCTCTCTCTCTCTCTCTCTCTCTCTCTCTCTCTCTCTCTCTCTCTCTCTCTCTCTCTCTCCTCTCCTCTTACTCTTACTCCATTCTAAATCCCTACTTTCTCTCATTCGATATTTAAATATCATCATCATTATGTCCCTTACCAAATGGCAAAGGCGTGCATGTCTGCAGCACAGATTTCGGTCCCTGATATTCTGAAACAGTTATATATATATATATACATATATATGATATTCCTCCACGCCACCTTCTTTGTCCATTTTGCATAATGCTTCTTGGTCTGCCTCTGCCTCTTCTATCGCTGATCACGACGTTCTTCGATGGTTCTCTTCCATTGTATCAGCAAAGAACACAGTCTTTCATATAGTTGCATATATTATACTATTTTCATTAACCTCTTCCATAAAATCGTTGTTAGTTGACAAGCTTCTGTGATCGGAACCCTCCTGTCGTGCTTGCTCCACTTTGGATTTCATATCGCTGTGGCATTCCAAGATAATCGCAACATTCGTCTCAGAAATCACATGCCCGCTATCACATGTTCTTCCTAGTTGATATATTTGTTTTTCAACAAGCCCAGTTGTCTAATCGGTGTGAATGGAAAGTAAGCAGCCCGCACATTGTTGTAACTTGTATTGCTATTATTTGAATAGAAGGTTCTTCTTACCATCGGTAGGGCACACATTTAATCACAATCGTTCCCACAAGTGTTTAATTATTCACAGAAAATCCTTCAATCTGCTTTCACTTTAGCGCAATGCTAAAACAAAGCTAGCTACTACTTCATTCTATAGAATATTTTATCAACATTGTTTATAACCAAATTTCTCTTCTCAGTGTGGCGTTGGTGATCATGTCTGTCCACAGCATTCGTCTCCCTTATTCTTACCCTGCCTCTCTTCTCCTCCTCCAACTTTCCTCCTATTGTCACTACGTGTTCCAGATTTCTTCTTCTCATGATGTGTACTCATAGTGTCGACCGTGGTTTTCTGATGCGAGTAATCAGTAATCTTAGTAAGGTAACTTCATTGAAGATATATTCTTTTCGCTTTTTATCTGTCGACGGTGTCAGCAACCGACGTCTATAAAACAACATTTCTGAAGCTTTGGTATTAGTGATCACGCCACGCTACATCCCTCATTCTCGTGTGCTGCCAATCATTTCAGATACGGATGTTCCTCCATGCCATGATGTCAGAGTGTCTAGCTTCTTCCCTTTTTTCTTCCCATGCCTATCTTCCCTTCCAGCTTTTCCATTGTGACGACGTACCCCAGCCTTCCCCTTCTCATGACATGCCCAATACATGTGGATGATCTTCTTCTGAAGTGAGTAATCAGTCCTGTTTGTGAGTTAACTTCCTTATTGGCTCAATATATCTCTTAAGAACTCTTTTCCTTAACTCGGTGAGCAAAGATACATACAGTGAACATTCTTCATTTTGTGTGGAATGCTGCCCTTGCTTGAACAATTTTACACGTAGCTTACTTAATACATCTTCCATGAATGTTATTAAAGCGCTTAAATCCGTAAATGATTGACTTCTCTCAGAATGGTCCTTTTCACTTTGATGTTTCATTTGAGTACACAATGTCTCTTTGTCAACACACTGCCATTTACTGCTTATAGTAGCCTTGAGTTGTAAGACTGGTGTCTTGAGCCTGAGGAATTAAGGCTTTCTGGTTAGTGCAGTCGCAGCGAACTGTGCAGGTTAGTGTTCTCTTTTTGCCCTCGAAAGAAACAAATATCGATAACATACCGAGGATTCGAAGTCGAGTCTCCCCAATGGGATCCCGGCATTCTTAGCCAGTTGGCAAGATGCTCCATTGTTTCTTTGTAATAACTATTAATTTAGTATTTTTGTTATTTAGTCAAGTCCTTTGGTTTGACTGTCTGTTGCGCAATATCTATCATTTCTTGTAACTGCGTTTCATTTTTAGCAACCAATATCACTTCATCAACAAAACCTAATTTGTTTGGATCTTGCCCATCAACTTTAAAAGAACTTTAGAGTTTGGGCCATCATAAACCATAACTTTTGGGAGGGAAAATCCCAACTCCACCTCCCAGTGATAGAGGATGGAAAACACACCACCGTGTGACAAACGCAGAGTATTCACCGGGATAAGTGGACAACTCTGCAGCTGAGCAGAGCAGGGCACTCACTTGTCCTGGCAGCCGGAAATGGCTGTCAACGGCTGAGGTAAAGTACTCCTATGTGGATGTGGAAGGCAATGGTAAACTACTAGATTTTCTTCCCAAGATTTCATGAATAGTTAAATGTCAGTGGCAGTGAACATCGTTAATGGCTGGCTTAGGACGTCCTCGTCCGGTATGGGTAGTCATGAATCACATGTGACAGCAGACTGTCATTCAGCTACTGATGACAAATTTATAACAAATAAATTTAAAATGGGAAATAAATTTAAAATAACAACATGGAATGTCATTGCATTGTATGAGTTGGGAACGTTGAACAATGTGATAAAATAAATGGAAAGCATGAAAATGAATATTCTAGACATTAGAGAGATGAGATAGAACGGATCGGGAAAAATTATAACCGATAAACACACAATAATTTATACTGGAGGGGATATACACGAGAAAGGAATAGGACTATTATTTGATTTAAAAAAAAAAACAGCCGTCAATTAATGGTTACTGGTTTATTTCAGATAGAGTTATTATGGTCAAAATTTAAGGCAAACCAATAGATTTATTATACAAGTATACGCACCAGCAACACGTTTTTTTCGGGGGTGGGGGGTGGGGGGGGGGGAAGAAGTAGAAATGGCAATGTCTCAGATTAAATCACAACAAATAAAAATAATACCAGCCAATTTTAATGCAAAAGTAAGAAAGGTAAAAATGGAAGATGTAGTTGGGAATGATGGTTTAGGTACAAGAAATGAATGAGGAGAGAAGTTAATAGAATGGGAAATTATTAATGATATGATAATTGGAAACACCTGGTTTAAACACCATAAAATATGACTTCATACCCGGAGAAGCCCTGATAAGAAATACTTAACCAAATTGACTACTTACTTATTAATACAAGATTTAGAAATGTGATAATCAATGTTAAGATACTGCCTAGTGCTGACTGTAAACAGCGATCATGTACCATTATGTTGACAAATGAAAACAACATTGGTGGAAACAATGTGATTAAGAATATGAGATTTAATAAATATTTTCTGAAAGGAGATATACAGTATAGGTTCAATGCAAAAGCTAAAATAACGAGTATAAATGAATAATTGGAAATGGTACTGAAATCCATTAATCAAACAGGCAAAGAAATACTAAGATGTTTGCATATCCTTTACAGGACATTGCTGTCAACATCAGCATCTTACATGTGATTGTTGATTTCTTGGCAAGAATACGCTCAGTAGTTTGCCATTGATTTCCATTGACCCCGTAAGTTACCGACGCGATTCGAACCACTGCTGATTCTCACCGTCGTCACGTTACTTACGAGAGTATACGAAATTACGGAGAAAAGTCGCTAACCTCTAGGCCAAGAAATGCTACCGGAGTAAAAATGACAAACAAGAGTATGATAAGACACAGAAATAAGAGATAAATGTGTGAAGGCAAAAGAAAATTTGTTAAACGAGCAGTGCAAGAAAATTTAATTAAGAGCTATTAAAGATACACAAAATATGCAGAGACAAATCAGTGGGCGCACACGGAGAAAATTAAGATTAAATACAGGATGTTTGAAATGAAAAACAGGAAATATATTAATGGAGGAAGAGGCTATAATGAAGAGGTGGAATGAGTATATAAGATAATTATATGATGGAGAAAGGGAAGAATTAACAGAAGAAAGTAACTTAGAAGGTTCACCTAATCTAAAAGAAGAAGTTGCTGACGCTGTCAAACGTATGAAGAAAGAAAAAACAGCTGGGCCAGATGGAATAGCAATTGAAGAATTAGAAGTACTGGGAGAATGATATTTACAACAATGGATATTTGCCAAGGGATATGCTGAAATCAATATTTATAGCTATACCAAAACGGCCAGGAGCAATTGAATGCGAGATTTTCGTAAAATTAACCTCATAAACCTTGTCACTAATCTTCTACTCAGAATTATAATTAGCAGAACAAGAAAGAAAATAAAAAAAAAAAAAAAAACCACTGAACTCGGTGAAGAACAATAAGGATTTGTGGAAGGATTGTGTACAAACAATGGTATATATATATACATTACGAACACTAATAGAAAGATCAATCGAGACACAGAAAGACGTGCATTTGTGCTACATATATTAAACCAAGGCATTTCATAAAATAAAATATGATGAACTAATTAAAATGTTGGAAGATATGAGCATTGATGGGGAAGATCTCAGAATAATTTAAAAATATTTACAGGAATCAAGTAGCCACAAGTAAAATGGGAAAAAAGATTGCAATTATGAACAAATAAAGCTAGGAGTACGACAGGGATGTGTTTTGTCACCGGATCTCTTCTCCCTCTATAGTGAAGTAATAATGAAAGAGATTAAAGAGTAGCCGTGATTACTAATCGAAGGTTAAAATATTAACAAAATACGCTACGCAGATGACACAGTATTAATGGCCAATAATGCACAAGATCTACAACAATTGTTGGACAATGTAATAGATAGTGCAAAGAAAGGACTCGCCTTGAAAATCAATAAAACAGTAACAACGGCGACATAAAAGAAAAATGTGACACCAAAATGAGAAATGGAAATAGAAGGGAACATTTTTAACCATGTGGATAATTTTAAATACCTATTTCATTTATAACATTAGACGGAAGGTGCACAACTGAGATTAAGAGCAGAATATGGCAAACAAAAGCTAATTTCAGAAAATAAAATGTATCTTATGCAATACGTCACTATCACTGAATGAAAGAAAGAGTGTGCTGAAGTGCTATATAGAAGATGTTTTTCTGCATGGCAGTTAATCTTGGAATATAAATGAACAAATTAGGACGAACTTGGAAGCAACAGAAATGTGGTTCCTTAGACGAATGTTGCGAATTCGTTGGACTGATTGAGTAACTAACGACGACTGCATGAGAGATGCTAATGAAATAGGAATACTGTATATAACAATAAGAAAGAGACACATAACTTCCTTTGGTCATGTGATGAGAAGAGAAGCATTGTAGAACATCGTGACAACTGGAAGGATCGAGGGGAAGAGGAATTCCAAGGGACATTATGCTAAATGGATTGTGACGGTGGCATGGAGGAATATCAGAAGCAGAGTTGATCAAGAACACCAAAGACCGAGCTATGTAGAGAGACGTGAACGTCTACGCCAGCTGGCATGGCACTTGATGATGATAATGATGACCAACTGATATTCCTGGCATGTTATGTATACATGTCATTATTATTTTGATATATAAATTGAACAGATCGGGTGATAGTACGCAACCATGTCTAGCACCTTCATTAATGTGTTAACAATTTCCCAGTTGGTTTCAATTATTATGGTTGCCGTTTGTTGCCAAACTGTCTCTGCACAATCTGTCTACTTTGGTATAGCTATGAAAATATATTTCAAGAGATCATCAGGTATATATCCACTGTAATTGTTTGTTTTTGACCTACCATCATCATCATTTAACTCTTTTATACATTATTTCTAGCTTTCAGATTTCAATGTCTTTGTCGATTAATATGTTACCTTATGGATTTTAAAACAACATTAACTGTATGCATTCTAAAGTCCGATAATTCATGTATCTTTTCTTATTGTTTAATATCGATTGTCTTCCCGTTGTTCTTCAATATCCTTGCACTGACTATTTATCCATTCTTGTCTTGCTTTTTTTCTTTACATTTTCATACAATTTATCTATGCATCGTGTTATATTCATCTTGATTTTGTTTATACTTTCTTCTAATATTCATCAGTTGTATAATTACCCGTGTCAATCATGTCGTCTTCGCAGTCTTCTATATTCCTGATAGCTATTCTTTTCATGTCTGTTGTATTAACATTTGCATAATTTGCATTGTTCGTCTTTTCTGCCTATTTTGTTTCTATTGCATGATGCCTATTCAGTACAGTCATTAAGTTTTTATCATTAATTCCCTGATTTGATTGAAGTATTGCCTAGATATTGTGTGGTGTCCTTTTTAATTTCTTCAGTTTTATTATCAGTTTTCTGATTATTAGTGCGCAGTCACTTTTGCAATCTGCTCCTGATACTGTTTTTTCTACCCGTTAGCTGTTTATAAATCGACTGTTTATTAGTGCGTGATCAGGTTTATTATTACAATGATTTTCTAATCTTTCAAATATCCAAATACGTCTAGGCTGTTGCTGAAACATGGTGTTTCTGATGATCATAGTTTGAATTCTTGCCCATTGAACTTATTTTTCCCCGTTCTCTTTCCCCTCTCCAATGCCGTATCGATTGGTAACATCTTCATCCTATTATTGTCCAACTTTTACATTAATAAATATCCTCTAGTACTATAGTTGTTTCACATGAATTACATGGCCATGTTAAATTGTTCATAACAGTTACCACATTCTTCTTTTGTGCTGGCTGCATTTGGTAAATTGACTTGTATGATATTAATGTCTATTATTTTCCAGAAGCATACATAGCGTCTTCTATAAGGGATAGTCCAGTATATTACAGAAGGAAACAATCTGCTTTACAACTCACGTTACTTTATATTACAAGAATATTCACGGAGCCTTTTATTATATATGTTACGTCATACTGCAAAAGTAGTGATGTTCCTCAAGGAAGTTTCCCACAAACAATTGTCTCGAACCCAAACCTCCTTGGTCGATTAGCGCTGATCATATCGCCATTGTATTAACCCGTGTTGGGGTTAATCTGTTTTGCTGCTTGTAATTTATTTTATTGTAAGATCCCTTACTTGCATCCACGAACCTACCCCCAATTCACTAATTTGAACATCCTGAACCCTAACTATATTTGTATATACTGAAAACAGTAATTTAACCTTCTATAGAAGTAAACAAAGATCTACCCCTTTGCTATATTGACTACACAAAGACTTTCGATAAAGTAAGACATGTCGACATGCTTGAAGATCTACAAATTGCGACATCGAGGAGTGACGAGGGGTTCTGGCCGATGCTCGACTCTTAGAGGAAAGACGAGACGCAAATATAATCAGATTGCTACTGGTACTATTGGGATTGGAACTCTTCGCTGGCTTCTGAGGATGGGAACGGAGCGCTTATGGGAGTGCCCTGAATGCTGTGATGTCGGTTCCTAAATCAATCAATCAATCAAAATTGATGGAAAAGACGTCATACTTGTAAAAAAAACAAACATTTATTGGAAACAACAAGCTGCCATAAAAATTTATAATGAAGTAGGTCAATATCAGCCTATTAAGAAAGGTGTGAGGCAGGGGTGTATATTGTCTCCGGATCTTTTTTGCTATACATTAAAACTATTTTCATAAATATAGAAGATATAGAAGGAATCATCATTGGGGGACGATACATCAATAACTCTAGATATGCAGATGATACAGTCTTTATTGCAGACAATGAACAGGGCCTGCAGCATTTAGTAGATGCGGTTGTTGCACACAGTGAACTACTAGGGTTAGAATTGAATTGTCAGAAGACGCAGATTATGGTCGTTAATGGGAAGAAGGAAATACCACAATGTAATAAACAAGTAAATAGGCATCTTTTTATACAAGTGAATCGGTACAGTTATCTCGGAACAGTCATAAAATCAGATGGGAGATGCATTGAAGAGATTAGAACAAGAATTGCCATTGCGATGATAGCCTTTTGCAAAATGAAAAACATACTGACCAATAAAAGATATCAATTGAAACAAGAAAAAGAGTGTCGAATTACTACATAGAACATGTACTTTTGTATGGATGTGAAGCGTGGACAATGAGCAGCGAAGCTGCAACACATCTGATGTATGTGGAAATGTGGTTTCTGAGGCAAATGCAAAGAATGCCATGGACAGACATAAAAACCAATGAACAAATCATTCTTGAAACACAAGAAGATCGTAAACTGATTAGAGGCATTTGTCGTAGACAGTCAATTTTTTGAGGGGCATGTTATGAGAAGAAATTTATTGGAGAAATTGGTGACAACTGGCAAGATCAAAGTGAAGAGACAAATTGGAGGACTGAGAAGTAAATACCTGGATGGCGTGGCCACGTGGCATGGTCGAGGCAGATACGCAGAGCTGATCCACGACTCTGGTGATCCAGTGAGATGGCAAAACATGACCGCTCACGCTTATCGGCATGGCACATGATGGATAGATGGAACCCCAACTATGCATTCAGTTCGACAACGCTCTATCCCAGGCTGAGAACTCCGACCCTCATTTCATCTCACATCACTTCTTGTACACCGAACTGGCACCCGGCAGTGGTCACTGCACCCATACCCTTGGTAGCCCCCCCCCCCCACCACCAAAAAAAGGTCTGTCAGGTCATTTACTCCGCTGACGCTGACCCCCCCCCCCCCCCCCCCCCCTCCCCTTGGCACTTAGAACTTTCAAGTCAAGCTTAGACCATACATATGCTACTACTTCTAGTTGTTGCTACTACTAGTAAAATGCACTTTGCCGATTTTTGCGTGTGGTTGTTTTCTCTATTACCAGTGTCCCTCACCATCAGGCGACCCCACTTCGACTTCCGAGGCACTTGTAATTTACGTCCCCAAATCAAGGACGAGAAGTCAACATTTTATTCCAACTGAGAAGTGTAAGAGTTGAACCTGTTTCGTCGACATCAGCACACCCGAAGTTTAAGAGCGAGAGTTCCTATTTATCCCACCTTGCTGACCTTTCTAGCACCTTTAATGTAGCAATCATTTCTGCAATGACAAATACATTTGTTGCTCAGATTTTTTACCACATTTGACTCGTTGCTTGCTGTTTATTATTTCATGGTTGCACTCTTTATCAACGGTTACTGCTAGTCAACAATCGATAATGGGTTTCTTGAGTTACCCTGGAGGGACAATAGATGTGTACTGGTTAATGTCAGGTATTAATCATTTCAGGTCTATTAGGCTATTCTCTGACGCTGAGTAATTACTTTAAGTAATGTATGAGATTTCAACTGTTTGAATCTGATTCATACTGTTTTTGTTGGATGATTTTTGTGTGACGTAACTGTAAAACAAAAGGCAAAGAACCAAATTTACACACCTGGACTCACATTGGGATATTTGGTCCCGGTTATATTTCCAAATAGATTTTCAGTTTACCATTGAAGACTAGAGTGACCTGGCAGCCGAGGCAATTAAAAAATAAAATCATTGTCACGAGCAATAGAATCCATGACCACCCAGCCGGCAGCGAAGAGTGCTAGCCACTTTAGAACCGTTATCTCAATTATTATCTTGGGCAGAGTAATACAATCTTAGTTGTTTTCTCTATTCACTTAATGCTATGACTTACATTGCTACTTCTAATGCCTCTTTCGATGCTGTTTTGCTACTTAATCAATAATAAAATGCATTTATTCACTCCAGAAAAGGGCAGTGCGTCTAATCAATGGTGATAAGCTTACAGACAATTCTAACCTACATGAACGTCTTCAGTTACTGCCATTCCACAAACGCCTACGTTTTAATAAAGCTAAACTAATTCACAAAATCCTATTTCAAAATGTCCCATGCTACCTTTGGCCATTGTTTAAATATAATGCAAGACATAGCGAACGACTAAATATACTCCATGTCCCTAAACCTAGGATAGACTTATTTAAAACAAGCTTAGCATACTCTGCCACTCAGTTGTGGAACAATCTTCCACAAGAAATCAAAACACCACCAATCATTATACACACAGTCGCAACCTGTTTGAACACTACCTCAGGACAGACTACATGGTCCCTTAAAAAAAAACAGCAACAAAGACAATAATAATGGTAAATTATCTCGGACGACAACTAGCCAAAAAAAAAAAAACAAACAACAACAACAACAACATTCCCATATGTATGGCACGTTACACCCACCTTGGATATTCATGATGCCCAAGTTAAACATTGCCTCAACGAGTCATGTATTATTGATTATTTTTCATGCGTTTTAATGCTTATTGTTCTTTTGTTGTCAAAGAATTGCTTCATAAGAGATGTTGAATGAAAGAATGTATGAGAGGAAATAGAGAAGAAGAGCAGAATGTCAGACGGGCCTGCGTGCCCAATTCTTAACCTTTGGAAAATAAAGATGTACTTACTTACTTACTACTTACTTACTTCTAATGCCTCTTTCGATGCTGTTCTTGCTATTATATTCCTTCAAAGTTAGACTTGTTACTTTGAGCTGTTGATTCATCGATAATGCTCCTCTTGGCTATTTTCATCATCATATTTAAGCCGAATGTAGGCGGTCATGGTTGTTTGCCAGTTCAGGAGATCAGTAGAGTTTTAGATCACAACTGTGTTCTTGCCTCAGTTATGCCATGTGGCCAACCCATTCCGGTATTTTAGTCTTTGTCTTCCACTCTTCTCATCAGGTTAGCCAATTGTCGCAAGTTTTCAGGTTGATTCTACTTCATAACATACCCATAAAATCTTGATTACGTTTAATCTCTCTAATAAATATACCGGTTTCATTTATGTTTTGAAGGACGGCTTCGTTAGTTTGTCTGTTAGTTCATAGCATTCTACGTATTTTCCGCTGAAACGACACTTCAAATGTTATCAGATGTTTCCCATCTTGCCTGCTTCTTGTCCACGTTTGACATCCATGCATCACTATATGTTTTATATAGCACATAACCCTAGTTTCTTCACTGCGATTGAAATAATTTTATTCATGAGTATATTTTTCATATTGCGAAAGCCTACTTTTGCCATTGTACTTCTACTACTAATATCTACAAGGCATGTTCCTCAAGATGTTATCTATCTTCCTAGATTGTTTACGTAATTACCTGTTTAAGAATTTTATCATTTACCATGATGGTACATTGTGTTATTTCTTTCTTCGGAGAGATGACCATAATTTATGTATCTTAAACTCAATTCTAACCTTAAATGCGCACTGTGTACAATAACAGCGTCCAACAAATGCTGTATATGCAGATGTTGTTGCTCATTGTCCGTAATCAATACGATATCTAGGTATCTTGTATTGTTGATGTCACGTTATTAGATGAAAATTCCTGTCATATCTGTTAAACATCTCGTAATATTTTCACCATGTAGCTGGAAAAGGCAGGGATACATTATCTCTCCATAAATATTCAACATATATGCAGAAATTGCAATAAAACAATTCAAACATGATAAGAACAGAGATAATGTTGATCCATTTGTAAGTGACCGTAATCAAATCCCAGAACTTAGATAAGCAGATGATACAGTTCTCCTGTAGGGTAGTGTAACATGTTTGCCGGTAGTCATCTTTCCCGTGCCAACATATGGATGGACAATTTGGCAACTACTTAAACATTTGAGTTCAAAGGCCACAGTATATGCTTAAAATATATTGAACCAAGAAGAAGAAAAATAGAGACATATTTAAGATTTGATCATTGAAGAAAGCTGGCTTATACATAGTATCGTGTCTCAGAAACTGAAATACTTTGGATATATGAAATGTCACAGTGGCTTGGAAAGAACAATCATGTAAAGCATTTCTAAAAGTAGAAGAAGTAGGGACCGACCAGCACATATCGTCTCTGCCAATCATTTCTTTTACTGATCTTACTTAATACCATGATTCCAAACTGTCCAACATCTTCTCTCTTGGTCTCCCCTGCTTCTCCTATTGTTGGCTTCCTATATGAATGTATCATGTACTATTGATGAACGAAATATGAGTGATTGGAAGGGCCGAATGTAAGATGGGCCTGTGTGCCCAATTTGTTACCCTTTGAAAATAAAGTTAAATAAAATCAATCAAATGAAATCAATCAATTTTTTTCCGTTCCTAATAATTCCCTTGCCAGCAATTCGTAGAAAATTAATATCTCCACACAGAAATGGTGCGGAGACATCAATGAGGCACAGTTTTAATTGCAGTGTTAAAGATTTATTCAATTACAAGTCTTATACGTTTTCAGAAAATGTGCAAATGTTACTAAAATACAGTCTGTGGATATGTGGTAACATAATGTCTACAGCGTGCACATTCGACCTAGTGCTCTTTGTCTTCGACTCCCATCGTGGCAGGGAATCTTTGTTGTTTTAATTGACCTGGCTCCCAGGTCCACCCAGTCTAGAATTGGCGCCAGGGAATCTTCGGGGAAATACACGAGGTCGATGTGATAGTGACCATATCATTAATTTTGCGATGATTGGTCTATAGCAGTGGTTCGTAACCTTTTTTTGGCCCGTGCCCCCCTTCACCATATTTTCAGAACGTCACTCCCCTCCCCTTTCATATTATCTACCTAAAAATCTCCCCACCCCTACACAGTATACGTAAAAATTGAAGGTAAATATGTTAAAACAGGTCTAGACATCCACATAAAACGTGATTTGTGGGTCTTTTACTTTATAAAATGAATTTTAGAAGGATGAGACTTGCATAACTGTAAAGTATGAAGGGAAAAGCAATATCAAGTAATCGGTTCTTGTATTAACGCGATCTTGAAATGATTTTCATTCCCCCCTGGAAACCCTAAAATTCCCCCCTGGTGGGGGGGGGGGGGGCGGGGGAATTCCCCACCGGTTGAGAACCACTGGTCTATAGAATGTAAGGAGCTAACACCATATACACAATACGTCTCAAGGCGTAGACACGAGTCTATTTGAATGGTGTATAGTGTATAGATGTCATTTTGTGTCATGACAAATGTTCTTAACATATACATATCATGTAATTTTTATAATCAAGACTGTGACTCCAGTCTTCGCCAATATAAGAGTTGTTACCAATGTCGCGAACCTTTACAGTAATAAACTTGTCAGTGTTTCATTTCTAGTGCTGAGAGAATTCGAACATTCCAGTTGCTACAATTACTTTCCTGATGTTGTGCAATACTTTTCAATCTGCCGTTACGAAAACAGTGGAATTACTCAAAGAGGAATAGCCGAAAGGTAAGTTAGTACTTGTGCACAGTAAATGATTGGCTTGATAATAGAGAAAGACACGAATCACAAAAGAGAAAGTCACTCTGATGTATGTATTTACAAGCTGGCGTCAGGTTTAATTGATTTGTAACGAATCACCATCAATCACCATCGTGTGCCATACCGATAAGTGTGGCCTGTCATGTTTCGCCATATCACACTATCACCAGAGTCGTAGTTCTATGTTCTTGTCTCAACCATACCACACGACAACGCCATCCAGATATTTACTTTTCTGCCTACCCCTTGTTCTTTTTCCCTCAATCTTGCCAGTTGTCAGTAATTTCTTCAATTTATTTCTTCTCATAACGTATCCAAAAATCTTGTGATTGTCTAAGTCTAATTTCTTTAATCAGTTAACAGTTTTCATTTATTTATTGTAGGACTTGGTCATTATTTTAAAATTTGCTTATCCATGGTATTATTTGCATTTTCCTCCGAAACCACATTTCCACGGCCATTAGATGTTTTCATGTTTGTCTGTTCATTGTCCACGCTCGACATTCATACACAAGTACAAGTTCTGCGAGATATGTAGCAATTCAACACTCTTTTCCTTGTTGCAAATACCATTTTATTGGTCAGTATGTTTTCCATCTAGCAAATGTTTACCATCGTCATGGCGATTCTTGTTCTAATCTATTCACCGCATTCCCCATCATATGTTATGACTGTTCCTAGATAATTGTACCGATTCACTTGTGTAAGGAAATGCCCCTTTACCTGTATATTACATTGTGGTATTCCTGCCTTCCTAGTGACGACCATAATATGTGTCTTTTTGCACTTTAATTCGAACGCTAGTTGTTCACTGTGTGCAACAACCGCATCTACTAAATGTTGCAGATGGTGCTCATTATCTACATACATCCGCATATTTTATGTTATTGATGTAACGTCCCATAATGGTGATTCCACTCATATCTGCTAAATTTCTGAAAATAGTATCACTGCTAAAGGAAAAAGATCTGGAGACATTATACATCCCTGTCGCACATCTCTCGTAACAGGCTGATATTGACCTACTTCATTACCAGTCTTTATGGCAACTTGTTGTCTAAGTCTTTCCCACCAGTTCGTAGATCTGCAAGTATCTTTATCATGTTAACATGTCTCACTTTACCGAAAGCCCTTGTGTAGTCAATGCATCAACGTTCAATTCTTTATTAACTGCTAAAGAACGTTTAATTAATGTGCTCATAACATAAACAGCATTTCCTGTATCCTTGCCTTCCACGAACTCACGTTGTTCTCATATTTCGGGTTGTATGTTCTTCATAACACTTTGCGTGATGATTCTTAGTAAAATCTTCGTAATAACGTGTATTATGCTAATTGTTCGATATTATTGATCACATACCATTTCTTCGGGATTGCAATAAATATAGAAATACATAATGCAGGATTTATATCTCCAGTATCATATACTGTGTTCAGAAGAGTGGTGATGTGGTCTATTTCATATTATTCTAAGGCATTGACCATTTATGTTGTGATGTTATCTGGACCCTGGATCTTACCAGTTTTCACATGGTTAGGAGCATTCTGAACTTCCAACTTCAAAATTGATTTTCCTTCATTATTATTCCAAATATCATACAATTCTTCTCTTATATCATCAAAAAGGTCATTCACACAATCTGACCACGCATGTAAAATCTTATCTTTTTCTGTAATGATTTTGCCATATTTTATTTTAGTCAACCTGCTGATGTATGTGTTCTTTTGTTAGTGATGTTATTAACTCTTATGTGCATTAATTTGGTATTCCAGGTGTTGTGTTGGTTTTCAATATCCCTGCACCTTTCCTCAAGCCATTCGCTTTTGCCTCTTTACGAGCACCAACCTATCGGCTAGCTGGTTGTCTGTCACGCCTGAGTGCCCCAGTACATAGATTAAAGTTAGCTGACCCAATTGTGATGTGGTCAGTGTGTCCAGGCACTCATGTCGTATGAGGCCAGTCTGATCTTGACCCCCCAAATAAATTAAGTTGCACGTCCTTCACAGGACGTAGCAGTCAACCCCAGCATTTTCGCTGTTCGTGATTCCTGGGCAAATTTTACGTTCAATACTTTGCAATTGCTTTCTGAAAGACCGGCCTATTTTCGAAAAAAAACCAGCACCGCTGTGTTTCGAACCCGGGTATACGGGCTCAGAAACCGCGTTCGCAAGCCCTCGGCCACAGATCAATGCATTGTATAACGATTTGAAAAATGCCTTCAAGAAATGCAAGAAGTCAGAATAAAATAACATAATGGGTGACTTGAATGCCAAAATTGGAAATCAACAGTACGTATGCATAGTAGGCAAGTATGGACTACAGGAGCAGAATGAAAGAGGTTGCAGACTTGTACAGTGGGCAACAGATCATAATATGATTATTGGAAACACCTGGTATCAACATCACCCAAGGAGATTATGAACATGGGGGAGTCCTAATTATAAGACCAGAAATCAAATTGATTACATTCTCATCAACAGAAGATTTTGAAATGCTTTTCCGGTAACTATACCAAGCGCAGACTGCTACAGTGACCTTAGATACATTATAAGCAATAAACATATAAAATTAAAGAAAGTCAAATATATACCACGAAATACCAAATTTGATATACGGGCACAGAAGCGTGCATGATAAAAGATAAGTTCAACGTAGAGGCAAAGAACATATTTGACACATTGTCCGATATGGAAATATTATTTCAAGATGACCATTGGAAAATATTTAAGAAATCGTTGAACCAAGCTGCAGAAACAACCATAATAAAAGTAAAGATGATGGGACATAAGAAATGAGTGACGAAAGACATCATAAATCACATGAAAATAATAATAATAATAAAGATAACCATGACAAATTTGAAGCGATTCACAGGAAAATTAGGAAACTATGCATAGAGGCAACAGAAGCATGGACTGAGGAAAATTGCAGGGAAATTGAAAACCAACGCAACACCCTGAATACCAGAACACTGCATAACAGAATTAATGACATCACTAACACAAGAACACCAACATCAACGGGTTGCCTAAAAATCAAAGATGGTGAAATCATTACAGAAAAAAAGATCAGGTTTCACACACGTGGTCAGATTATGCGAAAGACCATTATGTTGTTGCACGAGAAGAACAGTATGATATTCGGAATAATAATGATGGACCATCAATTTTGAAGATGGAAGTTCAGAATGCTCTCAACCATATGAAAACTGGCAAGACATCGGGTCCAGATAACATCACAACATAAATGATCAATGCCTTAGAATAATATTGAATAGACCAGGTCACAAGACTGCTGAACGCAATATATGATACTGTAGATATACCTCCTGAATTATGTAATTCTATGTTTGTTGTTTGTCCATCAAGAATGATGATGATCATTCATTTCATCCAGTGGGGTTGAAGGTATGGAGCCGTGGGTTCTAAGATGGCTGATAAGGCCTATTTTGGCTCGAAATGATCTTTGACAATGTGGGCAAGGAATGCTTGACGTTTCTGGAGGAGGATTTCCTGCAGTTGTTTTTCTGTCCTGCCTTTTCTTCACAACTCTTGCAGTCCTGGTTGCCTCACATATGACTGCACCTTTGCGT
>OY992884.1:64319949-64389829 GCA_963921405.1 Cepaea hortensis
GTTCACGGCATTTTTCTTGCATTTGTCGCAATGAGAATATCATATCTATGGTAGACCGGTTCTGTCGAAAGCCACACTGTGATTCGGGGTAGACTTGATCTTCTAGTATTTGAAATCTGCGCAGAACAATTCTGGCAAATACTTTTCCAACAATACACAGAAGTGAGATACTCCTATAGTTGTTGCAGTCTCTCCGATCGCCCTTGTTCTTGTACAGTGTTATGATGCTTGAATCTTTGAAATCCTGTGGGACTTGTCCTTCTCGCCAGCATACTCTATTAGCTGGTGGATCTGTATAGCAAGTGTGTCTTGCCCACTCCTGATAACCTCTATTGGAATCCCATCCTTACCTGGAGCCTTGCCAGATGCAAGTTCATTTATAGCACACTTAACTTCTGTTATGGTGGGAAGTGTGTCCAGGTGGTCAAGAGTTGGTAGAGCCTCTATGGCGTTGAGGGCATCATCCGTTAGTTTGGTCTCACTTGAGTAAATCTCCAAATAGTGCTCTATCCATCTGTCCATCTGCTGTTTCTTATCAGTGATGATTTCTCCAGTCATGGTTTTCAATGGTGCACTTCTTTTG
The DNA here is from genome assembly GCA_963921405.1 of Cepaea hortensis. Taxonomy (NCBI): domain Eukaryota; kingdom Metazoa; phylum Mollusca; class Gastropoda; order Stylommatophora; family Helicidae; genus Cepaea; species Cepaea hortensis. The sequence continues at coordinate 64,320,533 of OY992884.1, forward strand.
ATCACTGGACCACAGGCTTTCTTTATTCCTTCATACATGCTTCTTATGTTTCCCTTATCACTTTCGATTTGAATGGACTCACATTACTTGATCCAATAATCATTTGCACACTGCCTGGCAGCCTTTTGCATATCCTTCCTAACTTGCCTTAGCTCACTCAGAGTGTTACGCGTTGGCCTTTCCATTTTTCTGAAGAGAGCTATCTTTTCCTTATCAATCAAGGGCTGCATAGTCTCGCTGTTTGCCGCAAACCAGTCCTGCCTCTTATGATCCACAGTGCCGTAAACCCCTATGGCAGTTTTATAAAGAGTTTCCGTAAGTTGACCCCACGTTTAATTTACTGTACACTTTTCTGGTGTATCAGTGAAAGCGTCTTCAAGTTGCTGTTGAAACTGAAAGCACTTTTCAGGATCGTGCGTGTTAATAATATTAATCCTGGGGCTAGATTTGTGTTTAGCTATGTAGATTCTCTTTGGTCTCAGTCTAACTCTTGCAACAACCAAAGAATGATCCACATCACAGTCAGCACTGTGGTAACTTCGAGTCAATGATATATGGTTCAGATGTTGTCTTCGTGTGATGATAAAGTCCAGCTGGTGCCAATGGCCGGATCTTGGATGTTTCTATGTGACCTTATGTATCTCTTTTGTTTTAAAAAAGGAGTTTGTAATACATAGGTCATTACTGGTGCAAATATATATATATATATATATATATATATATATATATATATATATATATATATATATATATATATATATATATACATTCTTCTTCAGCGTTCCGAGCCATTGAGGTTCTTTGCTGCAAATACAATCTGTCTCCATTCGTCTCTCTGGTTGACCTTCTCTTGCCAGTCGTCGATTCCAAGTGCTTGTAGGTCTGTATATGTATATTATCTCTCCACCGTCCTCTTGGTCTACCACGGGGTCTACGGTCATTTATTTCCTGAGTGTAAGCGAGTTTTGTTTCCCTATTATCTTCCATTCTTTCTATATGCCCCAGCCATCGGCCGCTCAGAAAGCAATGGCAAACTACTGAGCGTAATCTTGCCAAGAGATCAACATACAGCTGAAAGATGCTGGTGTTGACAGCTAAGTCCTGTAAAGGATATGCTAAAAAAAAAATAATAATTGTAGTCTATTAGTGTCAACAACCCCTTTTCGTGCGAACCCTTCATTCACCCCTCGAAATCACAAAACACATCGTTTGGTGAATGGACATTCAAAATTCATGTTTAATTATATCTTATACATCTCGCTCTCTGTGCAAACACGGTTAACAATCATTGTTCAATTGTAATAGACTATCATTGATTAAGTGTAACTATGCTTTCTCTAAACGCTACACCATAAGGGAAAACACAGATGTCTTTTCACACCGACTGTCAGTCTCCGTCTGACTCAATTCACATGTCTAGTCCAGTTTCTCGTCCCCTTCTCTCGTACGGTTAGCTGTGCGGCGTGCTGGCACACTTACCACGTTTGTCCAGTTGTCCAGTCCTCGTCCTACAGCTATACTAGAGTTCAGTCTGTTTACGGGTAATCCCCGTGCTTACGGTATTCTGTCTTATTACGAGAGAGAATCCCGTCACGTCCTAAATATGTCCTAGCTATGACACATGCGTGTCCTGTCTAGGTCGGGTCCTAACACTGGTTTGGAATACTACCTCCTTCTACTGTCTCTCTCTATGTATACTCTTGTATAGAGTCCCTATCATGTCCTGTCTCTGTCCTTTACTTTCCTCTGTCCTAGTCCTACTTGTATCTATGTCTATTCTAGTTCTATCTCTGTCTCTCCCAGCACTCTGACACCCTCCCGTCCCCCGTCGCATTGCGTCACCAACTTTAACTCATGGGTGTGGCGCAATCTTTCGTAACAGTTAAAAATTAGTTTGGTCTAATTTTGTCAAGTGCTGGTAGGGTTATGTCCTCATGTCCTGGGTATAATCACTAACTTCCGACTATCTGATGTCACATTGTCGTATTTATCCACTGGTTTAATAATCAGTGTACACAACTGTACTGTTGGCTAGAGTAAATACTCCTCTCATTACACATATAAGAGCTGTAACGAACCGAAGCCATTGCCTTCACGGCCTGCTTCTCACAATGCCGATTAACCGACACCCCCTCCAGATTGTACTTTTTAGGGTACAATACATGAATTATAAATTCATGCTCCCGTATAATGTTTTTCCAACTATATTACTCGTTGTGTGAGTACTGATGTTCGCCTATCTAACTTCCGTTTGTGGCTAAATATTCAAATGTATACCACAGTATCAGTTAGTCTGTGATCTCCCCTGTTCATGTGGTTATCTCCCTTTCTATTTAAATGCTCTATGTCTTTTTATCTGTAAGTATTTCTTGTTGTTTGCGTGTTTAGTTAAGCTTAATGTATGTTTAAATTAGACGCATGAGTGTATGTATCTAATTTATTGAATGTTGTTTTTCAAGCCTCGTAGATGAGTTTATGCTGTCAGAATTGTATTACAGTTACATAGAGTAGAATACTTTTTGTAGATGTAGATAGATGAATACACGTAGAAGCGGAACCGAGTTGGCGTATGTAGGTGAAAGAAACACGACAACTTTAGTCTGTATAGATTAAATACACCTTTCTCCATTTCCCAACTAAATAATCTTAAAATTAGATAATAGAGATTTATTACACCCTATCGTTCCATACATTACTTTAAGGTAGTTAAAACAATCTATTTATTGAATACAAATTACTTAGAAATGTAACATCACTAAATTTTTTTTTTTTTGGAACCATCTTAATCTATAGTTAGATTAAGGGAATCAACACACTTTTCCCCATTTTAGTTAGCTAATTAGATTAGCTCCCCTTAGTCAGCAAATCTCAGCACACGAAATCATAGTTAATGTCAGTTAGCATACTTACAATAAGGGTGAGTAACTCACTTAACTTGTAGATAATGTATATATAAACACAGTGTCATGTTTTTTCGCACTCGTAATCGGCTCAAAAGCTTATAGAAAAACTGAGCCAAAATTGTAGTGCACTATTTATTTTCCACTATATTTTATTTTTTTTTATTTTCATTATTTTATTTTATTTTATTTTATCTTATTTTTATATTACTTTCATATCATACGATTATCGCTCTGTGTCATGATGATATAATGACATAACATAACTTTTTAACATGTGAGAACAAATGCGAGTGAGAGATACGAATGCAAGGACGGAATGAATGAATTAAATACAAGGAGAGTGAAAAGCGGGCGAAATTTTTTTTCCTGTCCCAAGCGTTTTTTATAATTGGTATACGTCTTCTGTGTAACACACGTGTTTCGTCATTTTGTGTGTAGTTGCCACTATTCCATTAGAGATATAGCTACATTTTTAAGCTTCCTAGAACGACAAGGCGGTCTCAAATTATGCGAGCGCTCGCATTTGTTCTCACATGTTAAAAAGTTATGTTATGTCATTATATCATCATGACACAGAGCGATAATCGTATGATATGAAAGTAATATAAAAATAAGATAAAATAAAATAAAATAAAATAATGAAAATAAAAAAAAATAAAATATAGTGGAAAATAAATAGTGCACTACAATTTTGGCTCAGTTTTTCTATAAGCTTTTGAGCCGATTACGAGTGCGAAAAAACATGACACTGTGTTTATATATACATTATCTACAAGTTAAGTGAGTTACTCACCCTTATTGTAAGTATGCTAACTGACATTAACTATGATTTCGTGTGCTGAGATTTGCTGACTAAGGGGAGCTAATCTAATTAGCTAACTAAAATGGGGAAAAGTGTGTTGGTTCCCTTAATCTAACTATAGATTAAGATGGTTCCAAAAAAAAAAAAAAAACAATTTAGTGATGTTACATTTCTAAGTAATTTGTATTCAATAAATGATTGTTTTAACTACCTTAAAGTAATGTATGGAACGATAGGATGTAATAAATCTCTATTATCTAATTTTAAGATTATTTAGTTGGGAAATGGAGAAAGGTGTATTTAATCTATACAGACTAAAGTTGTCGTGTTTCTTTCACCTACATACGCCAACTCGGTTCCGCTTCTACGTGTATTCATCTATCTACATCTACAAAAAGTATTCTACTCTATGTAACTGTAATAAAATTCTGTATACTACATGGCAATTACATACATTTATATTTATATGCATAATAATATACACAATCATGTTTATAATAATAACTAACTAAATTAAACTAGGCGCACTGAAGATGTCACGCTCTATGCTTTTGGAATATATTTCACAAATTTTATATACATAGTTCAATGTTCCATGTGATGTTGCTGGAATCTCTTATGATATATCTAATATGCTGGGTTACCATTCACTGACTCAATCTAAATAGTGGTACCATGAATGTTCTATGTCACATCTGTGTAATCGACGTTTGGTAATATTGTCCCAGATGGAGTTGTGTCGACTTCTGTTAACATAGTCACTGGTAGAGTCGTGTTGACTTCTGGTACTATAGTCACTGACGAAGCTGTGTCGACTTCTATTGGTATTATAGTTATTGACGAAGCTGTGTCGACTTCTATTGGTAGTTCAGGCACATTAAAGTTTGTTGGCCTACTTAAAACGTCAGCCAGTAAGTTACTCTTGCCACTGATGTGTCTGACAGTAAATGAGTAATTTTGAAGTACCAGGGACTACCTGTATATTCTGTTGTTTTTGTAGACACCTGTTTCCATGACAGTGAGCGGTGAGTTGTCAGTCTCTATGACAAAGTGTGTCCCTGCCAAGAATCGGTGGAGTTTATGGACACAGTACACAATCGATAGTGCTTCCAACTCCGAAACTCCGTATTTGGCCTCAGTAGGAGTAATTTTACGACTTACGTACATTATTGGGTGGAGGATGTCATTGTACTTCTGGCCTAGAACGCCTGCGAACGAGACTGTGCTGGCATCCGTTCTAAGAAAGTATTGTAAGTGCGGATTAGGCAAGCGGAGTATTGGGACATTGCTAAACAAAAATTTAAGTTTTGATAAAGCATCAATTAGAGTGACATCTTTCACATCGATCTTTACAGTCTTTTTCAATAAATTAGAAAAGACACTGGTAATTTCCGCTAGATTGGGAATGAATTTGTTATAATAATTCACCAATCCAAGCAAACTCCTGACTTGTTTCTTAGTGACTGGTATCGTGAGATTTAGAATTTTTGTCACTATTTTGCTGTCTGTTTCTAAACGCCCTTTTGATATAGTATGGCCTAAGAAGTCTATTTTCTCCAAGCCCAATTCAATTTTGGTGGGTTTTACTGTAAGTCCAAATACCTTTATCCTTTCGAAGACTTGTCTAAGTTTTTGCAAGTGTTTTGTCCAGTCAGTTGTATGTACATCTATTTTGTTCGTAAGTTTCGGTTTTCTTTATATGCTGTCTCTTGTTGTTGTCACTTCTATTGTTGGTTCTGGTTGTTCTATATTGTTGTATTGTGTTTGATCCCGTATTGTGGTTGCACTGAATGCGTTTTTTCTTTGATTGGACGGTGCAGGTGCGTTGTGTTCGTTTTCTGTCTGACTACTGTCTGGTGTGGATGTATTATGTTTGTCTCCTTTCTGATGACTGTGTGTGGTTGCATTATGTTGGTCTTCTGTTTGATGAATTGATGTGGTTGCATTCTGTTTGTCTTTTGTCTCGTGTTCTTGTTTAGCGACCAATGTTGTTGATTGGTCCTCTGCTGTTAAGTGGTTAGATATCCTTTTTGAGTTGTAAATTAAGCTATATGATGGAGACATATAATTGATGTCTCTAATAAATTTTTGCAGGTCAAAATTAGCTAATGTTCTGGCTCTGGTATAGTTATATCTTCCTTGATTAGCACAGAACGAATGTATCTGTTGCTCTTCGACTGGTGGTAATGTTTGTTGATGTTTGTTGTTGTCTCTCTTGTCATTTGTTAAGAGACTATCTTTGTATATCTGAAAATCACATGATGGGTTTTCTGTCATGTTTGGGTTTATACATTTTTCACAAGATGAGATGACTGTACTGACGCGTTGCGCCTGTATGAAAAATTGTTTTGTGGCGTTGTTTCTTGTCCCACTTAGTATTTTAGGGTGTAACTTTTTCACATGCAAGTTATCTTGCTGTTTATTTGTTTCATATCTTTTTACCGCCTTAGCCTTATAGGTTTCTCTCCAGGCTAATATTTGTTCTGCGGTACAGATTTTCAGCTGTGGCAGACAGCCTAATATCAAACCCGTACAAGGATTCTCTAGAATGGCGCACGTAAATGTGCCAGATAGGAATGGAGTGTCTATACGGGCTTTTGTTACCGGGTATCTTTCTATTGTACCCGAGAATGTACGGCACTTTACTGAGCCGCCCGTATAATCTTCTGGCTTGGCCAATTCCCTCCTCAAGCCAATAAGTCTACTGCCGCTATCTAGTAAACATTGACACGGTTTTTTTGTTCACCAGCCCGTCATAAAACTATAGTTTGCCTCTGGAGGCTGTGACTGCGTTAGCACTCTCTGTAGAGCATGCCCACATTTCAGCACACCGTCTTCGTAAAATTGATGGCAAATATCACAATTATCAAAGTTTAACACATCAATAGCTGCTACAACATTATCAGTATATTGTAAAACTTCCTCACTTTCACTCTCATGCTCACTTTCACTCTCAGAAGATGTATCAACAAGTACAGCATTGCTGGTTCTCAACTTCTTACGTCCAAGACATTCAGAGCTATAATGCCCGTACGAACGGCAAAAGAAACATTTGACTGCACGTCTATACGTGTTTCTCTTGTTCTCTTGCTTCTTTATCATCATCTCTAAGTGAGACGGATATCCCGGGTTCTGGTCGCACATCGAGTATTGTTCGTGAAACAAACGACAGTGTGGACATTGAGGTGGCTTAGATTTCGGTTTGTCCCTCCTCTGAAATGGTTTTTGAGGTTTACTACTAGCAAATGATACAATTTCAGATTCTTCAACAGGTGTTTTAAAGATATCACGACTGGAAGAAAAATATGCTGATCCCCGTTTTTCTAACTGTTCTATTGACTCAATATCGGCTTGATGTAGGAACTTTGCAAAGGGACATGGTAAATTGGAGATGATTTTGTCCATTATCATTAGATTTTTAAGTTTATCATAATTTTTCTCTACCTTTGCTGCAGCTAACCATCTGCTAAATACACTTTGTACATTAGAAAGGTAGTCGATGAATGTTTCTGTTGGTTTGGGTTTTAGTTTGGAGTATTGTATTTGATAACCTGGGGCGTCTAGTAAGAAATGTTGCATAATGCGTTGTTTAATGTAGTCATAGTTATTTCTGAGCTCTTGGGGGATATCACTTTTAAAGGCTCCTCTGACAAGTTCTTCATATAGAGCACCACCCAGTGTTCTCTTGGTACATCTTGGACTTTAAATTGGAACTCTACGTTTTCAGTCCATGCAGATATGGAATCTCCTTGGCAATATGGTTTGATAAGTCCTGTGTACATGTTAATTTGTTTTCCTCTTCTTTACTTCTTAACTTAGTTTTGGCAATCTGTGCATGATATTCAATCTCCATTTCCTTTAACTTCATCTGCGTCTGTGATTCAATTTCTAGTTGTTTTTCCCTAACTTCTAGCTCTTTTATTTTATTGGCCTCTGTGCCAAGGAGCTAAGTCGATGCTACGTCTAAGGGGTATCAGGAATAACACATTTTTTACTATCCATACCTTCCAAAGCTCCTTGTTCTTTAAATGAAAAGCGACAACCAAAATAACGGTCACTAACAAACCTTCACCAAAACGATGTGGGTTTTCATACTCCAATTTAATCTGACGACTCCTGTCACATGTCGACCAAGCTCAATCTCTCCACAGAAAAACACTTGAGAACAAACTCTACACTAACAGTAAGCGGCATAACATAATATGTTAGCCATGCTGCAAAGACATGCCGCGTCCGAGCTGGACGGCAGCCCAAGTCTAACTCCTCTCTCAGTGAAGTTTTGTGACGCCTTCGTGCTTGCACCAAAACGTCTTGCACATTTTCCCAATCTTCTTTAACTCATGTTGTGCAAATTGTTTCTCTCAATTCATAGCCTGATCTAGGTCTATGGCACTCTGCCAGTTCTATTTCTTTTAATTTAGTGGCCTGCGCCAGTTCTACTTCCTTTAATTTAGTGGCCTCAGCCAGTTCTACTTTTTTAAATTTAGTGGCCTCAGTCAGTTCTACTTCCTTTAATTTAGTGGCCTCAGCCAGTTCTACTTCCTTTAATTTAGTGGCCTCAGCCAGTTCTAATTGTCTCATTTTATTTGTTTCAGCTAATTCAGCAAGATCTTTCTGATGCTGACGTTCCTGTGCTCGTTCATCTCTTTCAGCATCTTTCATTTCTTTAAATTTATCATTTGCCCATTTTTCTAATTTCTCACCTGTATATCCCAGGTCTTTACCTGCCTGTATACATTCTCCCAATGTTTACATTTTGATAATGTTTATCCACACACTTGCATATGCAATGACATGAACAATCAATATTATATAAAGATATTAAATGTATACAGTTTTCAATTTAAGATGCCATTCTAATCATTTTATCAAAACAAAATGTATACTCATCTGAAAGAATGCTGAAGGTCTCTTGGGCCTATGGGAAGTACTTCTGAATTTAAAGTTGGACTGCTGTTCTATTTACACCTGCTCTGCATTCAGTTATATAGAGCAGTACAAGTTGCTATTTGGAAAATACCGTACATGCACGATGTTAACACATTCAAACAATTTTGTGTGACGGTTCATTCTGACGGGATGCTGGAATGTGAAAAAAAATTAATTTATGTTAGTCTGTCGTCTGTCGTGTCAATGTCGTTGTGTCTTCACCTCTGTTCGACCTCACCTGAAACGTCCTTTTGAAACATGTTCATATTCATTCTTTTACATTTACAACATTTATCATACATGAATTTATCTATCCATTTGCTAAACACAATTAGCTGTGATTTTAGAATCAACTTTGTGATCTTATTTTCACCCGTTTAATTCACTTCACTCCTCATTTCATATTTTCGCTAAATCTCCTGTATACTTTCTAGATCATTCTATCTTTTGCCGGTAAGTTCACGGCTCACTATTGTACACCAACTTGGGCAATCAATTTTCTTGGTGTGTTCAACTTGGTCAATTCACTTCTCTGGTAGGTTCAAGGTCCACTTATAACACCAACTCCTTCAATTTTTCCTGGCGGGATCAAGGCCAACTTCTGACACCAACTGGTTTTCGCTTGTCAACAACCTGTTTTCGTGCGAACCCTTCATTCACCTCTCGAAATCACAAAACACATCGTTGGGTGAATGGACATTCAAAATTCATGTTTAATTATATCTTATACATCTCGCTCTCTGAGCAAACACACTTAACAATCATTGTTCAATTGTAATAGACTATCATTGATTAAGTGTAACTATGCTTTCTCTAAACTCTACACCATAAGGGAAAACACAGATGTCTTGTCACACCGACTGTCAGTCTCCGTCTGACTCAATTCACATGTCTAGTCCAGTTTCTCGTCCCCTTCTCTCGTGCGGTTAGCTGTGTGGCGTGCTGGCACACTTACCACGTTTGTCCAGTTGTCCAGTCCTCGTCCTACAGCTATACTAGAGTTCAGTCTGTTTACGGGTAATCCCCGTGCTTACGGTATTCGGTCTTATTACGGGAGTGAATCCCGTCATGTCCTAATTATGTCCTAGCTATGACACATGCGTGTCCTGTCTAGGTCGGGTCATAACACTGGTTTGGGATACTACCTCCTTCTACTGTCTCTCTCTCTCTCTCTCTATGTATACTCTTGTATAGAGTCCCTATCATGTCCTGTCTCTGTCCTTTACTTTCCTCTGTCCTTGTCCTACTTGTATCTATGTCTATTCTAGTTCTATCTCTGTCTCTCCCAGCACTCTGACAATTAGCCTTCATGATACCAGTGATTAGCGGGGACTTAAACAGATCATAAATGTCTTTGTTACTTCTTCTTTTCCCCTCTCCACTTTGTGTATCCCTAATGGGTCCAAAGATGCGTCTTAAAACTTTGTTCTCAAAGGTTTGTAGCAAGGCTTCGTCTCCTTTCGTTGTACTCCAGATTTCAGAGCCATACAGCACAACTGGTCTGATCAGTGTTTTGTATATTGTGATCTTGGTGTTACGAGATAGCGCCTTTGATTTTAGTAGATGTTGTAGTGCATAGTATATCTTATTTCCAGACTTGATTCTAGTTTGTATTTCTTCCCATATGATGTTGGAGCAGGTGAAGATTGTACCCAGGTATTTGTATGTTTCCGTTCTTTTAATGGTCATATTATCTATTTGTATGTGGCCAGAGTTTTTAGCTTGAAATTACCATATATTCTGTCTTATCTTGGTTGATAACCAGCCCCATCTTTTGGGCTTTTTCCTTTAAGTGGGTCAATATTTCCAATGTCTTTTGTTCATTTTCCCCTATAATATCTATATCATCTGCATAACCAAGCAGCTTGGATGTTCCTCCAATATCACATTCCTCCTTTACCCTTCTTACAATATATATATATATATAGCTCGTGCGTCTACTTGTATGTCTACCAAGGATGGATAAATAGAGTATCTTGCAGATAACATACGAAGATAACTTATTATACACCTCAAAAGAAGACAGTCCACATTTTTTGGATACGTTACTCTAAGGGGAAAAGCAATAGTACGCTGTGACGACGATAAAGTTAGAAAAGGGAGAGACAAGCGGACACGTAGAGAAAAAACATTTGTACAATCAGTCATGGAATGGGTGATAGTCGTCATCATAAATGGAATGCAGTGCATAATACAGGAGGCTGTGGATGGCATGCTAGTCTTCGCCAAACGAAACGGGCTGTAATTTAAAGAGGAAGAAGACGTGTATACACATTTACACAGGCTTTGTAAGTCAGCAATATCATTGTATTTTTGTATCAACTCTGTAGGTGTTCAAATATATAAATAAAATATTAACATTGCTATTTGGTGCTTACATTTCAGAATAATACACCAGTGCCTTATTCGTAAGCTCACAGAAGATTGTGGCACGGCAGCCGGGAAGATTGCTTCTGCTGTTTACGTTGTATTTCTCTCTCGCTGAGTTGACACCGGTTTGTAATGAAAATACTGTGAATCAATATGCGTCATGTAATGAATCCATCCATGTCCATAGTGCCTCTTAATCTTGTGAATGAAATATTACAAACATAGGCCTATTCCAAGTCAGTTAATCAAATATGAGAAAACTTCTGCTTTGTCAATAAAAAGACTAACAGTCTAGCGTGGAGACAGTGAAACATTTGACAACGATTTTTGCGTATTTTAGTTGGAAAAAAATCATAATACGTTACTTTAATACATGATGAACTTTTTCTGAATTATGCACCTGATGCATGAAACTATGCCAGACTGTACGGTATCCAATATAGTGTTTGTGTCTTCATTCAAATTAACAACGTGTAAACTTTATTTTGAAGTTCAAACTCAGTCTTCCAGCGGAATCATCAAGCAACCGACCAGTTAAACGTAGTACGTCTGCTAATAATACTTAATTTAAGAATCGTCATCACTGCAATATGGACAATTCTATTCGTGCTTCAAAGCTACCGAAGAGAGCCCATGCTGATTATTCCTATATTCATTTGTATAAAGTTCGCCATGCTATTACTTTGCGCTTTGGGTAATGTCAAGACCCACAACTCATCCCCTTCCGAGCCAGTCTGTCTAGATATGGATACACCTTCTGTGCAGTTCAGTCTCTACCCGATCACAGAGAGACGTCACGATATTACCTTCATCATATGTAGCTCTCCATCCAGAGAGTCAGCTGAAATTAATCTGTTAGTTCAGACATTTACCTGCACACCCACACGCCCTGGGAAGGAAACCAACGCAATCTGTGACGTATCGAACGATGCCTGCCACTACATCTGGAATATGCCAGCTCCCACTTCAAGAAGCATTCTCGGGGAGTCCGTTACAAACATGTTATGTTTGGCTGTACTTCCCTAATACCTTGAATTCGAAACTCCACATTTGATTTTCACGCTAGACATTGTAACAGCATATCCAAACTCACCTTTTGTAAAGTGTCTATTTGTCTTTGCAATAAAACCTCACCATGGTGTAGTTGTCTGAAATGAACTGTTACACGGACACGTGTGCAACTCTCGCAGCCCATTCTCGGCCCAATGTAATTATAACTTAATGCAGTGCTTCATGATTAGTAGGGGAATCACGACCCATTCTTCTCCACGCGCCATCCTACCAATTCCATACACTTGAATGTTTGTCTTCAGCTTTTGCCACCCGCTGCCCGCCTGTTTTCAGCCTATTTCCCTTGTTATCACCTACAGGTTCGTACAACGGATGCTCCCCATCTCCAACGATCCTTAAGTACATCGTAGTCTCGAGCACGTTGTGTCTGTCTTATATGAATTGCAGAACCAGTATATGCTTCATACATTTACTAGGTACAACACAGAGAGACTCGCATGGTCTTTATTTTAAATGCGTTCTAGCTTCATCAGCTGCCTATGAGATAATGTAAACAGTCGCAGATCATTCTCAATCACCGAGATGATCAGACGCTGGTATATTGTGTACACATGCCTTGCATCATATCTGCGCTGCCATCATTTTCAGAGTATTGAGTCTCTTCTTGGTCCTTTCCATTACCACCCACACAAAAACAAGCTTCCGTAAAAGGTTATTCTCACACATTTGACGATCTGTCTCTATTGGTCATACTGACATTTGTTGTGATATCTGGCATCACCTTCTTGTCAATGAATACCATAGTACGGAAGCCTTGTGTGAATTGATGACAGAGCCTGTTTCCATGCAGCATTCATACAATGCGTCTACAGACGCTTGCAGTTATCTAGACATTTCTCTCCCTTGTGTAGTAGGCTCCTTCTTTGTTATGGAGTTTGATAACAACCTCATCGCGATATTGCAATTGAGACCACACTTGCAGTTCTTCTGGCGCCTAGTTGGAATGTCTTGATTTGTTTCGGCTTCAGTTGTTGCATGTCGAAAGGGAATTTTCTTTCGATGTACAGATCCAGCATGTTAGATGAGTCTGGACTTACAATATATAGTACATAGATAAAAGTATGGCATCAGCAATTATTCATATCCTTCTAATGTATGATGTCCAGTATAGCTGCTATCTTCATTGTGTAGGTGTTGATGCTGCAGATCCCATTGAATGCCCTGTTATTAAGCGGTATCACAGCTGCTTATTGCAGTTAAAGTTTAAAACATTGATTCTCGCTGCACACGTAACTCGTACTGGGGTATCCACAATTATACTTTGTGTCTGTGTGTATACTCCCCCGATGGTGTTTCCACCTTGTCGTGGTGGGGGAGCTTGAGTCTCTCAATGACCCTGAGAGCTATGCCGGCGGTAGCGTAGCTACCAGCAGGGCCTCCCAAGCCGGACAGGCCAAAGGGTAGAGAACAGACAAAGAGAAACACCCTGGTCCCCCAGGTTGGGGGTTGAAGCGTGAGGTTAACATACCCACCTTTGTAAAAAATATTTTGTTACGAAACAGATACACAAGCCTCGAATTCGGACTGACTTATTTGGACAACGACATCGGAACGTTAAAGGACTCTTGCGATTTAGAACATGAAATGTACGGACACAATATCGAGCTGGAGAAGCTGAAGAACTAACCCGGGAGCTGGTTGAATATCAAATGGATATAACAGCAATTCAAGAAATAAGGTGGCCAGGAGAGGGTACTTTAGAGCAAAATGGAATGATTGTAATATATGGAGGAAACACCCACAATAAACATGAATTAGGAACAGGTTTTGTCATCTAAAAAGAGTTATGGGGGAATGCTCTAAACTTTAAAGTTGTTAATGACAGAATTAGTAAATGGAAAAATATAACGATGATTAATGTACATGCACCTACTGAAGAGAAAGAAAATGACGTTAAAGAAGACTTTTATAATGACTTGGAAGATGTCATAGAAGAAACCCCCAAACAAGACATCCTGATTGTGCTGGGAGACTTCAATGCAAAAATAGGTAGAGAGCAAACTCATAAAAAAGTGGCAGGAATGGAAAGCCTACATACAACTTCAAATGATAATGGATGGAGAGTCATCAACCTGGCAGAAGCCAAAGGACTGCAGATTAGCAGTACCAGACTACAAAGAAAGGATATACACAAACAATCTTGGAAATCATGTGACAAGAAAACCTATAATCAGATAGATCACATTTTAATTAACAACAGAAACACATCAAACATACAACAAGTTAGAAGTTATAGAGGAGCTGAGTGCCACAGCGAACACTTCCTCGTTGGAGCAAAATTTAAAATAAAACTTAAGAGAGCTTTCTATACTAAATTACAAAGATTACACCCAACATATAACAGAGAAAAACTACAAGAAAGTACAGTCAAAGAGAAATTTACAGATGAAATAAAATATAAACTTGAAACTCTGCAAACCCCTTTGGAGGAAAGCGTTGAACAAACTTGGTTGAACATCAAGAATGCAATTCAATCTACCGCAGAAGAATGTCTCGGTGTGTTAACCACGCATAGGAAGAACAGATGGTTCAATCAAAAATGTGAAGAAGCAGTCATTAAGAAAAAGAATGCCAGACATTTACTGTTAAATTACATCAACAACATCCACAAGGAATAGCAATATAGAAATGAATGTAAAGAGGCTACAAAACTAGTTCGACAGCACAGGCGAGAATATACGAGTAATATAATCAAAGATATGGAAATTAATCACCAGAAAAACGAATCCAGAAAGTTTTTTAATGTACTGAAATCAATGAAACGAGGGCACCAACACAACACATATGGTTTAAAAGACAAAAATGGGAATATGATAAATACCAATAAGGACATGTGCAACACATGGAAAGAATATTATATTGAATTACTAAATTGTGAAGCTCCAAGTAACACTTTCCCACAGAAAGAGGTTCTAACGTGTGAACCACAAACTGAAGAACATGCATTTGAAGAAATCCTATATGTAATCACCTGACTTAAAAACAATAAGGGAACTGGGGCTGATGGAATTACTGTATAATTTATAAAGACAGGTGGCCATGCATTACATCTAAAGCTATACGAACTAATAATAAAAATCTGGATGACAGAAGAATTACCCCATGACTGGAAAGAGTGATTATTGATACCTATCTTTAAGAAATGAGACAAGTTCCAATGTGAAAATTATAGAGGAATATCACTACTGTCCACAAGCTATAAGATAATATCCGCAGTATTACTAAATAAACTAAAACCATATTCAGAAGACATATTAGGTGACTACCAGGCGGGTTTTAGACAAAACAGATCAACAATAGATCAGATATTTATCTTACGACAAATAGCCGAGAAAAATTGGGAATATAAAAGAGATCTCTAAAACATTTTTGTTTATTTTAAAAAGGCTTGTGATAGTGTCCATAGAAATAGTCTATGGAATGCTATGCGGGAATTTGGAATACCAAGGAAGTTAATCTACATGACCAGACTATGCATGGAAGATACTTATAATATAGTAACATATAAAGGCAGGAAATCAGACCCTTTCCAAATAACATCTGGCTTGAAACAGGGTGATGCACTATCGCCGCTACTCTTCAATTTGGCTCTAGAGAAAGTTGTAAGGAAGATAAAGGAGGAATGTGATATTGGAGGAACGTCCAATCTGCTTGGTTATGCAGATGATATAGATATTATAGGAGAAAATGAACAAAAGACATTAGCAATATTGACTAACTTAAAGGACAAAGCTCAAAAGATGGGGCTGGTTATCAACCAAGATAAGACAGAATATATGGTAATTTCAAGAGAAGGAATGGCTAAAACCTCTGGCCACATACAGATAGATAATATGACCATTAAAAGAACGGAAACATACAAATACCTGTGTACAATCTTCAACTGCTCCAACATCATAAGAGAAGAAATACAAGCTAGAATCAATTCTGGAAATAAAATACACTATGCACTACAACATCTACTAAAATCAAATGCGCTATCTCGTAACACTAAAATCACAATATACAAAATACTGATCAGACCAGTTGTGCTGTATGGCTCTGAAACCTGGAGTACAACGAAAGGAGACGAAGCCTTGATACAAACCTTTGAGAAAAAAGTTTTAAAACGCATCTTTGGACCCATTAGGGATAAACAAAGTGGAGAGTGGAAAAGAAGAAGTAACAAAGACATTTATGATCTGTTTAAGTCCCCGCTAATCACTGGTATCATGAAGGCTAATAGACTACAATGGCTGGGGCATATAGAAAGAATGGAAGATAATAGGGAAACAAAATTCGCTTACACTCAGGAAATAAATGACCGTAGACCCCGAGGTAGACCAAGAAGACGGTGAAGAGATAATATCTATAAATACAGACCTACAAGCACTTGGAATCAACGACTGGCAAGAGAAGATCAACAGGAGAGACGAATGGAGACGGATTGTATCTGCAGCAAAGAACCTCAATGGCTCGGAACACTGAAGAAGAAGAAATCTGTGTGAGTGTGTGTGTGTGTGTGTGTGTGTGTGTGTGTGTGTGTGTGTGTGTGTGTGTGTGTGGTGTGTGTGTGTGTGTGTGTGTGTGTGTATTTCTCTTTGTCTAAGTTGACTGTGTGCGTGGCTGTGAGCGTCTATGTTTGTCTTTGCTTGTTTGATTATATTTAATTGTGTGTGTCTCTGTTTGTGACTCTATTTGTCTTTGTTTAGGTGTTACTATGTATGCATTTGTGTCTCTTTATTTCTCTTTGCCCATATATGTTGACTATGTGTGTGGCTGTGTTTCTATGTTTGTCTTTGTTTGTGTGACTCTATGAGTCTTTGTTGATACGACTGTATGTGTGCTGCGTGTTTTTGTGTATGTGACTTTGTATATGACTATGTAAGTTTCTTCCTGTCACAGTATATGCGACTGTATGCGTTTCTGCGTATTTGATGACTCTATGTGTCAGCGTTTATTTGCCTGAATTGGGGTTATGTATATGATTGTGTAGGCGATCGTAGACATTTCTTTGTTTCTGTATATGACTGTATGCGTGCATGTATTTGTCTTTGTGTGTGTGTGTGATGTGTGTGTGTATGTGTGTTTGTATATGTTTGTGTGATGTGTGTGTGTGTGTGTGTGTGTGTTTGTATGTGTGTGTGTGTGTGTGTGTGTGTGTGTGTGTGTGTGTGTGTGTGAGAGACTTAATGGGATTGTGTGCTTTGGTTTATGTGGCGGTATGTGTGACTCTGTATGTGATTTCATGTGTCTTTGTATATGTATGTCTGTATTTGTAACTATGTATGTCTTGTGTCATCCATGACTATATGAGCGCCTGTCTGTGTCTTTGTGTGCGTGTGTGGGATTATGTATTTGTTGATGTGACTGTGTGGCCGCGTCCTTCTGTTCACGAGTTAAATTTTTCGGAGACTCCTGTGGGTCATCGATAGAGCTATGGAGTTCGTGCTTTGTGCGACGCTTTCCGTGAAGCGGAAAGAGACCGAGCCATATGGGATAAAACCCGATGCAATAAAGTCGACCCTGACGACTTTTAAGCGACTTTTTAAAGTATGTTGCTGTTATTTATGTGTTTGTGTATATTGTTGCACGTATTTAGATGTCTGCATATGTTTGCGTCTCTGTATCTTTGTGTATGAATGTGTATAACTTTGTTAATCTAGAAACAGGTAATTACAAACACACACACACACACACACACACACACACACTCACACACACACACACACACACACACACACTCACACACACACACACACACACACACACACAAATGATAAACAGAATAATTATATTTAATGGTCTCCTAACAGCCATTTTCTAAGTCATTTTTCTTTATGTCTATTTTACTGAAGGGAGATGATATATTTTTATAGACAACACGTAAACCCGACATGACTTTGTCCACAGAAATCCAAACTCCCCCTGCGCATGACTGCCTGGATAGACACATGCAACCGTAGTATATCATTGGCTACATGATTATTAACTACATAACGAAACTAAACCTATAATAAAAGACTTTCATTTTCTAAAAACACGGTGTACTATCTATATTGTTTATTATAGAAATGTTTTAAACGTTGACTTTTAAATTACAAAGTCGGTAAAGTCTCTTACATAAATATTTTACATGTATTACTATCACAGATATAAATTGATTTAACCAAACTGTGTTATCGTATGCCCACCCCATCACCTTTTCAAGGCCAAGATAATCTTGTAGTATGCATCTCATCTGATCTGTCATGATCCGACCAGGAAAGATCAGTCTTAGACAGGCTTTTGTTTTATTCTTTTCCCGCCTTTATGCGACAGGCACTCCTTACTTCACAATATCCATCTTTGTCAGTGTACACTTAAGCTTACGTACTTTTTCAGTACACATAAATACAGTCCTTGCTCTACAACCTCTTTAGACTGTTTCTTCGCTATTTCCAATCTCCAGTCTACTTAACCTCCCAATCTAGGCTATCCCAAGCGCTGTTTCTGTATATTGCCGACATTCAACAGCTGAGTCCTAAATCACTCAGACGTTTCAGACTCATGCCAGAAGAAAAGCAAGCGCTGCCCCAGCTGTAACGTCGCCATGACATCGTAATCAAACTGGCTGATAAAGGTGGGGCATGCTCTATATTCCACTTCTCCTGCCTCTTCTCGTGTTGTCCTACTCCCTCATTGGCAACTTGTCTCTGCCCCTCTCAATTTCAATAATTTTTTTATGGACCTTGTTCATGCCTCTCTCCACGTTTTCTATGTGACATTATCTGCACGACCACTACACAACCATGCATTAATCCACTGCCTGCTGTTATCTCGGTTTCCGTCTGGGTTTACCAGTCTCTGAGTCAATTACCATGTGTTTCATTTTATTGTGCTCATTTACTTTAGTTTTACGTGGGTTTCATATTTTCCTGCCTCAGTGTAGTTACATTAGTGTCATTTGTCTCTTTTTGTTTGCATTGCTTTTGTTTGTTTCTTATTGTTATTTGCCTTCTCACATCAATATCCTTCTTATTCCTCTTCCCTTTCCCACTTGTAATTTTGAAAAGCTAAGCTAAATTTCTTGCTTTCCTGTTGTTTTTATTTCCAGAACTTTACCGCAGTTAAACATTTTTCACTTTTACACAACAAATTATCCTCCATTTGTGTCGTCTACTGTTTCAAAATGTAGTAAATAAAAACCAATACAGCAGTCAAACATCTGTGATTTGTCTGTAGCTTTGTTTTAACTTTAGCATGTTTTCCCTTCTGATGTCACTGGTAGCTTCGATGGGAAAAAAAAATAAACATCAGCGAATCATTTTGTGCTGCAGAAGAATGGTAAATGATAGCTTTGCATATCCAGGCAACTTTGAGAATACGGCAAGTACATCCATTCAGACGCTATCAAGCTAGGTTAAAGCGCCATGCGGGAAGGCAAAGAAGAATAGTCCACCAACATAGAACTGGTGTTGTAGTCGCTATACGCTGAAGGAGATACGGAGAGAGGTACTGATCATTTATGGACTAATAGTTCAATGTGCAATGAGGATCATCATTTGGCGAAACAACTAACTACCCATGCAAACCGGTTGTTATCTACTTAGACACAGCACATGGGCTGTAGCGCACTGGCCAGCATGCTAACCTGGCAACTCGGTGGCCATCTGTTAGAACCGCCACCGTTTAAAATTGACCTGGCTTCAAGATCCAAACAGTCGAACCTGGATACCAGGACATGTTTTAGGAAGTAAAGCTGGGTGTGAAAATATTGACAACCGCCATCGAGAGTTGATTGGTCAATAAAATTATTGGGCTAACACAATATACCCACTACGCCTTATTGCACGTAAAAGATTCTTGACCCGTACTTACAGCTATCAGTGATGACTAACCGTATGTTGTAAACCTTTAATTTTCCCGCCATATAACCTTTTAAAGATGATACCATGTCCACAATATAATACATGTAATATTATAATGCAAGCATTTCCAACAACAGCATTACGAACTATATAATGGAACAACAGTGGATACACAGTTACCTGATACCACTGACAAAGCTTCGGGGGTGGGGGAGAGTGGTTGGGGAGGGGTGCTCACTCGCAACATTATTCTCAGAAACCACATCTTCGCTCTTACAAGCTTTCTAGTTTATTCACTCACATTTCAAGATTTACTGTCAGACAACAGAATAAATTGAATATAACATTTTAGAACTCTCTATCTGATTGTCAGTTGAAGTGATTGATAATATACAATAAATTTCTTCTTCTCATATGCAGCCTTTGCTTGACCTATTCTGCTATTAAACTTTGTCACGCATCTTTCATTTGATGTAATGATTGCCCTTAAAAATTAGAACTTATGGACTTGGTTTAGCATTCTACGAGTGACGGGAAAGGCTTCGCCTTCGACCTCTTTAAAAGTTATCCTGGGATCATCTTGCTCTCTATATTCACTCCTCGCATAAATCAAATGGGTTTCATGAGGATCCTTTACTGGTAAACCAGCTAAACCGCTTTTACTGTGGTGTAAAATGAGAATCTCCAATAAGGGTTTAGAGAGTTACTAAGAGTTAACACAAGTCTAGTAGGGAGACACCAGACAGGAGAGACACCAGCGCTATAAATAGCTTCACAAGGGGACACATTTGTGTCAAACAAGGGACCATAAGGACAGTTGAGCGAGGGCTTCCCCAAGCCATTGGGAAGCTTGGCCTTACGAGTAACCGTGGAGTATCCGGTTACTCAAGTTCACGAGCCAGCGTGCTTGGGACTCCAGGCACGCAAGACTCGCTGATGCACGGAGGGTACAGCGTCCGTGATTGACAACGCAATGTGTAGCGTGTGGACAGACCCGACTGGAGACGATTAGAGAGTAGACGTGTTCTTGACAAATGCTATAAGTTTCTAGGCAATAGTTAATATTAGGCTTTAGATTTAGATTGTGATTACTAGCATCATTTCTCACCACTTCATTACATTCATGTTGTTTAATGTCAATGAAGCATACCGCTCGCAGAGCTTATAAATTGCCAGCTCTAAATAAATTGCATTCCTTTTGCAAATGACACGAGTTGTTATTTCGTGCTGTGCAAAAGTAGGGGAGTCCTGAAAGGCCTGTAGCAAGCAAGTTGCTGACAGGCAGGACCCCAATTGGTGTCAGAAGCCACTGAACCAACGTCAACAGACAATTGGTGTCAGGAGCCACTGAACCAACGTCAACAGGCTATTGGTATCAGAAAGTTCTGAACCAGCATCAACAAGCACGATTAAACATCATTGCTGTGTTAAATTATTTGAAAGTAATGTAAATTTGTTTGCATATATGGCAGAAATAATTTTCTCTTGTGAATTATTACGATCATACCATTTGTGGAGTGTGAACCACAATGAAGCAAAATTAAATTACAAATTGTGAGATTCGACGAAAATTAAGTTAAACAGTGTGTTATTCTACGGAAATTAATGACAATGTATACAATCATCAGTAAATATTATCAAGCTAACCATCGTGTACATTTCAGTTTGTGTGATACAGTCATCAATGTCACCATTCTTTATATTCAGTAAATAGATTAGCTACTGAACTGAAGCCTAGAACGAAGTTATACCAAACTAGTCAGAAAGTGAAGACAAGACGACATCGACTGTCATACGACGAATCATCTTACGAATCATGACAATCATTCAGACGATCATATCATTCATTCATTAATACCATTTATCATTATCTACCACATTTTTTTTCATTCATCAGCCGCATGAAAGATAAACTTGTATTTACAACATATGCGTGCGTCTAATTTTTGATGCTCTACTAAACAGAAGCATCCATTGTGCTATCAAGTCAATCATTTTGTGAGTGTGGAAGACAGCGGTGGAACATCCCGAGAACCGTATTTTCCAAAGAATTAGATGAGTATATTTTCAGAATATTTTGGTATGCTCTAAATTAATCATGCATCTTCTTTTTCAGTAAAGATGTATATTTACTAACACACAATTACAAACCATTGTGTGAATATTACTGTGATATCATTTTGAACTAACATTAAGCCACAAAATGGCGTCACTAAGTGATTGTATCCAGGCAAGTAAAGACATGGGCCACACCGGAGAGAAGTTAGAGAAATGGGTAGATCAAAAATACAAAGAAGAATTAGCTCGACAAAAAGAGGAAACTGCTCGACAGAGGGAGGAAACAGAAAGAAAAACTGCTCTACAGAGAGAAGAGACAGAAAGAAAAGCTGCTCTTGACAGAGATGAAAGAGCATGAGAAAGGCAGCATCAAAAAGAAATGAAAGAAATCGAAGAGACTACCAAACAGAAACAGTTAGACTTAGATCATGCCAACAAACAAGCAGAGGAAGCCACCAAACAAAAGCAGATACAAGTAGACTCAGAGACTAAATAAAAGATGAAGGAAATGGAGGTAGATTCTAACATACAGATAGTCTCTAGCACTCAAAAGAGCCAAGAAGAACAGAACAAATTTAGTAAGTATAAAGGCCTCATCAAACCATATAGCGTAGGGGATTCTATTAGCGCATGGACTGAGAACATAGAATTCCAACTAAAGACTCAGAAAATACCTTTGGATGACTGGGCAATGATCTACATGAGAAACCTCAGTGGGGAGCCGTTAAAAGTAATAGAATCCATACCTACAGAGCTAAGGAACAATTATCAGTTCATTCACGATAGGATCATGCAACACTTTCTTTTAGACGCCACTGGGTACCAAATTCAGTTCTCCCAAATTAAACCAAAAGCAACTGAAACCTTCTTAGACTACATCTCTAACGTGCAGAGCACATTTAAAAAGTGGACTAGAGCGGCGAAAGTGGGTAACAACTATGAAAAATTAGAAGATCTTATGGTAATGGACAAGGTGATATCTACCGTCCCTACCCCTTTTGCGAAGTTTCTACAACAGTCAGATATTGAATCCATTCAGCAATTAGAGAAACGGGGGTCAGCATATTTTTCATCTAAACGGGACATATTTAAATCTACATCACATGATACAGAAATCACTGCTTTTGCAAACAAAGTACCTGATAGATCTTACAATCAAAAAGATTACCGTAAGAAAGATAAATCATACCAAAAGCCACCTCGATGTGGATATTGTAGTCTTTTTCATCCTAGCTACTCTATGTGTGATAAAAACCCAGCATATCCGTCACACTTAGAAGCAGTGTTAAAGAAGCAAGAAAGCAGAAGAACGTCATTTAAAAAGTGCTGTTAAATGTTACTTTTGTTCCAGCTATGGCCAATATAGTAATAAATGTCTTGGTAGGCAACGAATGAAAGCAAATAATGCAGCACTCATCGATACATCATCAGACGATGAGAGTGACATTGATCCGGAACTTGTGAATGTGTTACCAACGAGTGAATGTGAGAGTGTAGCAGTGGTAACAGACATATTAGACTTTAAGAAATGTGACGTATGCCACCAGTTTCATGCGGATGGTAAATTGAAATGTGGGCACGTAATACCATGTTCCAGTGAAGATGCAACGCATCGAGTGCCTCCAGAGGTAAACTTAAGTTCTCCGATGCACTGGCCAATGATCAACCATGCCAATGTTTAATTGATAGCGGAAGCACTCTACTGGGTATAAGGAAAGAACTTGTTAGACCAGAAGATTACACGGGTGAATTTGTCAAATGCCGTACTTTCTCTGGAACCATGGAGAAATACCCACTGGCAAAAGCGCATATCAATACCCCGTTCCTTACCGGCACATTTACTTGCGCATGTCCTGCAAGATCCATGCACGGATCTCATTTTAGGATGCCTAGATTCATTGAAACAATGTACAAACGACGACATAAGAGCCTGGAAGCATACACACATCAGATACACAAACGAACTATACTGACTTACAAAATGAAATGCTACAGCTATTAACACCAAGTGGTGCAGATACCAACATTACTCGACAGAAATTTATCGAGGCACAAAGCACCGACCAAACTATCGCACCTTATTTTAAATTGCTAGGTGAGCGAACGAAAGTGACTAAAAATGCATCTTGGTACTTTAGAAAACATAACGGAATTCTCATGCGTTATTACACAAATAATAACCATGAAATTCGGCAGACGGTGTTACCTGTAACATACCGACAAAATGTGCTAAACATCGCACATGAGTCACCGTTTGCTGGACATCTGGCCTATGATAAAACGCGAGCCAGAGTTTTGTCACACTTTTACTGGCCTAAATTCTGTTCTGACATAAAATGTTTCTGTCGTTCGTGTACTATTTGTCAACATCTTGTACGAAAGGGAAAGCATGTGACGGCCGAAGTTCAACGGTCATTATTAGCATCTAGACCATTTGAGTGTGTAGCGGTCGATATTGTTGGACCCCTAAATCAGGTGTCAAGCAAAGGAAACCGATTTATACTTACTCTCGTGGATCTATGCACCAGGTGGATCGAAGCTATTCCACTAAAATACATCACCTCCAAAGATGTGGCAAATGTATTTTTGCACCTATTTTCTCGCTTTGGCTTCCCACGATATATCTTATCAGATCGGGGAACGCAGTTTATTTCGGCTGCTACGCAAGCCTTAACAAAATGGTTAGGAATAGAGCAGCATTTCTGTACCCCGTACCACCCAATGAGCAACAGGATCATAGAAAAAATTAACGGGGATCTCAAACACATGCTGGCTAAAGTAACAGCGGAGAACCCATCTGATTGGGACACACTATTGCCAGCAGTGCTATTTGCCCATAGAGAAATTCCGCACTCGAGTACGGGTTTCTCATCTTTTGAGTTAGTTTATGGGGCGAACCCTCGAGGACCCCTAACCATTTACCATCAGCTAATTACTAGCTTACCAGACAATCCAACAGCAGTAACATCGTATGAGATGGTAACAGAAACACGCGATAGAATAATGAAAGCGTGTGTAATAGCCAAGGCATCTCTGGAGAAGAAAGGACAGATGTACCGCGACTATGCAAATAAGGGTGCTAAAACTATACACCTTGAACCAAATCAGAAGGTTTTGCTTCTACTACCTGATAAACGTAATTTGTTACTAACATCTTGGCAAGGGCCATTCGACGTTGAACGTAAAATATCAGATGTGGATTATGAAATATCGATAAAAGGAAAATTAAAGATATTTCATATCAACATGCTGAAACCATACTTCTCACGACAAGAACAGCAGACAGACGAACAAAATGCACCAACACCAAGTAATCGGACGACAGACGTACACAACACAACTTCACTAGGGAGGGCGACACACGACAGCGACAACGCAAACACACTTAGCCAGGTAACAGCACACACAGCTAGTACCACAACAGTATTGAACGAGACAGACGAAGACGAGATGGAATTACCAGTCCCTACTGTAGACACGACTGCGACCATTGACAGCATAAAGATAGAAACCAAACTTACAGACGACCAACGACGACAAATAATAGAACTACTGACTGAATACAGAGACATTTTCTCCGACATCCCAGGAAAGACAGACAGAATAGAACATTCTATTATTCTGACTGACAACACACCAATCAAGTGTCGACCTTATTCTATCCCTCTAAACTATAGGTCGAACCTCGACAAAGAACTACTATCTCTCGAGTCGAGTGGAATTATTTAGAAATCTCAGTCAGAGTATTCTTTCCCTATTGTCCTTGTCGCCAAAAAGGACTCAACTATTCGACTCTGCGTCGATTATCGCCGTTTAAACAAAATAACCAAAATTGATGCTGAACCAATCCCAGCATGCGAGGATTGGATCTTGGACATGTCTACATCTCGCATATTTAGTAAGCTTGACCTCACGAAAGGTTATTGGCAGGTCCCGATGAAACTAATTTCGATTCCCTTAACAGCTTTCTCCACTCCTTTAGGGCTATATGAGTGGCGCTTTCTTCCTTTTGGCCTTCGTAACGCTCCAGCAACTTTCGTCCGTCTAACTAGGGATCTTCTCCATGGGATGACCAATATTTCTACATATATAGACGACATATGTATCCATACGGAAGACTGGACATCACACCTACTGAAACTACGACAAGTCTTTGACAGGTTGCGAGTATTTGGGCTTACAGTTAAGCCGACCAAAGTAGAGTTGGGCATGGAACAAATTGACTTCCTATGTCATACCATCTGCAGGGGCCAATTAAGAACAGATGACAGAATCGTCACCAAGATTCTGAATTTGACAATGCCAACGACCAAGTGACAGGTCCGAAGTTTACTGGGTCTGGTAAACTACTATAGTAAATTTATTCCAAATCTTGCGGAAATCACCAGTGTTTTTTCTAACATCTTAAAAGCTTCGGCTAAATTATCTGTACAAGTTGCAGGATTAATTAGCGCGTTATCAAAACTCAAATACCTATTTAGCGTTCCACCTATCCTCCGTTTGCCTAATCCAAAACTTACCTATTTTTTACGTACAGATGCGAGTGCCGTCTCCATATCTGGGATACTAGGACAGTTCTACGAAGGGAAGTTCCACCCAGTAATGTACGTAAGTCGGAAGATTAGCCCTGCTGAATCTAGATACTCAGCATCAGAATTGGAGGGCCTCAGCTTAATCTATTTTGTTAAGAAATTTCATAGATATTTGGAAGGAGCACAGTTTGTGATCGAAACCGACAATTCTCCGTTGTATGTGATGCAGTCTGGCATTCCCCAGAATAACAGAGTCTACAGGTGGGCTTTGATTCTGCAGAACTATACATTTACTATCCAACATTTAAAGGGAAGATTGAACACTTTCAACGGAAGACCTTTTAAAATAAATGTCATTCAAGTATATGCCCCAACAAGTGAAAGCAGTGAAGAAAGCATAGAGGAATTTTATAATGACGTGGAGTCTGCTTTGAAGAACTGCAAAAAATCAGAAATAAATATCATAATGGGTGATTTCAACGCAAAAATATGGTTTGGGAGAGAGAAATGAAAGAGGATACAGAAATAAACGTGGTGATAACTGGCAATATCGACGGGAACAGAACAAGGGGAAGGCTAAAAAGTAAATACCTGGATGGCTTGGCAACGTGACATTGTCGAGACAAGAACAATGAGCTGATCCATGACTCTTATGAGCAAGTTAGATGGAGAAACATTACCGCGCCCACGCTTATCCGCATGGCACATGTTGAATGAATTAACTGATAAAAGTACTCTTGCTACTTTTTTACCTACTATTTTGTTCCTTTTGGGAATGGGTAGGTTTATTTTTCAATGTCTACTACCTCTGGTTCTGCTGTGGTTGGCATATGTATGTAATCCACTTTTGTGGCTGGGTGAGCATCTGTATATCTTTCCGTCTTTTCCCCTAGAGTGGTTAACATCTCCACGAATGGGTCCTCTAGTTCACGCATACTATTCCATCTTGCCGTTTTCTTTTTTCATAAGCATTGTCCTTTAAAGGAAACTGTTCCTCTAGCTCTTTCATAACAATTTATGAATTTCTCCTCCTCAGTTCTAATTCAATACATCAGCATTTTCTTAACGCTTCTATTTCACACTGCCATGTTATTATTTGTGCTGTAAGCGTTGCTCTTAACATGGGAGTTTGTGAGTCCCAATGTCTCATTTCTGTCTGAATAAATTCCCCTAGCCTGGTATCTGAATATCCTTGTGAAATACCTCTTCGCATGATCAGACCAATTAGCGCAGTAAATGATTACCCACAATGGATGCATGTGAACACCTGGCCATTTTCACCATTATCTTACGTCTCACGCTTTCAGTATATGACCTACCTGCAATCATTTTCTCGTTTGTATCTGATTCCATTTCTGATATTTGCCCTCATTGCAATTCGTTCGGCGGCGACTTGCTTCTAAGGGGCAGTATAAATGTCTTTATCAATCATGTCTCGCTTACACATGTCTTTGTATCGTAGCAGATGCCGACCCTGAGATCTCTTACCCACCTGTAAATCACAAAAAATGATGTCCTATGCTATTCTCCAATCATCCATATTCCTAACGTGTCCTATCCATCTAAGTCTACGAAGACTGAGTATGGAGCAAACCGTCACAAACCCTTAACTTGTCAATACTTCAGTATTTGTGATTGTGTCTTGCCACTTAATACCAAGTATTCTTCGCATACCTGGTATGAAAGTTGTTTAAACGTTTCTCTTGATATGAGTAAGTTGACCAGGCTTCACTACCATAAAGAAGAGTACTAAGGGCACAGGCTTGATAGACAAGGACTTTTGTTTTGGACAGGAAGCTTCCTGTTCTCCCAGACTCATTTTGTTAACCTGTTCATTGTTTTTGCAGCCATAACAATTCTGATGTTAATTGTCTGATCTAGTGATAATTTGCTATTTACCTCTGATCCTAGATATGTCAAATGGTCTACTATCTCCAGTTCGGCGTCGTCAATAACGATTTATAATACCCCATATGCAATATGTGTCTTTTTCTTGCTAATTGTTAAATAAAAAAAATCAGAACAAGCATTGGAGAATGCAGATAGTAGACGTTGTAATTCTTCCTCAGAGTGGGTCGTAATTACAGCATCATCTGCAAACAGCAACTTTCGTATCAGTACCCTCCTAATTTTGATCTTGGCCTTCAATCTCTTAGCAATGTAAAGGCCGCCGTCTGAACATGAGTGAATGTATATACCACCATCCTGATCACGAAAGACATATTTCAGTAGAAGTGAAAAATATATTCTAAAGAGAGTGGGAACTAATACACAACCTTGCTTAACTCCATTCTTGATTTCAAACTATTCTGATGTTGCACTATCAAACATGTTTATACATTTTATGCCTGTGTGGAAAAATTCCACAATGGACAGAAGAGTTGATGGGCAACCAATGTTCTTTAGTGACTTGAACAGACCCTCACGACTGACCAAATCAAATGCCTTTGTGAGGTCAATGAAGGCAATAAACAGTAGTTGGTTCTGCTCACGACATTGTTCTTGCATTTGCCGCAATGAAAGTAACATATCAGTGGAAGACAGGTTCCGTCGAAAGCCACGATGTGATTCCAGATAGACTTGAACTTCCAGGACTTGAAGTCTGCGCAGAACAATTCTGACAAATACTTTCCCAACAGTACTCAGAAGAGAAATACCCCTATAGTTTTTTTTTACAGTGGCTTCGATCGCCCTTGTTCTTGTACAGCGTTATGATTCTTGAATCTTTGAAATCATGTGGGACTTGTCCTTCTCGCCAGCATAGCTCTATTAGCCGGTGGATCTGTAGAGTGAGTATGTCTTTCCCACTCCTGATAACCTCTATTGGAATCCCATCCTTACCTGGAGCCTTGCTAGATGCAAGTTCATTTATAGCACACTTAACTTCTGCGATGGTGGGAAGTGTGTCCAGGTGGTCAAGAGTTGGCAGGGCCTCTATGGCGTTGAGGGCATCATCCGTTAGTTTGGCCTCGCTTGAGTAAAGCCCCAAGTAGTGCTCTACCCATCTATCCATCTGTTATTTCTGATCAGTGATGATTTCTCCAATCAAAGTTTTCAATGGTGCACTTCTTTTGATCATTGGGCAACAGGCCTTCTTTACCCCTTCGCATGCTTCTGGTGTTTCTCTTATCACTTGCATTTTGAATGTACTCGCATAATTTGATCGAATAGTCATTTGCACATTGCCTGACAGCATTTTGTACATCCTTACTAGATTACTTCCGTTCACGGAGAGTGTTTCGGGTAATTATTTCCTTGTTTCTTAAGAGAGCTATCGTCTTTCTATCACTCATCGGCTGCAGAGGGGCTGTTCATGTCTATTTTGGAGTATGCGATGGCGATCCTGACTCTCAGGCGTAAGCAGATAGAAAGGATGGAAAGGATACAGAACGAAGCTATGCTCATTATTCTTGGATGTACAAGAGGTACAGCGTCCAGGGCGATGGGCTATCTTCTTGATTTTCTAACCATTGAAGACAGAATACAAATTTTCAGAGCTCGCGCCTACCTCAGAGTTAACGCAAACACAGAACATCCACGGCATAGTGAAGTTAGGAAGGTGAAAGTCAGCAGGTTAAAAAAGAGGAATGGTCTGGATGGGTCAAGTCGAAGACATTTTTTATCAGGTGTGTTCACTGGAGGACTTAGATCCTGGCGAGGAGTGGGTACAAGTGCCAACAGATTTCTGTACATCCGTTACTGGTCGCATCCAACTAGACAGAAAATACAGACCAGAAAATCCGGCTGCTGTGGAGGCTGAAGTACAAGAGTTAATTCGTTAGACGGTGATGCTGTCATCTACACAAATCGGTCGGTCGTCCGACATGTGGGAAGCTCATGGGCCTTTACAGCTCAGACCGGAGGGAGAATTGTGAAGGAGGACACTGGTGCTTTTGTTGAGACCACAAGAAGCCTGACTATGGAAGTCATGGCAGTAAGTAAAGTAATAACATGGTTCGAGACACAGACATTCAATAGGGCATGTTTCCTTAGCGACTCAATGAGCATGCTCAAGAGGATAGAGATGGGGTGGATCCGAAAAGAGTGCTGCTGCCTCTGGAGCGGTCTCGGCTGGCAAAGATTAGTTTCATCTACGTGCCAGGGCATGCAGGAGTACATGGAAATGAGCGGGCTGACAAGCTCGCAGGTAAGGCTACTGTGGAGGGCGGACCCGCCATGGACCAGGCTGGAATGCCTGAATGCTCTACGAGAAGTAAGACTTTTGCAAGAAACAAGTGATGACTGTGAATCTACAACCATGGTCAGACTGCGAGAACAGCAAATTAAAAGAGCTGTGGCCAATCAAGAATACTATGCAGGAAGCCAAAGAAGATTGATAAACCAACACAGAACTGGTGTAGTAACCTCCAGCTCCACAACTCACTACTTTCTGAGCCAGTCTTTATAGACTGAATTACATCGTCTGTTCAGTTGCACTCTGCACCCGACCCCAGAGATCATCCGACCACCACTACTCCTTGACCTAAAGTAACCCTCCAACCAGAGGGACGGCAGTAGTCTATCTGGAATCGTGGGCAATGCCCTGCACGCCTACACGTCCTGGGTAGAAATTCATGATATGCTCGCAATGGCCATCATGTCGAACTATGCAAGCCTCTGCACCTGAAATAGGCCAGCTTCCAACTTTCGAAACATACTATGTGAGTCCGTTACAAACACGATATGTATATCTGTGGTCCCCTAAAACCACACCGTCACAATCTGAAATACCATTTCCATGTTAGATATTGTAGTAGCATATTCCATACTCACCTATTTTAGAGTGGGGGACTGCGTGGTCTCGAAGTATGGTGTCCGCCTCGAGTGCTGGAGGTCCCGGCTTCAAGCCCCGGTTAGGACCGGGGTTTTTCACGTGGACTTCTAGTAATAAAATTTCCCCTGGTCTCTGAGTAGTGAGATCGGACGCCCGTGTGTATTGTTGAGCACGAAAACATCCCTTGGCAGTTGGAATTCGAAAAAGAGTAGCCTAAAGGCGCTGGCCAGGCAAAATTTCGAGTTAAAAGTCTACCCAAAGTATTTCAGGATCCTCGCCGGTGCTACGGAGTTCGTGCACTGAGCTGAGTTTCTCCAGATTCAGGTTTGAGTTAGGAGGAGAACGGAGCACGTATGGGTTACACCCGTGTGCCGTGATGTTGATCCATCGACTAAACTAAACTAAACTATTTTATAGTGTCCATTTGTCTTTGCAATAAACCCTTTTTACTTATTAACACTGACCCCGAAATTAAATAATTACATTGCCAGGGTGTGTGGTGTCTATCGGATGTTACATCGGCATTAGTATAAAACTCGCTGCCCATTCTCGGCATCCTCTGCCCCAATGTATGCGTAAATATAACTCTTTGCAATGCTTCATTCTAAGTGGACATCATGACGCATTCATCTCCACGCGCCATCCTACCCACTCCAAACAGGTGACTGTTTGTCGTCAGCTTATGCCACCAAATACCTGCCTTTCTTCATCCTATGTCCCTGGTATCACCTACATCTTCGTACGGTGGATACTCCCTGTCTTTCTCGATGCTCAGGTACATTTTGGTCTGGATCACATTGTACCAACCTTTCTTATACGGATAGCAGAACACGAATATGCTGCATACATATAATAGATGTATCCCTTGTACAAACCAGGATAACTCGCGTGGCCTTATCTTGTATGCGTTCTAGTATCTAGTTTTACAGACTGGTTATGAGATATTCTGTCTCAGTCCGTAATCAATCACAGAAATGATCATGTGCTGGTAGCGTATCCACAACATGACTTGCACAATGTCCGCCGCTGCCATCACTTTCAGAATATTGAGTCTCTAGTTGGTCCACTTCATTACCTCCCACACGACAAGCCACAGTCAAAGGTTATATACTTGTCTGTGCTTTCTCTATTGATCACACTAACATGTGCATGATATCTGGTAACTCCTTCTTGACAACTCTGTTGTTCAATGAGCACCATAGTACGGATGCTTTGTCCGGGTTGATGACAAAGCCTGTTTCCGTGCAGCATTCATACCCTGTCCACAACAGCTTGCAGTTCTCTGGACATTTCTGCCTGGTCTCTCGCTTGTCTATATATGTTGTTATCTTTTTGCATATCCTATTTACAGGACATTGCAGTCAACACCAGCATTTTTTCAGCTGGTGTTGATGTCTTGGCAAGTTTTATGTTCAGTAGTTTGCCATTGCTTTCTGAACGACATACCTTTCCGTAAGAAACCAACTCCGAATCTCACGCAGCTGCGTTTCGTACGTGGGTATACGGGATTACGAACAGCGTCCTTAATCTCTCCGCCAGGGAGACCGGTTATACGTGTATAGTATCAGCAAATGGCAACATTCTTGTAATTTCTCATGCGTCAATTGCTGTTATCTTAATTATGTAGGCGTTGATATAGACATAGGCGTTGATATAGAAGGTGTCTGGTCTTAGTCAGATATGACTGAGCTACCATATAACAGTAGACGGTACTACCTGGTTTCTGTTAGCGCCTAACGTTGGGCGGCGCTTACCAAACCCGACACCCCACATTTTGCCAACGGCTTCGGGCGGAAGAGCGCAATTGGGAGGGTACAAGCCTTACCCTGGTGCGAGGAAATGCAAGCTAAAGACAAAATTGTCATGGCAGGGCAGACCAGGCCCTAAGCCTTGGTTGGCGACTGGTCTAGGATCGTAGCTCCGACAGGCGGACAGTTAGAGCATTGCTTTGCTGATCCGGCAGCTTCTGCAGCTTGTCTTGTTCCAGATGTAGGGGTGTTACCTTTCCTCTGGAGTGAACTAGGCAGGCCGAGAGAGGGGTCATGCTGCATGGGCAACACATGATCTCTATATTTTAGCCCAGGCTTTGTGCTATGGAGAGGCAATAACTCCATCCCTGGTCTTAACTGGTCTCGGAATCAAAGCGAGAGGCAACTGTTACGGGTTATAAGTCCTTGTCAGTTGGCGTAGACATGGGGCGCCACGCGTTGCCTCTGACGGTGGGAGACACCTATAGGTGTCACTGATCAGCTACCGCCCGCCTCAAGCTGGGCATCCCCCAGCCAATTGGGTGCTGATCCGCCACAGCCTGCCTGCTTCAATGGGTGCTTGGGGCTAGGACAAAATCTGAATCGCAGGCTGTAAAACCAATGCACCAGATACAAACAAAAATAAAAATAGAAACCTCAAGCTACGGCTTGCAACCTGGAACGTGAGAACCATGTGTCCAGGATTTTCCACTGACTTGACCAACAGCAGGACTCTGCAGCCCTTGATTGATAAGAAGAAGAAAGCTCTCTTAAGAAACAAGGAAAGACCAACACGTAACACTCTGAGTGAGCTAAGGCAAGCTAGGGAGGATGTGCAAAAGGCTGCCAGGCAGTGTGCAAATGATTATTGGATCAAGTTATGTGAGTCCATTCAAATCGCAAGTGATAAGGGAGACATAAGAAGCATGTATGAAGGAATAAAGAAAGCCTGTGGTCCAGTGATCAAAAGAAGTGCACCATTGAAAACCTTGACTGGAGAAATCATCACTGACAAGAAACGGCAGATGGACAGATGGGTAGAGCACTATTTGGAGCTTTACTCAAGTGAGACAAAACTAGCGGATGATGCCCTCAACGCCATAGAGGCTCTACCAACTCTTGACCACCTGGACACACTTCCCACCATAACAGAAGTTAAGTGTGCTATAAATGAACTTGCATCTGGCAAGGCTCCAGGTAAGGATGGGATTCTAATAGAGGTTATCAGGATTGGACAAGACACACTCACTATACAGATCCACCAGCTAATAGAGCTATGCTGGCGTGAAGGAAAAGTCCCACAGGATTTCAAAGATTCAAGCATCATAACACTGTACAAGAACAAGGGCGATCGGAGCGACTGCAACAACTATAGGGGTATCTCACTTCTGTGTATTGTTGGAAAAGTATTTGCCAGAATTGTTCTGCGCAGACTTCAAGTCCTAGGAGATCAAGTCTACCCCGAATCACAGTGTGGCTTTCGACAGAACCGGTCTACCACTGATATGATATTCTCATTGCGACAAATGCAAGAAAAATGCCGTGAACAGAATCAACCACTGTTTATTGCCTTCATCGACCTCACAAAGGCATTTGATTTGGTCAGTCGTGAGGGTCTGTTCAAGGCACTAAAGAAGATTGGCTGCCCACCAACTCTTCTGTCCATTGTGGAATCTTTCCACACAGGCATGAAAGGTATAATCAAGTTTGATGGTGCAACTTCTGAAGAATTTGAAATCAAGAGTGGAGTTAAGCAAGGTTGTGTACTAGCTCCCACCCTCTTTGGAATATACTTTTCACTTCTACTGAAATATGCATTTCGTGATCAGGATGGTGGTATATACATTCACTCACGCTCAGATGGGGGCCTCTACAATGCTCAGAGATTGAAGGCTATGACCAAAATTAGGAGGGTACTGATCAGAGAGTTGCTTTTTGCAGATGATGCTGCAGTTACGACCCACTCTGAGGAAGAATTGCAATGTCTAATATCTGCATTCTCCAATGCTTGTTCTGAATTTGGTTTAACAATTAGCAAAAAGAAGACACAGATTATGTCACAAGGTGCACATGGGGTACCATCAATCTTTATTGACAACGCCGAACTAGAGATAGTAGACCATTTTACATATCTAGGATCAGTGGTAAATAGCAAATTATCCCTAGATCAGGAAATCAACATCCGGATTGGTAAGGCAGCAACAACAATGAACAGGTTAAGAAAAAGAGTCTGGGAGAACAGGAAGCTTAATGCCAAAACAAAAGTCCTTGTCTATCAAGCCTGTGTCCTTAGTACTCTTCTCTATGGCAGTGAAACCTGGACAACTTACTCACACCAAGAGAACAATTTAAACAGCTTTCATATGCGGTGTCTGCGAAGAATTCTTGGTATTAAGTGGCAAGACAAAATCACAAATACTGAAGTATTGGAAAGATCAGGTTGTGTGACAGTTTTTTCCATGCTCAGTCTTCGTAGACTTAGATGGATAGGACATCTTAGGAGGATGGATGATGGTAGAATACCAAAGGATATCTTTTTTGGTGAATTACAGATGGGTAAGAGATCTCAGGGTCGGCCTCTACTACGATACAAAGATGTGTGTAAGCGGGACATGATTGATACAGGCATTGATAATGCACATTGGGAGCAAGTCGCCGCTGAACGTGTTGCATGGAGGGCAAATATCAGAAATGGAATAAAGTCAAAGGAGAAAATTATTGCAGAAAAGTCACACACCAAGCGTTTGAGACGTAAGATGGTGCATGATGGTGGAAATGACCACGTGTTCAGATGCACCCACTGTGAACGGACATTTACAGCGCAAATTGGCCTTATCAGTCACACTCGCTACCGCCATAGTTAAAAGTTATTATGCCTTTTTAAAGCACAAACTATCGTCTGTCAAGACGGCAAGGTGCCAAGTACTGATATAGACAGATCCCTGTAATAGCCCGGGTATTATGCGGTATCATAGCCTCCTACAGTTAATGTTTGAAGTTCAATTCTCGTTGCTTGGTTATCCACATTTATCCATTGTGTCTGTGTGTGCGTCTCGTTGTGCCTCTGTTTAAAGAATCTGAATATATATTCGACTATGTGTGTCTTTTTGTCTCTGGTTGTGTGACTGTAAGTGTTTTTGTTTAAATGACTATATATATGACTATAACTTTGCATGTGCCTATGTGCGTTTCTTGATGTCTATATTTCTGTTACTCTGTGTGTTTCTGTTTGTCTCTGTGTGAATATGTTCTCGTGTGTGTCTTTATGTTTTTTTCTTATGTGACTGCATTTGATATTGTATGTAAATTTATTGGCACTTGTTTGTGTCTGTATGAACTTTATTTGTGGCAGTGTCCATCTGTGTGTGTGCTTATACACATACACACACAAAGATACACAAAATGTGTGTGATTGCATGGGCAACCGTATGAATCTTGTGTATATGATTGCGAGTGCAATTTTATATGATGTTGTGTGTTTGTAAGCTTGTGTATATGTTTGCGTGTATTTAGCTGTCTGTATGTGTGTTCGCCGTTGCATCATTGCTTTTGTACGTGTGTGTATGTATGTGTGTAAATTTGTTAATCTAAAAACAAGTAATTAAGATAACTATCCGCACACAAGAGAACATAATAAATATATCTAATGTTCACTGAACAACTATTTTCTAAATCCTGTTTCTTTGTGTGTGGTTCTTAATTTTGTTTGTTTGTTGGTATTGTTAAAATAATAATTTTTTTAAAAATGAAGGAAAAGGGGGGGGGGGGGGTATATATTAAATATTTTGTATTTGACATATTGTTTAATAATGGAAATGTGTTCAATGATATTTACAGCAGTGGATATTTACCGATCGAAATGCTAACATCTGTTTTTATAGCTATATCAAAACAACCTGGAGCAATTGAATGCGACGATTTTCGTACAATTAACCTCATAAACCATGTCACTAAACTTCTACTCAGACTTATAATGAGAGGAACAAGAAAGAAAATAAAAGTAGAACTTGGTAAAGAACAGTAAGGATTTGTGGAAGGAAATGACACAAACAAAGCAATATGTACATTACAGACACTAATAGAAAGATAAAAAGAGACACAGAAAGACATACGAGTATATTTGTGCTTCATAGATTATACTAAAGCATGTGATGAAGGAAAACATGATGAACTGATTAAAATGTTGGAAGGTATCAACATTGTTTGAAAAAAATCCAAGAATAATACAGCATATTTACTTTAACCAAGTAGCAGCAACTAAAATTGGAAATAAAGAGGAAAGTTATGTATAAATAAAGCTAGCATTACGACAGGGATGTGTCTTGTCATAGGATCGCTTCTCCCGCTCTAGCGAACTAATACTGAGTGAGATCAAAGAGAACCCAGGAATACTAATTGGAGTTTATAATATAAACAATATACGCTATGCAGGTAACACCGTATTGGTGGCGGATAATGCAAAAGATCTGCAACAATTGTTGGACATTGTCGTAACAGAGAGTGCAAATAAAGGACTCGCCCAGAATATCAAGAAAACAGTAGCAAAGAAAATTGTGACACCAAAATGTGAAATGGTAATAGAATGGACAAATCCTAACCAAGAGGATATTGTTAAATGCATAGGGGAATTTATAACATCAGATGGAAGATATACAACAGAGATTAATAAAAAAAAAAAAAAAACAAGACTGTTAACTACAGCCCAAATATTCGTTATCTACGGTGAGACAGAGAACTATTCTGGAACCTCATCCAATCTTAATACACGGCAGTTATCAGTTATCAGTTATCAGTTATCAGTTATCAGTTGGGGTATCTTCATTGCACTCCGAACATGTCCATAGGTGCTCAGATCCCCCCCCCCCCCCCCCCCCCAGCATATGCATCAGCGTCCTGTGACTAATAGTACCAGTTCTGTGTTGGTTGACGAGGCACCTCGTTTTCCCAATGTACCTCTCATGTCTGGCCGTGCCAATTCTTACTCCCAAGTCTTTCATCTCCGTCTGTGTGCATGGACCTCAGAGCCACATATGTTAACCCCGGGACTGCCACAGGGATCTGCAGTCTCACCGGTGATCTTTATTGTGTATACGAGCAAGATTTGCAAACCTAGAAGCACCAGGGGTTGGAAGAATACTAACATTTGCAGATGATATTCTTGCATATAGGCAGGGGAGAGATAGGAAGCAAAGAGCCCAGGAGTTACAGGCGACAGTAGATAAAGTGATTGACTTGTGCACAGAAATGAGTGCTGTCATCCACCCGGAAAAGGCGGCTGTTTTATGGTGCTCTCTGGACAACAGGGTTGTAAGAGCTGATGTCCCAAGTCTCGCGATAGATGGTAGAAATGTCAGCAGAGAGAACAAACTGAAGTATCTGGGGATCTCATTTGACAGAAGCCTATCCTTCAAGGACCATGTGGAGACGGTTGTGACAAGATCTCAAAAGGGACTCAGTGCACTTAAAACTGTGGCCGCAATGGACACAGAGCAGATAATGCTTTTCACACTATACCAGCACTTGATGCTCTCAGTAATTGATTATGGATTAGGTCTGCTCACTGTCTCAGAGAGTCAGCTGTTGAAGTTAGAGCGCATACAGAACGAAGCTATGCGGGTCATTCTTGGATGCACTAGAGACACCCTAGTAGTGTGTATGCGTTACATCCTTGGTCTGCCGACTGTTGCTGGTAGGCACAAGGTGATGCAGGCGAAGGCATACCTCAGAGTAGCTGCAGACACAGACCATCCACTGCATGAGGCGCTGGACGCAGTTAAGGGTCAGCGACTGATAAGAGGGAAATCATGGATGGCTCAGGCGGAGGATACGATCAGACAGGTGTGCCCCCTGGAGAACATTAGGCGTCGAGAGGAGTGGGTCAGAGTGCCAGTGGAGCAGTCAGACTTGTGCAAAGTTATAATCACATTAAGCCGGGACTGCAGGGAGTGGCCAGCAGGGGCCACGGAAGTGGAAATCCAGCAACTAATTCAGAACAATGCTCACTCGGGTGATGTGATTATCTACACAGATGGTTCGGTGTCAAGAGGTGAGAGAAGTGGCTGGGGGTTCATAGCCAAAGCTAATGGTCGATGTTTGGGGCAGGAGAGCCTGGCATATGATACCACAACATTTAGCTTAAGAATGGAGGTGGAGGCAGTCACTGCGGCTCTCCGCTGGATAGAGAATACGACACACACACACATCGTGATTGTAACTGACTCAGAAAGCATGCTGACGAGGGTGAGGACAGGCAGGCTTCGTGCGGAGTGGCTTAATCGCTTCGGAGGTCACGGGTGACAAGCATCGCCTGAATCTTTTCTCCGGGGCATGTCGGTGTGCTGGGAAATGAACAGGCGAAGAGATTGGCTGGCTCTGCAGAACTTGGTGGAGTACTGATACATGACAAGGCAGACGTGGTTGCGGCCTTGTGGGAGCACGTGCACACCTCGGAGGAGCAAATGGATTACCATGGTCTGGCAAGAATGAGATAGCGAGGAGTGATGAGGGGATCTGGCCGACGCTTAACGCTCAGAGGAAAGGCGAGACAGACATATAATCAGATTGCTACTGGTACTATTAGTGTTGGAACTCTTCGCTTGCTGCTGAGGATGGGGACGGAGCACTTATGGGAATGCCCCGAATGCTGTGATGTCGATTCCTAAATCAATCAATCAATCAATCAATCAATCAATCAATTACAGGTAGTGTAACGTAGGGATATTTAGCATCCTACCGACGCGGGGCTCCGTTGCAGCCACTTTAGGCTGCGTTATTAAATTATTAAATGAATTCAGGACAACGAAACCTTTTGAGATCACATATGTCCCAGCTTTCTGTAATAGATGGTCGTCGTCGCCAGCGTGGCCAAAGGGCTTAACGGGTTAGGGCGAAGAACCGGAAGTCGAATAGGCTGTCGCCTATACTAGGTCGCTTGAGGTATCAAAAAACGCGGCCGGTAGAGACTAATAAAGTGCGAGGGTCGAGAGAAGTATCGAATGTCGTTCCAAGGTCGTGCCGTGAGTCAAAGCTCGTTGTCGCGTGGTGGGGCGACCACTGGCTTTTTTATTTAGCTTTCCTCATATCTGTCGTGTAGTTAGTATGCTTTAACGGAATGTCAGCTTAATATATAGTGGATTCCGGAGAGGATGACCATGTGGGAGAATCAACCGAAGGGACTGGGCTATTCACGGAGAACAGTGACACCGTTCTAAATGCTCCTGCCCTTGACTATGGAGGAGAGAACGGGGTGCGGATATCTGCTACATGGAGAGTGCGCCATGTATATAACACTAGATTTGCATATGGGATACCCGAGGCCGGACTACATAAACTCTGGCTGGTAATAGGGAAGTGAACCAGGGATATTTGATAGAACCAGAAGTGGGTTCAGATGTACAACAAAGGCCCTACATCAGGGCCATTTTGCCTACTATTACTAATGATTCACTAACCCTATATGTCATGTAGAAGTCTTACATGGTAAGACGACACTTCAGAGACGATGGACGGACGACCTAGGCGCAAGCTATAGTCCAGTCAGGGGAAGACGACGCAGTTCAAAGAGCAGCCTGACATGTGATAAGCCCAGTTCATCTCCGGCACTGGAGAACAGCGTATGAGGGAGACGGGACTCTTGTGGAAAGAGTCCCTAATTCCGAGGAGATGTGGTGAGAGTTTCAGCTGTCAGCATTCGAGGTTTGATGTTGCAACAGGGTGCTCCTCTTCCTGCTGAACTCTCTGCACGCCTAGTTGCATTAGGTCCTCATTAGAAACTCTTCTCCATGTTATGCAAGCAACTCTTCAATGTCAGCTTCCCCCATTCCTTCAAAGCCGGCTTTAGTGGATAAGTTAGCGATATGTAAGTTATCAGTTATCAGTTATCAGTTATCAGCTATCAGTTGGATCATCTTCATTGCACTCCGGACAGGTCCATAGGTGCTCAGATCCTCCTTCCCCCCCCCTACCCCAGCATATGCATCAGCGTCCTGTGACTAATAGTACCAGTTCTGTGTTGGTTAACGAGGCACCTCGTTTTCCCGATGTACCTCTCATGTCTGGCCGTGACAATTCTTACTCCCAAGTCTTTCATCATGGACAGCGATGTGGATTCATAAAAGTTGTGCACACATTCTGGCCAAAGTTTTCGCCACACAGCATTCATGCATGCTGACGTTACCTCACTCCATGAATCCGCAAAGTTGTCAATGGCCTTGAGGATGTTGTAATCTTAATGGTAG
Organism: Cepaea hortensis; assembly: GCA_963921405.1. Lineage (NCBI taxonomy): Eukaryota > Metazoa > Mollusca > Gastropoda > Stylommatophora > Helicidae > Cepaea > Cepaea hortensis. Next base: position 64,361,786 of record OY992884.1, read on the forward strand.
GCTTATCTGTACAGTCCGACTTGCTTGGGAGAATAACCACCCTCCTCAAACATGGACGGTAACGCTCTGCAGCTGCAGTATCAGCACTTGCCGTTTCACATGTTATCTGAATGCTGTGCAGGTGTGAACTCTTCTTAAAGCGCTAAAACAAACCACGACTCGCTCCAAAACTATCATCAGCACTACTAGTACTGCTCGCATCCGCTTTCTTAACTAGATCTTTATAGAGAGATTTTGCGTTCTCTTGGATAACCATCTTGCTCACATGCGTATTCCGGTGGTTCTAGTCTCCAATCCAGACGGCCATTAGTGCTTCCATGTTCTCCATAAGAGTGCTTCTGGTATGAGTGATCTTGGAAGCACTCAAAGGGGTTACGGTTTTAGCAAACGTGACGAAGTTATGGCAGAACCTAGCGAAGTAAAGTTATGTCCCCTATTTGACAACGACGTTATAGCTAAACGGCGTAGATCTATATACAAGGAGGCTTCAAATCAAAACCTTAAAAGTGTGATATAAATTACAACAACCATGCCATTGTCTTGTAAGCTATCAGTATCGTTATTAAACATGTCAAGAGTATTTAGCACGTGGCATCACGGTGCAGGCCCGCTATTGCCCCCCCCCCCTCACACACACACACACACATTTGACGTGCACCAAACAGGAGCAGCGTTCTGTAATCCGATTTATTTTGATCAGTGAAGGGGTGAAACCTAAAGACATTCATCGAGGAGTAAAGGTATGGTGATACAAGTTCAGTATGTGTGGAGTCGAGTGTTTAGCCAGTGACTGTTGAGCAGATAGGCGAGCATCTCGTCACTACGCTACCACTGCTTTCAGGTGTCGTTAGTCTACTTCCGCGCCGCTCTATGTTATATATATATAAATGTGGTGCTGTTCATCTTCCGTGACCCTCTGTGTTATATATAAATGTTTTGCCGGTAGTCTTCCGTGCCGAGCTGTAAAGTCATTCAGCGTGTTAGAAGAACGTGGGTCTTCGTGGCGAAGTGATTAAACCGCCTTAGTCGCACTCTGAATATTGCGGGTCCAATTATTGACGCCGTCATTCCACTCACGGGTGCAGTTTTATCGGAGGCTACCGTGGGTCGACGCTAGAATGGACCGAGTCTTAATGGGGATAATCCGACACCTCAAAAGTGTTCTTGATATATATGTAATATTCGGTGCTCAGAAATGCGTTTGCCACACCTCGCCATGTTGCCAATCCCAGAGGACGGTTAGTTGGACTTATTAACGCTAACTTCTCTTTCAGAGAGCAGTGGCAAACTTAACTGAAAATGTATGTCACTTTAGACTGCGATCCACCCCACGTTGCTTTGCGAGGCAATGTTGCCATAGCCATTTGAACGAAAAGTCCGACTTAATGCTGATGTAGGTAATGACATCCCCCTCTCCACCCGCTGCGCTTATCACTGAAGTTTAAAGGCGAACTCACCGTAAATTGCCTAAGAATATCAACAGGGAGTTGATCGCAACATCTGCAAACGACATGTGACATTTTAAATATTTGCCTCGCGGAGGGACAGTTAGGATGATACATTTGACTGGTGACGGGATAGCGGTGACAGTTGTCAATTCTAATATATTACTAGGAGACATTCTACGTTATTTGGTTTAGCATAAAATGTGGTGAAACTGAACATGCAAATTAACACAATTGACCACACCCACCGCCACTACAACCAATGCAGCTGGGACAAGAAAGTAACAACTTTGACATTAATTCACACGCAGATCACAGTAACTATATTCCTGGCATAATCGGGTAACATCTGCACGTGAAGCAACCACCACAGCCAAACATTGACATTAAACTGACATTTAACATTGGTCGCTGTCACCATTAGGGGGATTTATACAATTGATCCCCCGCCTAAAATCGATACCAGAAAATGTCTTGGGAGGTAAAGTCGGCTGTCGAAATACTAACTGTATCAGCCACCGAGTGCCCATGGGTCTAAACATATGGGTCTAGCACCTTATGTTGAACCGCCTAAATGCGTGTAACAGGGTCCTGTACTGACGTTTGTTTGTGCTGCCACGTTTGAATTATAAATCTTGCTTAAAGGAGTTTTAAAGGCGAGAGGACCGGCTTCATTGCATCGAATATCATTCCATAGGGCGCAGTCTCTTCCAGCAGTGTGGCTTGCCAAGAGCGTCGGACAAAGCACGAACTCTCTAGCTCCAGCGACGACCCACAGGAGCCTCCGATAAAACTGCACTCGTGAGCGGAATGACGGAGTGCAGAATCGAACACACAACCTTCAGAGTGCGAGGCAGGCGGTTTAATAACTTCGTCACGAAGACCCTCGTTCTTCTAACATGCTGAATGAATTGACAGAGCGGATACGAAGACAACCAGCCACACATTTATATATAACACAGAGCGGCAGGGAAGACAACCAGTCGCACATTTATATATAACACAGAGCGGCAGGGAAGACAACCAGCCGCACATTTATATATAACACAGAGCGGCACGCTAGACAACAACAACACATTTATATATAACACAGAGCGGCACGCTAGACAACAACAACACATTTATATATAACACAGAGCGGCACGCTAGACAACAACAACACATTTATATATAACACAGAGCGGCACGCTAGACAACAACAACACATTTATATATAACACAGAGCGGCACGCTAGACAACAACAACACATTTATATATAACGCAGACCGGCAGGGAAGACAACCAGCCGCACATTTATATATAACACAGAGCGGCAGGGAAGACAACCAGCCGCACATTTATATATAACGCAGACCGGCAGGGAAGACAACCAGCCGCACATTTATATATAACGCAGACCGGCAGGGAAGACAACCAGCCGCACATTTATATATAACACAGAGCGGCAGGGAAGACAACCAGCCGCACATTTATATATAACACAGAGCGGCACGCTAGACAACAACAACACATTTATATATAACGCAGACCGGCAGGGAAGACAACCAGCCGCACATTTATATATAACACAGAGCGGCAGGGAAGACAACCAGCCGCACATTTATATATAACACAGAGCGGCACGCTAGACAACAACAACACATTTATATATAACGCAGACCGGCAGGGAAGACAACCAGCCGCACATTTATATATAACACAGAGCGGCAGGGAAGACAACCATCCACACATTTATATATAACACAGAGCGGCACGCTAGACAACAACAACACATTTATATATAACACAGAGCGGCAGGGAAGACAATCAGCCGCACATTTATATACAACCCAGACCGGCAGGGAAGACAACCAGCCGCACATTTATATATAACGAAGAGCGGCAGGGAAGACAACCAGCCACACATTTATATATAACACAGAGCGGATACGAAGACAACCAGCCACACATTTATATACAACCCAGAGCAGCACGGAAGACAACCATCCACACATTTATATATAACACAGAGCAGCACAGAAGACAACCATCCACACATTTATATATAACACAGAGCAGCACAGAAGACAACCATCCACACATTTATATATAACACAGAGCAGCACAGAAGACAACCATCCACACATTTATATATAACACAGAGCAGCACAGAAGACAACCATCCACACATTTATATATAACACAGAGCAGCACAGAAGACAACCAACAACACATTTGTATATAACACAGAGCAGCACGGAAGACGACCAGTGACACATTTAAATACAAAACTACATAGTTACCATCCATTCTCATCTTTACTCTTTAGTATCCGGGGGAGTAATTTTTATTTCAGCCATATAGATTTTGTCCCGAGTTTCTCTCTCTGGGATCTGGAGTGTAGGGAATCTGAACCTACCCCAGGACTAATCACCAGCGTGAGGAACAGTGACTACTGACATATTTACGGCAAGACTGGAATCAAATTACTTTTCTGACAAATTGTTTGCCTCTCCGGTGTCAAAAATCCGTCACTTGATTTCAAAATGGGGTTGCTCGCCCTTGTTATTACATAAATAGGCGGCAGCGCCCCTGTTATTTCTGACAGATATATTGCATAAGACTTTAGACTATTTGAGTCTAATTAGAACTATTATGTAAATGACAAAATAAGAATTTGAAGAAAGCAGAGATTACAATATAGATAGACTTCCCAAAACACTTAACACAGATTTTTTTTTTTTTATTTAAAAAAAATATAACCCACAGGGAATAAAGGGCAGTCGTGAGAATATGTGATGATAAAACAGACTGGTTTGATACAAACATGGTTGTATGTTCCCCCTATGGTTTGATACAAACATGGTTGTATGTTCCCCCTATCTACTTAACGTTTGTAGTGAAATAATCTTGTGGAATAATAGAAAATATATTGACAAGGGACATATGATCTCTCTGTAATCGGAGAAATATAAATGTCTAACTTGGATATACTGACGATACAGTATCACCATTAACAACACAAATGGGCATTGAGAAACTAATAAAGGCAGGGCAAAAGAAAGTCAGAAAATAAACGTATATCTTGATCTAACAAAAACAAATGTAATAACACCAGATGAAACAAATATGTCAACATGTGTTTATCAGTGGAGAAATATTAAGGAAAGTAGAATATATAATTTATATCTAGGTTCATTGCCCACTGGAGATGAAATATAATGACAGCAATAAAGGGAAGAACACATTTCTAAAACTAAAGTAAATAAAACCTTGATATACTGACACAGACCGAAGAACGCACGTCAGAATACTAAGAGCATGAATGTTTCGTTCGGCAATATATTGTTTGAAATTATAGAATTTATCAAAAAAGCTGAAAAAACGTATTTGACTTTTAATAGTATTGCATGAGCATATTAAACATTCACAAGAAGAAAATAGAACAATCAACAAAAAAAACAGTACTAAATAAAATTGGTTACTAAGAGGAATATAATTGACTGAGTTGAAATGTTTTGGGTATATATAAAGACACGAATGTCTGTAAAAGATATCTATGAAGGAGGTGTACCAGGGAAGCGGAGAAAGAGGAAGATAACAACGTCAGTGGATTCAAGACCTTATAGCTATTGTACAGAGGCAATACATCTGGCTGGATGGAGAAAACCTCTAAAAACTTTGAATGAAAAAAGAACCTGCTATCTGTATGTGCATTATTATAGTCATTACATTTGTTAAGGCCCATGTGCACGGAGGAATAGGTGCACAGTCTTTCCTGCCTGTGGCGAACGACGAGAGCTGGTATAGACACCTTATCCACCTCGCTCATGTCATTGTCAGCGTATTGTCCTAAACATTGCATCAACTCGCCCATTCGAAAGACTGCGACATGAACAAATCTGCAAAGCACAATTCATTGGATGATGATGGCGATGATGAAGATTACCAAATGACATAAGTGTTCAGCTAAATGTAGTTAAATGGCGATTACACATTTATACCACTCGCAATTTGTCGCTACCACATTATCGCCCAAATAGAGAAACAGTTTGTGTGTTCTGTAAAACTGAGCATTCACAAATAATTAGCTGCCCACTGAGATAAATCGTTGTCGATTACAGTCATTTGTTGCATCGGTTATTCAAGACTTTATAAATGGATATCAGCTCGTCTGTAGTCACCTCACACTGAAACCATACTCACGTAGGTTCTACCACAATTTGTAGTCGTTGAACGCAATTTTTTTATTTTTTTTATTTTTTTAGATAGTGTTACTTATGGCTATGTGTGTGTGTGTGTGTGTGTGTGTGTGTGTGTGTGTGAGTGTGTATGTGTGTGCGTGCGTGCTTGTGTGAATTCGTGTTTGTTTGTGGTGTGTGTGTCTGTGTGTGTGTGTGTATGTATGTGTGTGTGTGTGTGTGTGTGTGTGTGTGTGGGTGTGTGTATGAGAGTGTATGTGTGTGCGTGTGTGCGTGCGTGCCTGCGTGCTTGTGTGAATTCGTGTGTGTTTAAGGTGTGTGTGAATGTGTGTGTGTGTGTGTGTGTGTGGCGCTATTCGATGTAGTTGCTGACTTTTGACAATATAACGTGTATTATTGATGGTTCCGTCGCCCTGCTACTGAGTGAGTGCGTGGCGCGACACTGTGAGCTGTGAGTTTCGTGTGAAATGCTTTTGAATCTGCCCAAGGTCTTTTGGAACGTGACTGCATGTTCTGAGCGATGGCAGATGGCTATGTCCCAGAGTTGACCGGTTTTTGCCTTATGCAGAAATGCGTGGCTGCTGGGCTTCTGGTTGACTGCTACTGCCATTGACGATGAACTGTATTTCGTGGACTGTGTGGGTGAACATCTAGGAAACATCCAGATGGAAAAATGACTGCCGATTCCATCAGAAATGAACTGGGTGCTTTGTGGGGGACTATTGTGTTGACATTCTGGTGGCGGCATTATGCACAGTGTATCTGTGCGGGCTGTTATTTGTCGAGACTCCTGTCTTTTCCACTTTTCACATTGGGCAGTGGGGAGCGTTTTGTGTGATATTCACTGGCACAGGAATGGAGCATAATGGGGACGACCCGTTGCTGTGAAGTTGGAACTGCGACTAACTAACTAACTAACTAACTAACTAACTAACTAACGTGTATTATATTTAGAACACAGTTCTTATATTCACATCTTACATTGTTACAGAAATGATTACGAAACAGTTTCCTGCTATCAGAACTGTCATGTGATAGCGGCGTAATATTGATAAACCTGAACGCACGGAGGAAAAGATGGCAAAACTTTCCCTCACTTTCACAGGCAATGACCTACCAGGCTTCGAACCCGAGTCCGACAGTGCACATTACATTATCAGTGCAGTTCGCTATCAACTTCGCTAACTCGCCGACTTTGCTTACATAATCTAGTTATTAAAAACAATAAAAGACTAATACATTATGTTTTTTTGATCTTAGTAATTCCATTACACAGACTGAGACTACAGAAGGAATGGTCAAAGTAAATATGAACACAGCTGCAAGAATTCTCCTGATTGTCACAGCCACGTTTATAAATACAGGTATTTATAGTTCAGTCATCTAATCACCAGTTATTTTTATCGTTACGGTTAACTCACATTACTTGCGTCTGTGTCCGTTGCCGTGAAGATGGAACCTCGACTAACGACTAACTAACTAACTAACTAACTAACTAACTAAGGCTAGAAGTCAGATCCTCTACGCCATTTTTTGGGCTAGGTGTGGGGGGTGGGTGATTTGAGGGGATTGAAATTTAAACATTTCTCAAGTTCTTTATTGTAAAGAAATCCACAACAGTGATTGGGGCGCCGATGTTGCCCAGTGGTAATTTGCTAGAATTTCCTTCAAGTCACCCCCCCCCCCCTTTTCCCCCTCCATTGCCCAGTCCTAATATAGGCACCATGAATTGTCCTGTGGGAGTAAAGGCGAGTGGTATGATACTGACACATTACCCATCGAGTTCCGGCTGGTCTGAAAAGAGAGGCTATCACCATTAAGCCAATAATCCTCTTTGGGGGAAAAGGGTTCTATACCTTAATGAACACAACTTGTGATTAGATCATGGCTGTCTGGAGTAAGAGGGGAAGGACGTGACACTACATCCATTCACATTCATCACGTGTGTTTGTCTTATGCTTTGGTTTGCGTACTTTGGTTATGATTATCTGCTTTTCTTATGTTTACTCATTGTTATCCATGCCTATTTATTGAATTACATATTTAAAATATGATATATGTTTAGAATGTTTCAGGACATTTGAAAAGCGACACGACAACGACTCCTCAGAGGACATACCAAGCTGCATAAGGAACATTTCTAACTGTGCACCTAATCTAATTGATCAGATGTTTAACAGTGACTTTAACAATCTAGTGCGTGTCATTGACCAAACTTGCTCGTAAGTTAAGTGATAAGCATTCATATCGTAGTCATAATAATATATTTTAAGATTTATTGTCATCCTTATATTCATGGCAAGGAGATGGTAATATTTTCAAATGAAAGGGTCTGTTGAGAGTAATGTTGTCGTAATGCTCCAGACATTTTAATAATCAATCAAAGCACCAGTAGAAATAGGCGCAGAGTTATTTGGTCAGATGGTTGTATCGGACTATAAAGGGGGATTCTCCGTTGCGGCGACATTAAGCCGTGTCTGAAGGGTTTCTATTTTTGATTGTCATTTCGTTCTCCAGTGCATTCCTTATTTTTTTTCCTCGACGCCACGGAGTTCGTGCACTGTTGAAGGATCTCCGCAGGAGGTTAGCCGCTCAACGAAGATACCGAGCCTGATGGGTTAAAACTCGATGCAATTTAGTTGTTCCTCTTGTCTTTTAACGTTTTAACACGGATATGGAAATAAAAATCAGGACTAATGTGAGAGTTATAGCAGAATAGAGAAATTAGACGTAGACAGTCAACATTTATGGACATGTTATGAGAAGAAATAAATTGGGGAACTTGGTGACAACTGGCAAGATCGAGGGTAAGAGAAAATGGGAAGACAGAGAAGTAAATACTGGATGGCTTGACCACGTGGCATGGTCGAGGCAGTAACACTGAGCTGAGCCACGACTCTAGTGATCGAGTGAAATGGTGAGTCATGACCGCTCATGCTTACCGGCATGGCACATAATGGATGGATAGCAGAGCTTGACTTTGTTAGAAGGCAGCATGTCAAATGGTTTTGCCATGGAACTAGGTTACCAACTAACAGTATACCATAACAAGCACTGATGTACAGACCCGATGGATACAGGGGAAGAGGCAGATCACGTAACCAATAGACATAGGGAATAGCAGAGTCAAAAGGGATTATCAGTACGCGAAGTCCATATACGGGCACTCTCCTGCTGTTTATATTTCATATTTACACTGCAAGGTACAAGGGGAACAAGATGAGATGAGATGGAAATAAAGTAATTATGGATGTCAAATATTATTTTTCAGACGGACCGATTAATTTAAAAAAAATAATAATAATAAAATAAATGTCCCGTAAAACGAATCTGCTGGGGGTATGTGAAGCTCTATCACATTTTGCAGGACTGAACGTATGAAGTTATAGCAGACAAAATCTTTCCCGAAAACGAGGTTTGGCCTGGAGCCCATGTCCAAGGGCTGCCGCAACCGATCAGCTTTATATGCACTGAACCACTACTCTTGACATTAGCTGAACATACTCGACGCTAGGGTTGTCTAGTCCAATTTATATATAATCTGTACTTCTGAGATCAGTCATAACAACATTGGAAGAAATGTATTGTAGAGATTAAAACTACTAGAATCACAAAGGCAAAGGTAGACATTTGCAAGACTGAAAACTTACTTACAAATAAAAAGTTGTCAACTTTAGAGATAAAAAAATAGTGTAAGTTATTGTCAGTTCATTGAAAAATATTAAGCATGAACATTCTAAAGATGCCATTGACAGACAGCTAAGGGATGCACATGCAGGATTCCGATCGAATAGATTCTGCACTGAGAAGATAGCAATACTGCTCATAATAAAAGAGCAATGCATTGAACTGAACTTACCACTTCATGTTGAATTTGTGGATTGTGACACGATTATTATTAGCACTGATAGGGAATCTCTTTGGACATTGATGAGGCATTATCGAATCACACAATGGATTGTTTACTTAATAAATGCAACATACAGAAACATATAGTGCAGAGTCCTCCGTGAGGGAAAACTAACAGAGACATTCAAAATAATGTAGCCGAGGGGAAAAGACAAATGTAAAAACTGATGCTTCCTTTGCTACGGTGCTAAGAGGTAGAGAGTAACTCTGACTTCGTTACGGACAAAGAAGAGAAGTAGTAAAAGAGAGTGAACCTCACACCGCCCTCAACTGACAAAAAAGATATAGAAGTTAGATTAGAAGGTACGAGGTCTTGGACAGAGGCAGAAACTATTTTATAGATGTTCACACAGGAAACACCATGTTAGAGCCCAAGCAATTAATTAAGGTGTTGGATTGTGGTAGAAATAGTGGTTGTAAAAACTAAAAGAGACTAAACAAACAAATCAAGGACAAATAAACAAGCTCTTTATTGATTTCTTCTAACAGAACATGTTTGATAACACATTGCAATAACAGATAAAACAGACAACTGTGTATATCAATTAACAACAGTGAGTAATCCTCAACCAGTCAACAGCACTTAAAACAACAGGGTATTCCAAATACCACAACACAGGTGCCACACCCAATAGCTGGTTAGACTCACACAATAAAGAACTTTGACACAAGCAACACTGCACAGACAATAAGGCACTACAAAAACATAAGTTACACAACATATACCCAAAGACGCGACATAAACAAAAGAGTTGTGACACAAATTACTACACCACTACGAACCCAGGCTTGCTGACACTAACTAGTCAGCCGCTCAGTTTTATCAAGGCATTAGTTGACCACAGATCAGCTCAGGGAATCGTTCCCTCATCTCAATACAACAGAACAGCACTTTTGTTCCTATCAACAAGCAGGGCCAACATCATATAAAGAATTCACTAGTGCTTTGTTCCCAGTGGTGTTCCGGCGCTGTCGAGATTTTTTGCGTAAAATAGGCTAAACCAAGACACGTCGATTTGACTCTGTTTCAATAAGAACAGGAAACAGAATTAGACAAGTATGCTTTATGTCACATCCATTATTCTTACTGACGATACATTCGAGAGAAATTGAATTCAAAAGTCTTCTCCGACAAAGCAGCTCGATGATCAGGGATTCTCTTGCGACACCGATTCCCTGCCTCACACACTGAAGGATGCAAGATAAACTAACAACATTGAATGTCAGGTCACAACAATTAGGTTGTATAAGTCATTGGAACAATACAAAGGTAATGAGAATAAATCAAGCAAATGATAAACCGATCTCTCTTTATGAATTCTTACTTCAAGGGACTTGATCACCTATTCGGGTAGCAATATTGACAAATAAGAGAGAAAAGAAACAGATATCAGAATAAACATACAGAAGGCAGATGGACATTTTATAGGATCAGAAAATTTGTGCAATTCAAACGAAATTAAACGTAGCACTAAACTTAGAATAGTCAATTCAAAAAGTTAACTCAGTACTACTGTATTTGTTAGAAACACGGAGAACGATTAGAATGGTTACAATAGACAACAATCATTCATGAATTGCTGCCTGAGAAATATAGGACTAAGATGGAATGGCAGAATCTGCCTATTAGGAGCTCATGGAGAGAACTCGAAAATTACCGGAGAATGAAATGATGAAGAATATACGGTGGCTCTATATAGGACATACATCGAGAACATTTGAGAATGGTATAAGAAGAAATGCCTTTGTTTAGAATCCACAACGAAAAAGAAATTAACGAAGACCTAAAATACATAGAGAAGAGAAGTAGAAAGTAGTTGATTAGCTGGAGAGGACATGGACTGCGATGCATAGGATAAATAAAAATAGTGCGGCCTGAATTATGTTTATTAGGGCTATACCCCTATGCGAGGTAAAGAGGGGGAACAAAAAGAAAGAAGAGGAAATATAACCGACACTGGGTGTTATCAATTCAACAAAAGAAACAAAAACTTTTACTGGACTTGAGGAATATGTGGAATATAGCGCTAGCCTATATTTCTGTAGATCAATTGATACTCCAGGGGTAATGTAGTGTAATATCACTCCGGCCACCTTTACATCTCAATACATTTCCTAGCGCTATGTCAATGGTTAGGTACGAACTCTGCAGATATTCCATTGTTGTGGGTTCAGGTGGACGATAGACTGCTATTGAACACAGCCTGCTTTGTTGTATCTAGTTGGTCATCTGTCGTAGTACGCTTGTTCCTGCAGCGAGGCGGCGCTGTAGTCATTTGGAGGTGACAGTTTGAATCCCGGTGAGGTAACGATAGCTTTCAATGTTTCATTAACTCCACATTCCATGTGAATGTATTTATGAGCAGTATTAGTGGCCTAAGAGATTTTTCCCTAGTGATATGTATGTGTATTATAGTTTATTCCCATTCGTCACGAAACATTACAAACTTCTTCGTGTACATCATCAGTGACTACGAATCTAATACACCATGTCTGGAACGGGCCATTGAATCTTGCAACTACTTCGCATTCATTGTCCCGATGATGGACTTCTATTGCAGTGATCGAGGAAAATCATGTAAGTCAAATATCAAACATTGTAATATAAAATAGTATCCTCAGTCTGGTCACAACACACTTTATAATGTAATGATATCTGTTTTAAATTATTTTGACCATCCCTGTTAGTAGGTTATTATTGTAACACACTTTCATATACAATGTACCTTCTCTCTCTCTCTCTCTCTCTCTCTCTCTCTCTCTCTCTCTCTCTCTCTCTCTCTCTCTCTCTATCTCTCTCTCTCTCTCTCTCTCTCTCTCTCTCTCTCTCTCTCTCTCCTTTTCTCTCTCTCCTTTCCTATTTACCTCACTAAATATAATCATCATCATCATGCGACATGCCTAATGGCATTGGCGTTCATATCTCTGCACATATTGAGGTCCTTGGCATTCTGATTCAGTTATACAGATGATATTCATACACGCCATTTTCTTAGACGTTACTGCATACGTATTCTTGGTCTGCCTCTTCTACCTATTTTGACGATGTCCTTCAATAGTTCTCGTCCCATTGTATCCGCAAAGAACACAATCTCTTTCGTATAGTTGCATATATTACATATATTATTCTATTTTCATTAGTCTCTTCCATGAAACCGTTGTTATTTAACCGGCTTCTGAGGATCGGAACCCTCATTTCGTTGTTGCTCCACTTTCATCATCATCAAGTGCCCTTCCAGCTGGTGTAGGCGTTCATGGCTCTCCACATATCTCGGTATCTGGTGTTCTGGATCAACTCTGCTGATGATATTCTTCCATGAAACCTTCTCAATCTGTCCAGCATCATTTCTCTTGGTCTGCCTCTGCCTCTCTTCCCCTCGATCTTTCCAGTTGTCACGATGTTCTCCAACGCCTCTCTTCTCATCAAATGACCAAAGAAAGCTGTTTTTCTCGTTCTTGTTGTTTTATACAGTGTTCTAGCTTCATTAGCCTCTTTCAGGCAATCGTTGTTACTTACTCTGGCAGTACAAGGAATTCGTAACATTCGTTTAAAAAACCACATCTCTGTTGCTTCTAAGTTCTTCCTAAGTTGTTCATTTACATTCCAAGATTCGCTGCCATACAGCAAAACCGGTTCTATATAACATTTTAGCACTCTCTTTCTTACATTCATTGATAACGACTTATAACATTAGATATTCGTCATTTTCTGAAATGCGGCTTTTGCCAGCCCTATTCTGCTCTTAATCTCTGTTGTACATCTTCCGTCTGATGTTATAAGTGCTCCTAGGTATTTAAAATTATCCACTTGGTTGAGAATTTCCTCTTCTATTTCTATGTCACATTTTGGTGTCACCATTTTCTTTGATATCGCCATTGTTATTGTTTCTTGATATTCAAGGAGAGTCCTTTCTGTACAGTCTATATTTCTACAATGTTCAACAATTGTTGTAGGTCTGTTGCATTATCCGCCACAAATACTGTGTCATCTGCATAGCGTATATTGTTTATATTATATCTTCCGATTAGTACTCCTGGCGTCTCTTTGATCTCTCTCATTATTACTTCGCTATATAGGGAGAAGAGATCCGGTGACAAGACACACCCTTGACCTACTCCTAGCTTTATCTGTTCGTAACTACCCTCTGTATTTGCCATTTAATTGCTGCTACTTGGTTCCAGTAAACATTCTTTATTATTCTAAAATCTTTACCATCAACGTTGATATCTTCCAACATTTTAATCAGTTCATCATGTTTTACTTTACCAAATGCCTTTAATCTATGAAGCACAAATATATGTCTTTCTGTGTCTCTATTGACCTTTCCATTAGAGTTCGTAGTATATATATATATATATATATATATATATATATATATATATATATATATATATATATATATATATATATATATATATATATATATATATATATATATATAATCAGTTATTTACGTATTAAATTAAATTAAATTTAATTATTGCAAGGGGACTTAACTAAAGAAAAAATATATCAAGGGAGATAACTTTTAGTAGCGTGAAGTATTATGTAATTTAAATAATTGTTGTACTTTTCTTAAGTTTCATAATATGTTTAAAGAAGTTGTCTACAGTCACATGAGATATAAGGAAGGTGATAAAAAATGTAAGACATTTTCATAGTGTTCATAAAAATAATGTATCTATTTTAGAAACTTGAACATTTTCTAACTCTATCTGTAGTCATGTCCGTTATAAACAAGATGATTTAAAAAACGTTTTCATTAACAATAATGGATTTATTGTAGATGCGTGAAAATTTTATTTCTGTATTTCTGTACTTTTTTGGGAGAGAAACTTTTGCATATCCTTTGAATTACGCCGCACTCAACCCAGCATAAACCGTAAGAGGCGACTAAGGAGGCTTGATGGTTCCGTCGCCCTGCTACTGAGTGAGTGCGTGGTGCGACACTGTGAGCTGTGAGTTTCATGTGAAATGCTTTTGAATCTGCCCGAGGATTTTTTGGAACGTGACTGCATGTTCGGAGCGATTGCAGATGGGTATGTCCCAGAGTTGACCGGTTTTTGCCTTATGCAGAAATGCGTGGCTGCTGGGCTTCTGGTTGACTGCCACTGCCATCGACGATGAACTGTATTTCGTGGACTGTGTGGGTGAACATCTAGGAAACATCCAGATGGGAAAATGACTGCCGATTCCATCAGAAATGAACTGGGTGTTTTGTGGGGGACTAATGTGTTGACATTCTGGCGGCGGCATTATGCACAGTGTATCTGTGCGGGCTGTTGTTTGTCGAGACTCCTGTCTTTTCCACCTTTCACATTGGGCAATGGGGAGTGTTTTGTGTGATATTCACTGGCACAGGAATGGAGCATAATGGGGACGACCCGTTGCTGTGAAGTTGGAACTGCGACTAACTAACTAACTAACCAGCCCAGCATATCTTGGATATCCTTCACACTTTTTGTTTTTTCGTTCGCTTGGCCGGTAGAAGGTCAGTACAAAAGTTACCCTTGCATAAAATTATATGCTTTATTTCTATTTTATAAAAAAGCCGGGTCAGCTACCCATTTTTTCCAGCAACGGGAACAGGATAGGGGCGAACACAGACAGACAGACAGACAGACAGACAGACAGACAGACAGACAGACAGACAGACAGACAGACAGACAGACAGACAGACAGACAGACAGATCTCAGATATATATATATATATATATATATATATATATATATATATATATATATATATATATATATATATATATATATATATATATATATATATATATATGATTGATTGATTGATTGATCTGGGAACCGACATCACAGCATTCTTGCTCCGCTGGCACTCTGACCCACTCCTCTCCTCTCCTAATGTTCTCCAAGGGGCACACAGACAGACAGACAGATTATATATATATATATATATATATATATATATATATATATATATATATATATATATATATATATATATATATATATATATATATATATATATATATATATATATATATACATATATACATATATATATATATATATATATATATATATATATATATATATATATATATATATATATATATATATATAAAATGCATAGTTTGTACCCTTTCCTCCACAAGACCATACTGTTCTTCACTAATTTCCATTTTTATTTTCTTTCTTGTTCTTCTCATTATAATTCTGAGTAGAAGGTTAATGACATGGCTTACGAGCTTAATTGTGCGAAAATCTTCGCATTCGATTGCTCCGGGTCTCTTTGATATAGCTATAAATACAGATTTTAGCATATCACTCGGTAATTATCCACTGCTGTAAATATCATTCAACATTTTGGTTAATATATCTACTCCAAATTCTCCCAATACTTCTAATTCTTCTATTGTGATTTCATTTGGCCCAACTGTTTTTCCTTTCTTCACATGTTTCATAGCGTCAGCGACTTCTTCATTTAGAATGGGTGGACTTTCTAAGGTATTTTCTTATTTTAATTCTTCCCTTTCTCCATTATATAATTCTCTTGTATACTCATACCACCTCTTCATTATAGCACCTTCCTCCAATAATATTTTTCCTGTTTTTAATTACAAACACCCTGTATTTACTCTTATGTTTCTTCCTGTGAGCTCACTGATTTTTCTGTGCATAATTGTTTGATCTTTATTGGAATTTAAGTCAATTATTTTGTATTCCTCATTTAAACAACTTTCTTTTGCCTTCACACATTTGTCACTTATTTCTTTATTTATCTTAACATACTCTTGTTTGAAATTTTTATTCTGTTTCCCTTTGTTCATCAACATTAAGATTTATTCATTCATCTATTTTTGCACAACTTTTTCGCTTCTCACCGGTAATATTTCTTTGCTAATTTGATGTATGGAGACCCTTAACATTTTCCATTGTTCATTTATACTCTGCATTTTAGCTATTGTATTGTACCTATTTTTCACAGTCACTCTTTTTGTTCTTGAATTTCTTTATATACTTTTAGATCCTCTTTATTAAGTCTAAAGTTCTTAACCAGTTTTCCCCATCTTTATTCTTATTTTTATTTGTCCACATAGTGGCACATGATCACTATTAAAGTCAGCACCAGGCATTGATTTTACATTAATTAATGCATTTCTAAACCTTTTATTAATTAGTCTGTAGTCAATCTGGTTGCGTATGTTCATATCATGGCTTTTCAATGTGTATAATCGTCTTGTATGGTGTTTAAACCAGGTGTTTCCAATTATCATATCATTAATATTATTCTATTCTATTAGTTTCTCTCCTCTTTCATTTCTTGTACCTAAACCATAATTCCCCGCTATATCCTCTATATTTCCCTTTCCTACTTTTGCATTAAAATCTCCAAGTATTATTTTTATTTCTTGTGATCCAATTTGAGCTGTCGCCATTTCTACTTCAACATAAAAGTGTTGTATTTCTTTATCACTACTGCTTGTTGTTGGTGCATATACTTGTATAATATTTATATTTATTGGTTTGCATTGGATTTTGACCATTATAACTCTATCTGAAATACACCAGTATGCATTTATAAATTTGTCTGTTTTTTTTCAACAAATATTATTCCTAAACCTTTTTCATGTGTCTCCCCTCCAGAATAAATTATTGTGTGTTTGTCGATTGTAATTTTGCCAGATCCCTTCCATCTCATCTCACTTATGCCTAGTATATTCATTTTCATGTTTTCCATTTCTCTTAGAACATTGTTTAACTTTCCTAGCTCATTTAATGTCCTAACATTCCATTTTCCTACTCTAACCTTATTTAGTTTAGTAATAGTTTTAGTTTTGAAATCAGTAGCTGGATGACTGTCTGGTGTCACCTGTGGCTCATGACTGTCCCTACCGGACGAGGATGTCCTAAGACAGCCATTCACGTCGTTCACTAACTCTGCAATATGTGTTGCCATGAAGTCTTGGGAAGAAAATGTGGTGGTTTCCTTGCGCCTTCCACATTCAAATGGTGGTCTTTTAACTCTGCCTTTGACAGTCATTTCAGACTTTCAGGACAAGGTAGTGCCCTGATCTGCTTAGCTGCAGAGTTGTCCACTTATTCCAGTGGATACTCGGTCCTCAGAGTTGTGTTAGCCACACCGTGGTGTGTTTCGATACTCTACCACGCGGATGTGCTGTTGGGATTTTCCCTTCCTAAAGTTATGGTCTATGACCAAAACTCTCCAGTACTTTTAGAGGATTACTTTGGAGTTCATATTACTCTGGCAGTCCAAGATAATCGCAACATTTGAATCAGAAATAAAAATCCCCCTGTCTATATGTTCTTCCTAACTGATATATTTGGTTTTCAAAAAGCCCAGTTGTCTATTCGGTGTATATGCAAAGTTTGTTGCAACTCACAAGTTACATCATAGCAATCATTCTTATATGAACTCTTTCTGGAGTGAGAAGTTGGCACATTATTACAATGTTATTATTTGAATAGGAGGTTCCTCTTACCATTGGTAGGGCGCGTATTTGCATTACAATCGTTACCACCAGTGTTTATTTATTCACTGGAAGTTAGCTTCCTTTAAACAATCGGCTTTCACTTTAGTCAGTGTGAATAATGAAGACTCAAACAATAGATTGCACGATGTATTAATAGCCTGGCTTATTTCGCTGCATCTCGTCAGGTACATGCAACAGAATATACACAACATAAAGAAAAATAACTAAATAAATCCCTCAAGCTGAAATATACACATGTTCGCACAGTAATGTCAATTGTCTACCACGGTAATTTTAAACTGACTAACAAGTCTTTCCGTTTGCACAAAACTGGCTTGTGTAGATTAATCATGATGGCTTCTGAGAACTTTAACAAGAGCCTATTTTGTGGTTTAAACAACACACTAAACGCATTGTCTCTAAGAAAATCACTATGAGCCGACAGAATATGTTCAACAAGAAATAAACAACTGAAACGACTGACAAAAAACCAGATAGAAGAAACCAAGTCCAGACTGGCCAACCTCAAGCACACACATAGTTCTGCGTATTATGTCATCAAAGAATTGAGCTTGTTCCGCTACTTGAAGTTCACTAAATTATGTACAGAAACAGTTTACAAGGTGAAAATCACAGAGAATGCTCGCCTCAGCAAATCACTGCCTACTGAAAAGATAACAACGTTAGTACTGAACAACCCAGAGAAATATGTGAGGAACTTATCTTCGTAAGTGCTGAAAAAATATTGAAACGGATGCCCTTGTATACGGATTGCAATTCTGCATAAAGCCCAACACAACAACCGCATTGAGTATCAAGCATAGTTTCAAATGTATGATCAAGTCTCTCCGTTATAACCTATTTCTACTGAGTCGATCGGGTGGCTGAAGGCCAAACTGGTAATTTAGATCACCTGTATCGCACAACACCCTCTGTACAGACATGTCCGCTGACCAACGAACACCTTACTTCATTACAAGCATTAAAGATTAACCAAACGCTCGTAATACTGAAACCTGACACAGGGAGTGGTGCAGTATTGATGGACATGTCAGACTATCAGAGACAAATGAAAAAGATATTACCAGATAAATTTCAAATCAGATTAGATCAAAATGGGACTAATCAGTGAGGCCACTGCAAAAACGCTCACACCACGTGGCCCCCTGGACACCTCAAATGTACGGTCTACCCAAACTTCACAAGCCCGGAATCTCGCTAAGACCGACTCTGACCACGGTTAAATTTGTACAACACCGAATGGTGAGATATGTTTGCAGATCCTTTACATGATATCGCTGTCAACACCAGCATCTTTCAGCTGATTGTTGATTTCTTGGCAAGATTACGCTCAGTAGTTTGTCATTGCTTTCTGTGCGGCCGACTCACATACCCCTAAGTTACCGACGCGATTCGAACCACTGCTAATTCTCACCGTCGTCACGTTATTTACGAGAGTATACGAGATTACGGAGAAAACTCGCTAACCTCTGGGCCAGAAAGCCGGCGAATGGTGAGATGGTTAGCGGAAATTTTAAAGCCGGTACGACAGTCCTCCGATCCAAAAATACTCAGAGATACATTTGAACTGGTAGAGTTATTGGATACTATGGACATAAATATTAAACATGTGACACCCATAGATATTTTTCTTCTTCTTTCGTTCGCTTTAAATATGGCTATAACTGCTATGTTGTCTCTTGTATGAATTTAACTGTCTTTTTTAGTCCACACAGCGGTCCATAGAGTTTATCTTCCACTGTCGTTAAGCCAGAAGGTTTGCCTAGATATGTTATATTTTGGGCAGTCTTGGAATATGTGCTCTGCTGTCTACGACGCCAATCCACATGTGCACATGGCTGTTTCACCAATCTTAAATTGTGTATACATGTGGTTGCGTAATCTATTGTGTCCTGTTCTGAGGCGCAGAATAATGACTTGGTCTGGTCTGTCCATAACGTGGTAGTCATCATGAGCAAGTTTTGGTGGCTTTCTGACTAATTTGATCATTCTTTTCTTGTGGTGGTTTGTAACGGGCACATCAGGCTCTTCTTCTTTGGCTCCTTCCTTCGCAAATTGATCAGCTCTGTCATTTCCGGGTACTCCACAATGGTATGGTATCCACTGTATGGTGACCTTATGCTGACTACTAAGTTCAGAAAGTAGTGTCCTTTGTACTGGCAATTTCCCAGACAGGAGCGCCTCGAGTACTGATTTTGCATCTGTCAATAGCACCACAGCTTGTGTACCATTGCTGGTATTTAGTAATTTCTCTGTTGCTATCTTGATTGCCTCAATTTCAGCATCATAGTTATGGCAGTACTTAATCTGATTGTGTCCCTAGTATTATTTGTGTATTCTATGTACACTCCCGCTCCTCCATTTCGAACAGCATTTTGTGCTGACCCATCTATGTAGACTCGGATCCAGAGGTCCTGTGGGTATTCTTCATCAAGGAAGCTGAGAGTGGCTGTTCTGCGCTGCAAACTGTTCTGTTCTTCCTTGTCAAATATTCCTCTCACTTTTGTCTGGATTTGTAGCGCTGGTCTATGTTCATCTTTCCACGGGGTTTGTAACAGAGCACCATCTCTGTTAGTGGGTTAGGAGGTGATGTGCAAAGACTAGGCACGGTTGAGCATCCCGTATAAACGTAACTAGGGACGCTCAAGCCATGACGCGGGGGTTAGAGATGTTAGTTACTATCCGAACCTTGAATCGGCAACCTCTTTTGTAATAACAGAAAACCTGTTGTATGCTGCTTTATATTATACGATGTATTCAGTCAAATTAAACATATGGAAAATACGGCCAGGACTTTGTTTGCATCTGCTATTTAATGTACCATCACTGTTACAGGTTCGCTCTGGAATAGTTGTCAGGGGGATACCAACTGTGGGAAGATCGATGGTTTCTCTGCAGAGTTGTTTGGCCTGGTGGATGAAACTACGTCTTTTCAACCGCCCCATAGCTAAGTTTTCAAATCGGTTCTTCATAGGGTGGCCTGGCAACCTGAGGAAATTTTCTGCTTGTATTAGCGTTTTCGTATCTCTGCGCTCTCTCAGTGCTTGTGTCCTTCCCATCTTCTCCATTTCCACTATAAGGGTTGATCTCATCCCTCCTGTGGTAACTCTAAGTGCTTGATTTTGCACCTTGTCCAGCTCTTGTAGTGTGGTTTTTAATGCCGAACACTATGCAGCTGACCCGTATTCCAGGTGTGGTTATATGCTCTGTTGATAAACTTTGCTAAGTATTTTCCCACTGGCTCCCCATGTGGTTCCACTTAGCTTTCTCAGGATGGCTATTTTCCTTCTGGCTTTTGCTACTGCATTGTTGATGTGCTGTCTCCATGTCAGCCTGCCATCAAATGTCACTCCAAGTTATCTTGGTTCTTTATCTTCTGTAAGGGTGTTCAATTTATCTGGATGGTCCCTGCCTTTTGTTTTGGATAGAGGGTAAATAGAGTGGTGCTGCACTTGTCAGTGTCAGTGTTTATGCTGACACACCATCTATCTGCCCATGTAACATATGTATCTACAGCTCTTTGTAGCAATCTGGTGGCCACTGATGCATGTTCATTTGTGCTCCATAGAACCAGTTCATCGGCGTACATTGCCGCTTTAATTCCATGCGATAGATTAACAACAAGGTCATTGATGAAGATTAGAAAAAGTGTGGGAGACAAGACTCCGCCCTGGAAAACACCGTGACGCAATAGTACTTTCTTGCTCTTGAGTCCGTCTATCTGTACTCGGGCTCTTCTGTTGTGCAAGTATGCTTTCACCCATTTGTACATTCTTCCATTGACTTTGTATTTTCCCAGTTTCTTCATCAGACCTTCTTTCCAGACTTTGTCAAAGGCTTTCTTCGGATCTATCCATGCTGTAAGCACCAGCTTCTTCTCTTGGAATGCATCCTCAATTTCTTGAGAGAGATAGGTTGTCTGATCTTCCGTAGAGTAGCAATGCCTAAAGCCAGCCTGCTGTGGCACAAGGATGTCTTTACTTTCAATGTACCACTGCAGTCTGTGATTGATGATGCGCTCCAGTTAGTTAGTTAGTTAGTTAGTCGACAGATCATCCTCGTTGCACATCGAACCATTCAGTCCATAAGTGCTCGGATCCCCTCCTCAACAACTCCCGCAGCGTGTAGCGGCTAACGACGCCAGTTCTGTGTTGGTTTATCAATCTTCTTTGGCTTCCTGCGTAGTGTTCTTGTTTGGCCAACCCTCTTTTAATTTGCTGCTCTCGCAGTCTGGCCATTGTTGTAGATTCACAGTCATCACTTGGTTCTCGCAAAAGTCTCACTTCTCGTAGAGCATTCAGAATGTCAGCCTGGTCCATGGCGCGTCCGCCCTCCACAGTAGCCTCACCTGCGAGCTTGTCAGCCCGCTCATTTCCTTGTACTCCCGCATGCCCTGGCACGAAGATGAAACTAATCTTTGCCAGCCGAGACCGTTTCAGAGGCAGCAACCATTCTCTTCGGATCGACCCCTCCTCTATCCTCTGTTCATTGAGTCGCTAAGGAAACAAGCCCTAGTGAATGTCTGTGTCTCGAGCCATGTTATTGCTTTACTTACTGCCATGACTTCCATGGTCAGGCTACTTGTGATTTCAGTGAAAGCACCAGAGTTCTCCTTCACAATTCTCCCTCCGGCCCGAGCTGTAAAGGCCCATGAGCTTCTCACATGTCGGACGACCGACCCATCTGTGTAGATGACCGCGTCACCGACTAGCGAATTCTCGAAAATCAACGCTTGTACTTCAGCCTCAACAGCAGCCGGATTTTCTTGTCTGCATTTTCTATCTAGTTGGATGCAAACTGAAAAGGATGTGCAGAAGTCTGTTGGCACTTGCACCCACTCCTCGCCAGGTTCTAAGTCCTCAAGTGAACACACCTGTTGAAGAATGTCTTCGGCTTGACCCATCCACGACCGTCCTCTTTTTAACCTGCTGCCCTTCACCTTCCTAATTTCACTATGCAGTGGATGTTGTGTGTTTGCGTTAATTCTGAGGTAGGCGCGTGCCCTGCAAACTTGTACTCTCTCTTCAATGGTTGGAAAATCAAGAAGGTAGCGGATCGCCCTGCATGCTGTATCTCTTGTACATCCAAGAATAATGCGCATAGCTTCATTCTGTATCCTTTCCATCCTTTCTATCTGCTTATGGCTGAGAGTCAGGATTGCCATTGCATACTCCAAAACAGACATGACCAGCCCTTCGCTCCAGTGTTTTGCAGAGACAGCTGGTGAGGCTAATTGGTCTGTAGCTAGAACTGTCTTTCCCTGATTTTAGGAGGGGTATCATGATTGCTTCTCTCCAGGCTTGTGGAACACTGCATAAGGTCCAAATGTTATTGAAGATCTGCAACAGCTTTGCTTTGGCCTCTGTTCCTAGGTTCCTGATAATTTCATTGGAGATACCATCAGATCCTGGTGACTTTCTCATTTTCAGTTTTGATATGGCTAGTTCCAGTTCGCTGATTGTGATGGATGCCTCCAGAATCTAATGTACTATTTCCTTCTGTCCTGCATGTTGTCGTTTCTCTCGAACTCTTGTTGTTTCTCTGGACTAATTTCGATATTATTATCTCGTGCGAATGAGTCCGCAAAATAGTCAGCTGCTTGCTTTCTTGTTCAGATGTTTTCATCTTTATGTAGTGCAATTTTCGACTTTCGCCCTGTGCCCTCATCATTAAGCTGTGTTATTATCTTCCACAATTTCCTTGTGTCTTTTTCAAAGTTCAGAAACTCCGTTTTCTCCTGCCAGCTTTTCCGTCTAGTCTGCAGCTTGGCCTTTTGAAATTTGGCTTTTGAGTGCTGGAATTTATTGTGGTGCTCTTGGCTGGGTGTGGCCTCTGCTTGCTTCTACACATTTCCACATCATTATGCAACTGTTCCAGTTCACTACTCCAGTAGGGTTTATAATGTTTACGGGCTCCTCTTGGTATTGTTACTCGCGCTGCCTTTAGTATGCATTTCCCAAACTCTTCAACTACTTTATTTATGTCTTTCTCAGTGTTCAGGTTTCTAACCAGTATGCTGGTGCGATTCTTGTACATTGCCCAGTCTGCTTTCATGTAGTTCCACCTCGAGAGGGTGCTGCTTTCACTTACAAGCTCATTTTCTACAGTTAGAAAGACTGGACGATGGTCACTGCCAGCAAGTTGTTTCCCAACAATTCGTGTAATGTTCCATTCCAGGTCTTGTGAAAGAAAAGCCAGGTCAGGTGTAGTTGTAGTGTGCGATGATCTCGAGTAGAAAGTATGTGGGTCGGACGGCTTGTTAATCAAGATGAATCTATTGGCATCCTGCCAGTCTTCCAGTCTCTCTCCTCTCTGGTCCATGTGATCATAACCCTAGATCTGCGAGTGGCTGTTGAAATCGCCACATACAATCTTTTTTTCTGTTAATGGTTGTGTGTCCAGTGCTTGTGGGCGGTCACTCGGACAGTAGTAATTGATCAGATGTAGGTCTGTATTGCCTGCCTTAAGTTTAAGTGTCTGATACTCAGCCCCTTCCATGCAGACTTCCATTTGGGAAGCAGTGATGTTATTTTTTACAAGGGTCAGTATCCCACCTTTTCGCCTGTCCTTTCGTTGAGATCGGTAACACTGGTAGCCTCTGATATTGAAGGCTATATTTTCGTTGAGGTGAGTTTCTTGCAAGCACCATACGCTTACCTTTTCTTGTCCAGGATGTTTTCTAATTCTATTTTTTTTGTTTGTTGCTGACTCCCTCCGCATTCCAGTGCATTATTTTAAGTTTTTGTTTAGTATGGCCAGCTGATCTATTCTCATGTCCCCTGGCTCCACAGGACATCTGAGAAGGACCTCCAATAGTAGGGGCTGGGCCCTTTCGAGACATAGGACCCGGCACTGAACTTGCCTGGGGGTCCAAAGCAAGGCGTTCACCATAACATTTAGCAGTAGTCGACATATTCCATTTTGCGTGATTGCGTGGCATCCTGATTACTGTTGTGCGCCTCCTGGCTGGTTGCCTCCGTCTTCAGCACCTTTCCTTTGCTAGAGCAGACCGTGGTCTCACTCGAGTTTTGATGTGTACGCGCGCACACACATGTCTGCACATGCATGTACGTACATACACATCTAGAGCATACTGGTTATTTTTCGGCGTCAGAAACTCGCAGTCGCCCCTTCTCCTGTTAGTAAAAGCAGTTCCCCGACGTGAAGGCCAGGAGTTGGACTTTTGCTGCAGAGGTTATGTATTCACGAACCATTGGGGTATTTTAGCAATGTTGGGCATTCACCCCAACACTGCACCCCGGCTGCATACAGCAACATTTGGAACCACCCATAGATACAGCCTCCCTATTCACCAACGTTCCATTAGATGAGACAGTGAAAATAATAAGTGAAGGCATTAAAGACAAACAACCAAAACTAGGCTTTTAAACATCTATTCTGGAGAGGTTATTATTACTATGTACCGCCAACATTAAATTCAGTTTTCTAACAAAGTCATACCGCCAAGCTGACGGAGTGGCCATGGGTAGTCCTCTTTGTCCTATTCTAGCTGACATCTTCATGGCACATTTAGAAGAAAAGAGAATCCTCAGACATTAACGACTTGGTCTTCTAACGTCGTTACATGGACGATATACTAATTATCACCACAGACGATCTACAAGCAACATAGTTCCAGGCCACAATGAACATGACACATAAAAACATCTCTCTATCTATAGAACACGAAAACAACGAAGCATTACACATGTGTCCATTTTTCAATCCTGATCCTTTGTTTTTCCATTTTGCACTCCTCTAGTCCATATGTGCCAACTGTGCAACCAAATTTAACATTAAAATCTCCCAATATTATATTTTTTTTTTAAAATGACGACCATCATATGTAAAATGTTTATTGGTCATACTCTTTGCCTTACTATATGATTATATTACACGAGCATTATGTTTGTTTTTAAAGTTGTGTTAATCATTCAGAATAATTTTTAAGTATCAAATGTTCTGCACAGTCTCTGTTGTTGTCGCTTGTTGATTTATGTCGAATATTCTGAGCTTCGGTAACTTTGATCAATTCCATATCAACTAATTTTGTTCGATTTAAGTGAAATCCCCATTCTGTCATCCACTTTGACATTTCCGTTCGTCCAGTTATTTATTCTTTTTATAATTCACGCCGTGTGGTGTTGGTGATCATGTCTGTCCGCCACCTTCTGTCTCGTCTACTGCCAATCATTTCTTATACAAATATTCCTCAATGTATCGATGCCACTCTTTCCAGAATCTTCTCTCTTGGTCTACACCTTCTTCTCATCCCTTCCAACGTTCCCGTTCCTATTATTTAACTTGCCAGCAATTCGTAAACAAATTAATATTTCCACTCTGAAGTGGCGTGTAGACTTGAATGAGGCACATCTTTGATTATAATTTTTAAGATATATTCAAATATGCCAAATATGCATGTCTTAAACATTTTGACAAAAGTTAGCAAATTACAGTCTATGGATCTGTGGTAACGTAGTGGCTAGTACGTACACATTCTATCCGGTGCTCATTGTCTTCGAAACCCTACTAAGTGGGGTATTTGTTTTATTGTTATTAATTAACCTGGGCTCGCAAGTTGACCCAGCCTAGAATTAGTGCAGGGAATGCTCTGGAAAGTACATGCGATCCATATGATAGTGACCACATGGTTAATTCAGCGATAATAAGTCTATGAAAATATATGGAGCTAACATAATTTAGCCAATACTCCTAAAAGCGTGGAAACCAGTCCTTTACCTTACCTTACTTTAACTACCCAATCTGTACGGTAATTTATATATATGTATGTATATATATATATATATATATATATATATATATATATATATATATATATATATATATATATATACTAGCTGACCCTGCCCGGCTTCGCCCAGACCCTGGTGGGGAGCATCTCATTTAATTCATATAAGTAGTCATATAAGTTCTCGTTCCCGTTACCGACTGACTGCCTGTCTGTCTGTCTGTCTGTCTGTCTGTCTGTCTGTCTGTCTGTCTGTCTGTCTGTCTGTCTGTCTGTCTGTCTGTCTGTCTGTCCCTCCCTCTCTGTCTGTCTGTCTGTCTGTCTGTCTGTCTGTCTGTCTGTCTGTCTGTCTAATCATTTATTGGTTGCGATTAGAACAACCTTAGATAAACGAAGACCAACTTACAAAAAGCATTAGAAAGAGCACTTGAAAGATCTTTACATATTCCCCCAACAATTAACTTGGGTAAATGGAGCGGCGGCAGCAGCAGCAGAAGAAGAAGAAAAAGAAGGAGGAGGAGGAGGGAGGATGAGAACGCAGGAGGAGGGAGAGGGAGGAGGATGAGGAGGAGAGAGGAGGTGGAGAGAGGAAGAGGTAGAAGGAGGAGGGAGAAGGAGGAGGGAGGAGTGAGGAGGTAGAGGGAGGAGGAGGAGGAATGATGAGGAGGGAGGAGGAGGAAGAGGGAAGAGGAGGGAGGAGGAGGATGGAAGAAGGAGGAGGAAGAGGGAGGAGGAGGATGGAGGAGGGAGAGGGAGGAAGAGGGAGGAGGAGGAAGGAGGAGGAAGAGGGAGGAGGTAGGAGGAGGAGGAAGAGGGAGGAAGAGGAAGAGGAAGAGGGGGGAGGAGGAAAAGGGAGGAGGAGGGATTAGGAGTAGGAGGGGGAAAGAGGAAGAGGGAGGAGGAGGAGAAGAATGGAGAAGGAGGGAGGAGGAGAAGGAGGAGAAAGAGGGAGGAGGAGGGAGGAAGAGGAAGAGGGAGGAGGAGGAAGGAGGAGGGGGAGGGAAGAGGAGGAGAGAGGAGGAGGGAGGAGTGAGGAGGTAGAGGGAGGAGGAGGAGGAGGAGGAATGATGAGGAGGATGAGGAGGAGGAGGGAGAGGAGGAAGAGGAAGAGGGAAGGAGGGAGGAGGAGGATGGAAGAAGGAGGAGGAAGAGGGAGGAGGAGGATGGAGGAGGGAGAGGGAGGAAGAGGGAGGAGGAGGAAGGAGGAGGAAGAGGGAGGAGGTAGAGGAGGAGGAAGAGGAAGAGGAAGAGGAAGAGGGAGGAGGAGGA
>OY992884.1:64390029-64585029 GCA_963921405.1 Cepaea hortensis
CGTATTTTGGGAGGGGGAGGAGGGAGGAGGGAGGAGGAGGAAGAGAAAAAAAAAATACGACAGTTGGCTGCTCTGGAATGAAAGGAAGGCGTGTAGAAAATTTCATCTTAATCGGATGGGCCGTTCGCGAGCGCATAAAGGACATACATACATACATACAGAGATACATACGCACAAGTCTTTTTTATATATAAGATTGGATCTCGCCATCATTTGCCAATATAACGCTTTTTATCGCAATTATTTACTTAATGCCGCGAATAGTTACGGTAGTAATTTTGCCAGTGTTTTATCTCTAGTGCTGAGAGAATTTCAACAATCCGTCTGCTACATCTCTGATAACATTCCTGATGGTCAGGAATACCAGTCATTCTGCGCGTCTGAAGACAATGAGCATTCTTCTGAAATCAATTTCAAAAGGTAAGTCGATACTTGTGAATAGTAAATGAGTAGTTTGATATGAAATAAAGAGACGAATCACAATTTAAAAAAGAAAAAAAAAATGTAACTCGCATGCAAACATTTCCACTATGACGTCAATACGAATATCAAATCTTCTCCAGCCTCTTATATAGTGAAAATTATCGATCACATGGGCGCTCAAAGTCCGCCCCCACACCTTAGAATGAAAGGAACAATCTGTTCTTATGTTTTTGGCAAATTCTATACCTCTTGTCGGCACCGGTGGCAAAGTGGTAGCGAACACTTTTCGTATTTCCACATACCGATTTCGTTACCAACTACAGGCGATGTAGAAGCAGACAAGCAATGACAAGCAATGACAAACTACAGAAAGTAAACTTGTCTAGTCATCACAAAAAGAAAAAGAAATGGTGGTGCTGTTGTTTGTGACATGCTGTGAAGGACATGCAACGAATTAACTTTAGCGCATACATTTTAATATGTGATTAACCCCTTCAACCTTTAGATAGGTTATAATTGTGGTGGTACAGCATTTCTTTCTAACAGGGCAGATGGTATCCACCTGGTAAGACGTGAGTGACAATTAAATTCCAGCAGTAGATTCATCAATAGATGAAATGGAACTTTGGTGTCTGCATCTTCCAGGTCTAGGAAATTGTGCATGATTCGAGACTGGCCTGGAATGATGTAGGTCATATGCAAATAGAGCAGCATTGTGCCATGTTTCTGTATTCAGCCTGTTTCCTTCCAGCGTGTCAGGCATCGCATGATTCTTTTAGAGTTAGTATGCTGCCTTCCTGATAATTGTTTTCTCCACAATTTTGCATATAGTCTTCTGTCTACTGATGACTCTGTATCCGCGAAAATGTGAATCATTTGTGTTTTCAGGTTTGATTATTTTAATTAAGTAACTATATAGTCATATTTCTGGAATTGTATCACTTTGAATGCTGGTATTTTAGTCATTGCACAGGCCCTGCAGATCTGTTTCTTGCAGTCTGCCAATGTCCTCGTAGCTGATGCCGTCAGGGCCAGGTGCATATATCTGTGAGGTCTTCATTGTATCCGTGATGTCATCGGTATTAATCAACAGAACATTGGTCATTAATAGCCCAGCAGGTAGTTCAGCGAGCATAGTCATTGTGGCTACCTGTTTATCACAATCCTCTGCGCATGTTTGTCTGGTGAATCTTTTAGTGTGGGATATTCCTTTCTCTTCATTTGTTCTATATACGTCTAGTCCTCACTCTGAAAGTCTCTGGCACTCCCCCTTCTGGACGCACCGTTCTTGTATCTGTGTAGCTACCAGAAACTCTTCGTGGATATTTATATTCCTGCTTCGTGGCAAAGTGTTTTCCATTTGGTAAGCGTCGCTTGTTGAGCGGCACCCTTCAAGGTTTTGTCACCATGTCCTGTTTGAGCTCATTAGGTGACACACGTTCATAGTTTCTGGCTATTCTTTTCACTTGTATAGGACTGTAAGTCTGCTTTTCTTGCTTTGTCTACAGTTTTTTTCACATCGCGGTGGAAACGATTAATTGTGTGACTCTTTGCTGGCTGTTGAACGAGGGGACGGGGTGCGTATGGGAATCTCCTGAGTGCTCTGATGTCAGTTCTTAGCTCAGCTAAACTCATCTATACCCCTATTAATTGTGATTTTTGTTTTCTGTTATTCCTATGTAAGCTATAATTCATGCTATTGTTACATTGCATTGTTATGCTTTCATAGTTGTGTGATTCATCCACTATTTCTTCCTTGTCCAATTCCAATTCCAATTCCAATTTTCAAAAAAAATTCCAAATTCTGTCTCGCCCAACCTGCATCCTCGGCGCCGGTTATTGTTGAGATCCGTGGTTGTGTGGACTGTTAGTCCTAATTCCTACTGGTTTTATTGGTTCCGCTCTGTTCGTCGGATATATTTATTTTGTGCTATCTGGTTGTTTTCTTTGTCTTGTGTTGGTCCTGATAAAGACCGGTCCTTGGTCGGGCCTACTGGGGCCCGCATTCTTTCGTTTATTGGCTTCTTTTCTCTATTAGCACTGCTACGTGCTTGTCGCTTCTTGCGTTATTCTCATCGGGGCTGCTCCCGGTCATGTCAAGTCCTCATAAGGACTCGATGTAGGCAAAGGCAGAGCATTCAAGTGAAAGTCTCAAGTTGTCTCCCCGGTCAGCGGCCTGAACTCCTTTACGTTTGTTTTGTGGCGTTTTTCATCATCGCGTGTGGGTTTGGTGTAGCAACAAGATGACCCAGTTTCCCTGTCAGCCTATTTCAGGCCATTCACTCCGCTATACTCAGCTGTCCCCCTCAGGATAACCGGTTTTATTTTTTTAAAATACCTACATACAGATACTTTTTTGTTTGTGTGTGAGTGTGTGTGTGTGTGTGTGTGTGTGTGTGTTTGTGTGTGTGTGTGTGTGTGTTTAATTACAAATAACATACCAAAAAACATACATACATATACATATATATACAATGTGGGAGTTTTGATGCAGTAATCTCTTAGATCTCTTTGCTCTCTATTGCACTTGTCGCATGATAGTAAGTAGTGTTCAATGGTGTTGTTTTCTAGGCAGTCTCTTCAGAATGGGTTTTCTCTTGTGACTTTCCAGTTACCTAGTCTGATTCTCCACAGCTGTCTGTTTGCCGGTGCTTTCATGTTGGTCTTGATTTGTGGTTTGTAGCTGGGTTCACCCAGTACTTGGTATGCATGACGGCCTTTAGCGCTGCCTCGCCGCTGTTTCCTCCATTCCTGGAGTATATAGTGTTTGATTATACTCTTCCCTTCTACTTCTCCTAGACCTGTGCTGATTTTATTACTGCTAGTTAGTCCTCGCCGGTCTCTCTGGCTGAAGGGTTACAACACTTTCTCCGTAATCCCGTTTATCACGCAGAGTCTCGTAGCGGAAGAGAATTGGGAGCGGTTCGACCCTCGCTGGTGACTTGCGGGATACTGAGCCGGCCGCTCAGAAAGCAATGGCAAACTACTGAGCGTAATCTTGCCAAGAAATCAACAGACAGCTGAAAGATGCTGCTGTTGACAGCGATGTCCTGTAAATTATATGCAAAAAAAAAAAAAAAGTTAGTTTTCGTTTCGCCGCTCTGTCTGCTTGTTTGTTTCCCGGGATACCCCTGTGGGCTGGTATCCATCCGATGGTGACTTGGCATCCCATGTACCTGAGGTTGGTGGCTGTCGCTAATATCTCCTCTTTTATGTCGGGTCTGTTACCTCTAGTGAAGTTCCCGAGCGTTTGTACTAAGGACAGGGAGTCTGTTAATATGCACATTCTCAATGGTGGTTTTTCGGCTGCAATCGCCAGGCATTTCATTATGGCTACCAGTTCGGCCGTGCATACTGCTGTGTTGTCTGTTAGTTTGAACTGTTTCTTCAGCTTACAGTCTGGGACCACTACTCCTGCTCCTACCTCCCCCTGTGCGTTCTTGGACCCGTCGGTATATATTACTGATTTCTTCTATGTACGCCTCGGCCGCGTCTCTTGCATCTGTGTTCCTTGTCTGGTCTGCTACACTTTAAATATGTCTCTAGTGACTATAACGCAGGCAGATAGTCTGATGATATAGACACCGTGATTTATATGAGCTATTATAACAAAGCCATTCTATAAGTACGGCTGAATTTCATAGCTTCCCGTTTTAAACTTTGTTCATTCATTCGGTAGCATCGTCCCTTGCAGAACCTCTCTCCCATAACAACATTCCGCAAAATTTTTCGATCATAAGCTAAATGTCCCTCGTCCGAAACCCCCATCTGGAGATCATTCGCCACATCCTGTACCCATCTTCTCTTTGGCCTTCCTATTCCTCTCTTCCCAGGCAAACGCCCCTCCGTTATTGCTCTCTCTAAACTTTCAAGTGACCAAAATATTTCAGTTGTCTTTGTTTTATTGTCTTTAAAAGCCAACTGTCTTCAGTATTCAGCTCTTGAAGTATGGATGTATTTGTTCTTGTCTTTATGCAAGATATTCTTCGAACCCGTCTGTAACATGTATATTCAAAGGCATGCATGCGCTGTTCAGTTTCTTTTGTAAGTGTCCAGGTCTCACAGGCGTAAGTTGCAATTGGAAAAATGCATGCTCTTAAAAATCTATTTTATTTTTGTAGCTCTATCTGTCCCACTCCATAATTTATTCAGTTGTTGTAGTCTTTGAAAAGCAATAGATAGTTGTCTTTTAATTTATTTCACTGTGTCACCATTGTTGTTAATCAATGACCCAATATATATTCGAAATTTTCCACCACCTCCAATTTTTCCTTATTAACATATTTCTTTTCCCATGGTAGTTTTATCTGTATGCATTATCTTTGTCGAAAACTTTGTTATATATGTATAAATATTTAAGAAAGAGACAGTGTTCTTTGGTCACATAATGAGCAGAGAGGCAATCGAGAACAGTTTGATGGTGAACACAGCCGGAGGTTTTTCTGCGGTCTATAAAACAATTATGAATATATATATATATATATATATATATATATATATATATATATATATATATATATATATATATATATATATATATATATATATATTGTCACAGTCTTACGTTACACGCACAGGCATTCTCACGACTTCATCTATACCTCACAGATAACTTCGCTTGTACAGATGGTTTCAAGGATTTTATTACAGGCAAGCCTGATAATCACACACTTGCGGCAAGGCGTTATCGGCCTGTCAAATGAATATAATGGTCGCCTCTCTTCACACAGCTTATATAGCAATAAACACAATCAACTCTCTCGCTAATATAACATGCGTTCACTACACTCGATATAGGCTGTCGGATAACGCTAGTCCTGTCGGGAAGCCTCCTCGTCGCTGTTTGACCCAACTCAGCCCGTCGCTTGCCTACGTGGTCAAATTCCCCCGTGCGGTCAGCAACTCTGCGTGCTGTCACGTAGTACTCTCGTCTCGTACTGGTTAACCCTAAAGTTCTACTACTGTTTACGTCGTCACGGGTATTCTCCGTGACCTAGTGTCCCCATCCCCTATCCTTGGGGTTGGTCCCTCTGTTATCCTAAGTATGACACGTTAGTGTCCCCACCCGAGTCTGGTCTTATAACTATTCTTAAGTCCTAGCTTGGGTGCTGTCTCTACTCTGTCTATACCTTTATAGAGGTCCTATCTCTATATCCTATCAGTCCTTGCCCCTCTTCTGTCCCTAGTCTATCTTAGTGGTCTCTAACACCTTGACATGCTCTAGTCGCCCCCCCCCCCATATTGCGTCACCAGATTAATGTAGTAGGTGTGACGCAATGTCGTAATAGCATATAAAATTAGTCTGATCTAATTTGTCAAGGAGTTCACTGGTCTGTCATAAGGTACCACTTCTGACTCAAATAAGTCTGTTAACAAGTTGCTGTATCTAACCACTGATTTTCGATCAGCTTGCCACACCTCCACTATCGGTAAGAGTATTACATTACACTCTTGGAAGCTGTGTTGAACCAAGGCCAGATTGTTTTAACAAGCTTTTACCTCTCAAAATACCGATTAACCGATATCCCAAAACATATTGCTCTTTTTACGGATACAATACATGAATATATAATCCATGGCTCCCGTGCAATGCACATAAACCTCTTATCTTAGTTGTGTGTATGCTGATGTTCGCCTATCTCGCTCCCGCTTGTGGATAAACCTTCAACTATGCCCTTCAACTTACTATAAGTCTGTAGTGTCCCCTGACCAAGTGTTCTCTCCCTTTGAAATTACTGCTGTTTGCATTTTTACCTGTTTTTATTTTTGTTTGTATGAGTGTAATTTTTTTTTTATATGTGTTGCAATTAGAAACATAAATGTATGTCTATAATTGATGTAATTTAAGTCTTTAAGTGTCGCAGGTATGTTAATGCACGTCACAAAGTAATGCCAATGATTAATTTGTGAAGTACTTCGCCGATCTGAGATGCTGGAAAACAACATTGTTGTAATGCATTAGTGGCTACTACACACATAAAAGTACACACTCACATGTTTTACACAGAAGACGAAGACAAGTCATAAAAAACTCGTGCGTGCGAATAAAATGCTCCACTGTTCATAGTAATATTTTTAATCCTTTCATTCGTCTGTATACTCGTCTTGCGTTCACTCATTCGTATGATGTCAATTGTTAAAAAATATTTTGTCATTTGACATAAAATTGGGCCCGTGTTACACAATATTGAGCTGAAATAATGTAGTTTTCTATATCACACTACTATATTTACAAGTTTAACTCTATTGCTTAAGGCATTACCATTGGAAAATAGCTAAGTTTAACTCTATCTAAATCTTGTTATAAACAATTGGTTTGATCAGTCATTAGACTGCTGCTTTCATAGAATGATGTCTACTTATACTAATTAAGCTATTTATTCTAAATTAAAGTAAATAACTAACTAAGGGGAAGTAAGTTACTAAGTTGTTACTTGATGATGTTAAGTAATAGGAAACAAGCTATGTCCTAACTAATAGATGTTACTAAAGTAAGAAATGTAATTAACTTATTTAACTAAATAATGGGTGTAATAAATTCGAAAATTTATTTAAGTAAACTAAGTAATTACTTTTTATTAAATAAGGATATGTAATTAACTAAATTCCTGGGTGTTTCTAAGGGAAGGTAATTAAATGAACTAAATCCACTGTAAGAGAAATGTGTTTGTTCCCTTAACGTCTAATAAAGTTCTAACTTGATAAAATTTAAAGTTCTATTTGACATTTAGTCTAATCTATTTGTAATTAAATTTAAGTGTCTTAACTCGCCGTTATAATTGGCTTTACTGATAGCAGTCTCCTTAGAGAATTGTTTACTATATTATATTAATCTAACTCTAATTACTTATAATTATTATCTATATTTATAGATTTAAACACTAATTGTACGTATTTCTAAGTAATTCATTTCTGGTTGTTACTATAACTCACATTTTCAACTAGGCTAAAGGTTCATTCGAACACTTGTGGTTCTTCTATTACTACTATTTCTTCCTAATGAATCAAAGAATTGACTAATGTAACTTCATTAAAAATCATAACATACAACATTAATATATACATGTTATATACATAGTCTAATTAACTAACTAATCGTAGCTTCAGGTGACAGTGATGTTGACGTCTCTTTCCTCTGGGTATTTAATTACGATAGTTTATATACAATTGTTCACTGCAACTACAGGTGATGATGTAGCGTCTCACACTCTGCTCGTATTAGAATCAACGTTCATACACAATAGGTGAATTTCTGGTACGTGCAGATCCTGATATAGATATTACGCAGTGTTTTCTGTCCTACGATTACTATAACAGTTTCTATTGGCACTAATCGGTAGTAACTGTAGGTAATGTTGACAGTGTCTCTTCTCCTTTCTGCATCACTTCAATGTCTGAAGGCCTAGTGAGCAAATCTGCTAGAGTATTTTTGCTCCCTTTAATATGCCTGATGTAGAAAGAGTAGTTTTGGAGTATCAAATTATCGATTATTCATCGGCAGACCTTCTCCATAACTAACAGAGGAGAATTGTCAGTTTCCACGACAAAGTGAGTTCCAGCAAAATATCCATGAAGCTTATTAATACAATACACAATAGCGAGTGCCTCAAGTTGAGAAACATCATAATGTGATTCAGCTGTGCTGAGTTTACGACTCACATACACGATTGGATGGAGAATCTCTTCATATTTCTGTAGGAGTACGCCAGAGATTGTCGTCGCACTAGCATCACACCTAAGAATATATTTAATTTGGGGTTAGGTAACCGGAGAATAGGAATGTTAATAAAAAGGTACTTTAATTGTTACATAGCAGTTTGTAGAGTAGCATCTTGAACATTTATTTTGCAGATGATTTCAACAAATCAGACAAAACGCACGTTATTTGTGCCAAATTGGGGATAAATTTGTTGTAATAGTTTACTAACCCTTACAAGCTCCTCTCTTGTTTTTTTTTAGTAGTGTCATATATTTTTGAAGGGAGTGGGAGATCACTGTAGTGCATGCCCCATCTCTAACAAAAGAAGTAGAGCCCCATCCTCTTCTATCTTTAATAACCCCAGAATATGAACCTTGAGTTATCTGCAGGCCTCGTTCTATTAAGTATTGTCTAGGAGATATAGATTATGGCCCTGGTAAGAATGGTAATTTACTAACTGGGAATCTGCCCCTTCTCCAATGATTCTGATAGCTCTGGAGCCCCCTTATTGTTTATCAAATCTGAGGAAAGTCTGGAGAAGTTTCTCAGCCTGATTTAGATGAAGAAAACATGGATGTTGAGCAGTTTATAGATCTAGAGTCTTTTTATTTCCCCATTCAGTAAGTCATTATGAGTTAATTTATCTTTAAACAATCAAACACATAAACAATCACATCAGATTCTGACAACATGATGTGACAAAGAAGTTGTTGACACAGATAGGTTGGAACTGACAAATTAACAGAAGGTCAATTCATGTTAATCATTTATTGACTGGCCTGAGCCTTCTGGTCAGTACATACATCTCTATTGTGATTTACACAAAGTAATAGAACAGTTGCACGTTGGACCA
Source organism: Cepaea hortensis (assembly GCA_963921405.1). Classification (NCBI taxonomy): domain Eukaryota; kingdom Metazoa; phylum Mollusca; class Gastropoda; order Stylommatophora; family Helicidae; genus Cepaea; species Cepaea hortensis. Next base: position 64,399,005 of record OY992884.1, read on the forward strand.
TTGTCCCAGACAATCAATAACAAGCATCAATATATGAGATGTCAACAAGTGTGAAAACATAGTAAACATTTTGATGTTGTACATATTAAGTATGATGGTGATGTCTCAACCATTAAATGTCAGTAGTTTTCCTGAAATTGGGTATGTAGTCTACCAATGAGAAAAGTAACCTGGTGACTGGAGGATTAGGTAAGCCAGGGTCCATTGACTGATGGATCCACTTCAGGTCTGCCCGTATAGCTCCTCTGAAGGCCTCCCCATGCTCTGCTCATAGCTAAGTCATCCTCCATCTCACTTGTGGTTCATCTCTTTCTCTCGGCTTCCCTCTTTCAGGTCTGATTTAGGTGGTTAATTTGCTGATGTGTTGGGTGGTTGTTGGTATGTAGCCACCAAGATCACTGATGAATATTCGCATAAATATATACATTCCTACCAATACAATAATAAGAAGTAGGTCGGAAGAATCTAAATTCCTGAAGTAGGAACTAGTTCCCCTCCCCTCCTTTTCTCTCTAAGCTAGTGTTGGGTTAAGTTGGGGTGGTCAGAGTTTATCACACGGTGTACGCCTTGTATCAACTTGTTCCTGCTGTATGTAAGTTCTCATTTGACCGGGGTCAGTGAACGTGTACAGTAAGACATTGACAAGAGTGAGAATATGTCAGGATGCATGTAAATAAATGACATACATTTAGAGCATTTCTTCCACTAAATGGTGTTTACAATGTGTATAAATAATTCTCTGTGTTTTCCCAATTAACTACTTCTTCTTCTTGTGTCTAATAACTCTCTTCCATTACCTGTTGTTGTTGTGATGTTGAGTGTTGGGTTGTGTGGTGATGAGTGGTGTGGAGTGGTGTTGTGTTTTAAGTTATGTTGAGTAATGAGTTAAGTTCACTGCGCGTGATGGTGTTCCGCGAAGCACAACTTTCTCATGTGTTGCAATTCATGTGTGCCCTTATCTAATTAAATTTGACATAAATATAAATATTTATTCCGTCAAACCCTATTAATTCAATAGATGAAGGAGAAAGGAAAGATTGATTTCACTTTCAGCTTTCTAAATTGTAAATAGGCATAGATAAGTCTGTTTTAGAACAAGGCACTTATTCTAGTACACGAACTGTCATTTCAGCTGTAGATAGTGATAGCATCTTTTACAATGTTTCTGGTGAAATGCACAAGATTGCTTTAGAATCATCACTTCTCACAGTTGTTTAGAATAGAATGTAGTAGTATAATGCACTTCCTAAAGTTAATAATTATCTTTAAGAATATCAGAGATGGCAGTTCTATCTAAGAGAATATTAGAGAGTCCTTTTGCCCGGGAATGGCTTTGCGTCGTTAGAATCTACAGTCGAGCATTTTTACATTTCAGAGGTTTTAATTAATATTAATACATTTCAATTGACATCACAAACACGGGTTTACATTACTTGATACTTGATACATCGGGTTCTTAGTTTAATCACGGGACTAACAAACGTACCTCGGATCCAGACTTCTGCCTTGCCCATTGAATTTTTGGTCACACAATTTCTGACGTCTTCTCGCCAGGCATGTTTTTGCAAGAGTGGGCTGCTTATCATAATTTATACCGGCGTTGGCGCGAAAGCGGTGTCACATGTCTCTCCCAACCAATGGGGTTCCGAGCTTTGTCTGATACAATCTTTCTAAGAATCCACGTCATTTGTCACTTGTTCAGTTCCAGTTTCGATGTTAAGTTTTAAGTCCTAGTCTCCATTTGTGGTTGTGAAGTCAATTTATTTTAATGTTGTTTCCTCTTTTTGCGGCAGGTGTTGATAAATGAATAATGTTGGTTGCGTTATGCCACAAGTAGGTATAGTGAGATTCAAAATTTTGGTTACAATTTTGTTATCTGTTTTTAACTGGCCCTTGGATATAGTATGGCCTAAGAAATCGATCTCATCCAACGCCAACTCGACTTTAGTTGGTTTGACTGTTAGTCCAAACATTTTTATTCTTTCGAAGACGTGATCTTAAGGTTTGTACATGTGTTGTCCAGTCTACTGTATGGATACAAATATCATCTATGTATGTTTGTGTATTTGTGACTCCATGCAAGAGTTCCCTAGTTAGGCAGACAAAGGTTGCAGACGCATTGCGAAGGCCAAAAGGAAGAAAGCGCCATTCGTAGAGACCTAGAGGTGTTGCAAAGGCAGTAAGATGGATGGAATCTCTATGCATCGGAATTTGCCAATAGCCTTTCGTTAGGTCAAGTTTTGAGAAGATAATAGATGATGACATATTCAAAATAAGATCGTCACAGGAAGGAATAGGCTCTGCATCAATTTTTGTTATAGTGTTTAATTTCCTATAATCTACGCTTATGGTGGAGTCATTCTGTTTCACTAATACTATAGGAAATGAATACTCTGATTGGGATTTCTGTATTATTCCAGAGGCTTCTAAACTAAGAATTTCCTAGTCTATGTTTTCCCTATAATTTAGAGGAATAGAATATGGTCTACATGTGATTGGAGTATAGTCTGAGAGAATAATGGAGTGTTGTATCCTATCTGTCCTATCCGGAATGTCTGAAAAAATTAGTTTGTACTCTGTCAATAATGCTATTGTTTGTTGTTTCTGTTCGTCTGTAATCTTTGGTCCTAAGTGTATGCTGTAATTGTTGTTGTGCTGTGTACAGTCGGTAACGGTAGTTCAAAGTCATCTTCTTCTGTCTGGTTGATAACTGTGGCTGTAATGTGTTCGTCTTCTACATCACTAACTGTTGGGTTTGCAATGTGTTCGTCTCGAGTCTGGTTAATTGGTGTGGTGTTGTTGTCCACTGTACCACTGGGTGAAATTAGGTGTAACCTTTCTGTTTGTAGGTCGTCTTGTTCTTTACTAGTTTTCGACCTAGTAGTAGCATTAGCCTGATTTGAGTAGGTTTCTCTTCAAGCTTCTTTTTCTTCAGTGGTACATTTCTTGACTTTTGGCAAACAGCAAATTATAAGATCGGTACATGGGTTATGTAAAACCGCGCACGTGAATGTGCCGGACAAGAAAGGAGTATTTATGTGAGCTCTGGCCAGCGGGTGTTTTTCTATACTGCCTGAAAAGGTTCGGCAATTAACAAATTCTCCCGAATAATCTTCTGGCCTAGCCAGTTTTTTTCTTAGACCGATTAATGTGCTACCACTATCAATCAGGAGTTTGCATGGTCTATTATTGACTATTCCGTGATGGAATTTTAACTTGCCTCTGGAGGCCACTGCTAGAATTTTCGTTTTCACTAGAAAACAGCACTGTATGCCCGCATTCAAGTATTCCGTTATAATGGAACTAATGGCATGTTGTACATTTATTGTAATTCAATATATCACTCGCTGCCATTCTCTCGCATTTCTTCCAACTCACTCTCACTCTCAGATGATGAATCGACTAACAATGCATTAACTGCTTTCAATCTGTCTTCCAATACATTTCGATGAATAGTGCCCAAAAGAATGAAAAAAAAAAACACATTTTTCAGCACGTCTAAAGGTTTCTCTCTTGTTTTGCTGTTTCTTAATCATCATTTCTAAGTGGGCTGGATAATTAGGGTACCGATCACACATAGAAAATTGATCGTGATGAAATTTGCAATATGGGCATTGTGGTAGATTGCCCCTCTGTTTTTCTCAGAATGTATAGGGCTTTTGTGGTTTGCCCATTGCAGCTGCTACAATTTCACTTTCCTCACTAAAGGATTAACAATATCTCTATGTGACGAAAAATATGCAGATCCCCGTTTTCTTAACTGATCTAGGGACTCTATGTCGGACTGCTGTAAAAATTTTGCAAATGGAATAGGAATGGTTGAGATGAACTTATCCATTATCATAAGGTCTCTAAGATTGTCATAGTTGTTGTTAATCTTAGCAACCTTAAGCCATTTATTATAGACGTCTTGTACAGTCGAGACGTAGTCAATGAACGTTTGATTGTTCTTCGGTTTTAGCTTTGAAAATTGAATTTGGTAGCCTGGGGCGTCTAAAAGAAAGTGCTGCATTACCCTCTGATGGGTGTATTCATAGTTGTTTCTAAGGTCTTGGGGAATGGATTCTAGTACCTGTAAAGGCTGCTCGGAAAGATTTTTCATGTAAATCATCGCCCAGTGCTCTTTTGGTACTTCCTGCAGTTTCAGCTGGTATTCTACATTCTCAGACCATGCAGAGATGGAATCACCCTGGCAGAATGGTTTGACAATCCCTTTATATCTGCTGAACTTATTCTCTTCTTCTTTGCTTTTGAGTTTAGTTGTAGCGATATGGACATGAGACTCAATTTCGAGCTCTTTCATCTTTACCTGTGTTTGTGATTCGATGTCTATTTGCTTTAATCTGTTAGATTCTGCCACCTCTTGGTTGCTGTCTCTACTCTGTCTATACCTTTATAGAGGTCCTATCTCTATGTCCTATCAGTCCTTACCCCTCTTCTGTCCCTAGTCTATCCTAGTGGTCTCTAACACCTTGACACACACACACACACACACACACACACATATATATATATATATATATATATATATATATATATATTGTGTCAGGTCTTAGACAGATATGACTGAGCTACCGTATAACAGTAGATGGTACTACCTGCTTTCTGTTAGCGCCGAACGTTGGGCGGCGCTTTCCAAACTCGACATCCCACATTGTGCCAACGGCTTCGGGCGGAAGAGCGCAATTGGCAGGGTACAAGCCTTACCCTGGTGTGAAGGAAATCCAACCTAAAGACAAAGTGTCATGGCAGGGCAGACCAGGCCCTAAGCCTTGGTTGGCGGCTGGTCTAGGATCGAAGCTCCGACAAGCGGACAATTAGAGCATTGCTTTGTTGATCCGGCAGCTTCTGCAGCTTGTCTTGTTCCAGATGTAAAGGTGTTACCTTTCCTCTGGAGTGAACTAGGTAGGCTGAGAGAGGGATCACGCTGCATGGGCAACACATGACCTCTATATTTTAGCCCAGGCTTTGTGCTATGGAGAGGCAATAACTCCATCCCTTACAAATTATCGTCTGTCAAGACGGCAAGGTGCCAATGATTATATATATATATATATATATATATATATATATATATATATATATATATATATATATATATATATATTGCATATCCTTTACAGGACATCGCTGTCAACAGCAGCATCTTTCAACTGTCTGTTGATTTCTTGGCAAGATTACGCTCAGTAGTTTGCCATTGCTTTCTGAGCGGCCGGCTCAGTATACTGCAGGTCACCAGCGAGGGTCGAACCGTTTTCAGTTCTCTCCCGCTACGAGACTATGCGTGATAAACGGGATTACGGAGAAAGTAGTGTAACCCCTCAGCCAGAGAGACCGGCATATATATATATATATATATATATATATATATATATATATATATGTATGTATATATATATATATATATATATATATATATATATATATATATATATATATATATATATATATATATATATATATATATTGTCAGGGTCTTAAACCTGGCTCGTTAACCTAACACATGTGAGACAGTACAAATACAACGTGATTTGACTTGAGACTCAACGACACTAAGTTTTGATGGATTTATTTACAGATCACGATCTAGAGATGATCATCACAATACATAAGTTATAACAATACACTTACAGGCAACCCACAGCTTACAATCAGTCTCACAAGATGTACAAGCACTCGACTTTCGGGCCACAGAAACTACACAAGCCTTTCTCCCATCATACGTCCAGTCGAGTCCGAGTCCCAGAGCTGTCTGGCTATTTCTCGCAACGCGCCTGCCCACCTGAAGTGGCTTCACGAGGCCTGCGTGCGTCCTGCTTTGTCCTTGCCTGACCGCTGGCTGTCTCGTCAGCCGGCAACCTCGCATGCAGGTAACCAATACTCGCCTGGCGGGCGTAACGATGTTACAGCATCCCCACTACGGACTATTCGCCTGGCGGGCGTAACGATGTCCCTGCATCTCTGCTGGCAATACTTTAGACTCTGACAATATAACCTCAGAATGGGACAGTCCACATACTTTGGATACGTTATGCGGAGGGCAAAAGCTCTAGTACGCAGTGACAACTATACAGTTAGAATTGGGACAGACACTGGGACACCAGGAGAGAAAATGCTGGGCAATTTGATGACATGACATGGGTGATCGTAGTCATCAGGAATATAATGCAATACATGATACAGAAGTCTGTGGACAGACATGCTAACTTTCGCCAAACCACACGGTCTTTAACTTAAGAAGAAGAAGAAGTGAAAACACATTTACACACACTTTGTAAGTCAACAATATTATTTTAGACAGTTCTTAACTCTGTAAATTTTCAACAAAAAAGTCTGAATAACAAATTAACATTGCAATGCGTTGCTTATATTTCAGAGACCTAAGCAGGTTTAACCAGTGCCTTATTCGTAGATTGACAGCGGATTGTGGAGATGCAGCCGGGCAGATTGCCTCAGCTGTTTTAAGTATAGTTCAACTTTGATAACTGTTTGTAATTTAAAAAAAACAAAAAAACTGTGAATGAATGTGCATCATGTAATGAATAAATCCATGCTCAAAATGCCTCATAAACTCGTGGAAGAAACATGACCAACATAGATCTATTACTTACCAGTGTGTATGTGCTGCCAAAAATCACGCCATGGTCACACCCGAATGTCTCTCCGCAATGTTCATTACGAGCCGTGCACAAGTCTCTGAGCTTGATGAGGAAAGAGAGATCAATATAATACAACCCCCAGTGTAAATGGTACTTTAGTGCCGTGTCGGGAGACAAGTATCTAAACCAGCCTCATTCCGATAGATGCAAGTTCTTGTCGGGGATCAGACAACGTGGACACCTCTTCATCATGATTAACTCATTTATTAAAGCAGCGCGAAGAATCATTTCAAATGCATTGCGCAAATAACAGTCATATGTTTCACTATCATCATGGCAGTTTCAAAGAGACTATCATATCTTGTTAATTTGTTTTTAATTTACATAATTGCGGTTTACTCGCGAGAATAATAGAAGCGTCTGCACATCGCAGTAACCTTTGGTTGTTAAATTTGGGGGGGGGGGGGGGTCTGCGTGGTCTCGAGGTATGGTGTCCGCCTCGAGTGCTGGAAGTCCCGGGTTCAAGCCCCGGTGATGCCGGGATCTTTTCTCGTGGACTTCTAGTAATAAATTTCCCCTGGTCTCTGGGTAGTGAGATCGATCGCCCGTGTGTATTGTTGCGCAGGTAAAAAAATCCCTTGGCAGTTGGAAATCGAAAAAGAGTAGCCTAACGGCGCTGTCCAGGCAAAATTTCGAGTTAAAAATCTACCCAAAGTATTTTCAGGATCCTCTGCGGTGCTACGGAGTTCGTGCACTGAGCTGAGTTTCTCCAGACTCAGATTTGAGTTAGGAGGAGAACGGGGAGCACTTATGGGTTGCACCCGTGTGCCGTGATGTTGATCCATCGACTAAACAAAACAAACAAACAGTCATAGTAAGTAGTCGTACTGTTCCAATTTCAAAGTAACGGGTGGTCCCATAATTGCTCCATTCGTGTGGAGGTGAAAATCACACGAAAAGCCCACCATTGATCCCATTTTAAATCGTGAAGAAAACATTAACTTCGAAGAGACCAAATCGCCGAAGCAACTACAGCAAGCAGGCCGGTCTTTCCTTGAATAATCAGTTCATTATAGAAGAAGAGAGGTGATTGACGAACACATAGGCAGCTTACACACGCTTTATCCCATATGGCAAACAAGCCACCCTCCATTTTCTGAATTTCCCTTTCACCACACTGTCACCGATGACGCAAATAAAACAACATACTCCAAATGAAGTCCAGAGCTCACAGTGTCACACCAGTCACTAAGTTCAGTAGTTTAGTGATGAAACCAGGTCCATCAAGTTTAAACAAGAGGAAAATGTACTAGTAAACCGTGTCTGGAGACAATTAGTTTCTTCAAGATATTAATTGCCTGCCAGCCTGTCCGCTTTGTTGGCCAGAAAGTCCTAAACTATTGGTTATGTGTAGTGAACAACACACTGAAGTTAATTTTCTCCAAGCTGTCATAATAATCATCAACCTAAATGTCCACAGCTTTGACCTGTTCAGTAGAAGGTGACCTAGTACGGAACCTGTTCGACCGTGCCAGGGAGATATGAACTCAACATACAGTTTCAGATGAATCTGAAACCATTAAGAAAGCCTTAAATCTAAATGACTATCCTTCTGGATTCGTAAAGCGATACTGCCAACATCTCAAATATGATTTCTGAGGAAAATGCAACGAATACCATAAACAGACAGAAAAACCAATGACAAAGTCCTACACAAATACAAATGAAAACAGCAAACTGATTAGAGAAATCAGACGTAGACAATCACAATTTTTTGGGGACACGTTATGAGAAGAAATACATTGGAGAACTTGGTGACAACTGGCAAGATTTAGGGGGAAAGAGCAAGGAGAAGACAGAAACGTATTTACCTTGATGGCATGGTCACGTGGTACGGTCGAGACAAGAAAACAGAGCTGATTCACAACTTTAGTGTTCGTGTGAGATGGCGAAACTTGACAGCCCACGCTTATCGGATGGCACATGATGATGATGATCATTGCGATAGTGACAATGCCACTCATGCTCCGCTTTGGCTTCAACAGGTACTGAAGAGTATCCATGCTAATTATTCCCGTAGCAATTTGATTAAAATCTTCTCAGTCTTTTCCTCTGCCCTTTGGACAATGTCCAGACTCACATTTCAACCCCTTCTGAGACAGTAGTTCCAGATATGGATACACCGTCTCTGCAGTTCACTCTCCACCCGATTACAGAGTGAGTCACCACATCATCTTTATCATAGACTTGTCCTCCGACCAGAGAAGCAGCTGCAGTTAATCTGCCAGTTCAGGCATTACCCTGCAAACCTACACTTCCAGGGCAGAAACCCAATCTGTGACGTGTAGAGCGATGCTAGCCACTACATCTGGAATATGCCAGCCCCCTCTTCACGGAGCATTATCCTTGAGTCCTTAACAAACATGATATGTCTGGCTGTACTTACCTAAAACCATGACGTCATAACCTCACATTTCAGTTTCACGATAGATATTGTAACAGCATATTCACATATTGTTAAGTATCTATTTGTCTGTAAAATAAAACCTCACCGACTCTTTTTAATTCTTAACAGAGCGCCTTCAATGTATACAATTACATTGCGATGTTGTAGTTATCTTAAATGGGCTGTTGTATGGACACTTACTGCCCATTCTCGGTCTAACTATTAACTTAATGCAATGCTTCATAATTAAGGAGCGCCACGGCCCATTCTTCCTCACGCGCCATCCAAACAATTCCATGCACATGACTGTTTGTGTCTTCAGCTTATACCATCATTGACCTGTCCTCTTCAACCTATTTCCAATGATTCCCGTCTTTGCGATCCTTAGGTACACATGGTTCCGAGCACGTTGTATCCGTCTTATATGAATGACAGAACCAGTATATGCTGCATACACATAATAGACCTGTCCGTTGTACCACCCAGAATGGCTCGCATGGCCATTATTATGCACGCGTTCTAGCTGGCATAGTGTGTACACATACCTTGCACTATATCCGCGCTGCCATCACTTTCAGAGTATTGAGTCTCTTCGTGGTCCTCTTCATTATCACCCACACATGTTTCTTGAAGAACAAGCCACTAAAACGTAATTTCTCACAATATTTGACAGATATGTCTCTATTGATCACACTGGCGTTTGTTGTGATATAAGGTACCACTACCTTGACAACTTTGCCGTTCAATGAGTGCCATAGTACGTATGCGTTGTGTGAATTGATGACAGAGCCTGCTTCCTTGCAGCATTCGTACAGATTTTCTACAGCTGCTTGCAGTTATCTATATATGTCTGCATTGTCTCTCCTTTGTGTGGTATACTCCTTCTTTGTCAGTACGTTTGATAACATCGCGATGTTACACCTAAGACAGCGCTTGCCGTTCTTATGTTGCATGGTTGGGATGTCTTGATTTGTTTCGGCCTAAGTTGTTGTATATCGAAATCGGCTTTTCTTTCGATGTTCAGGTCCAGCATTTTAGATGAGTCTGGACTCGGAGTCCATATAGACTTACAATATATAGTACACAGATGCATGGATGGCGTCAGCAATGTTTCATATTCTTAAAATTGATTAAGCCCATATAGCTGTTGCCGGCTTCCTGGCTTAGAGGTTAGCGACTTTTTTCCGTAATCTCGTATACTCTCGTAAGTAATGTGACGACGGTGAGAATCAGCAGAGGTTCGAATCGGGTCGGTAACGTACAGGGTATATGAGCCAGCCGCTCAGAAAGCAATGGCAAACTACTGAGCGTAATCTTGCCAAGACATCAACATACAGCTGAAAGATGCTGATGTTGACAACGATGTCCTGTAAAGGATATGCAAAATATTTTAAAACATATAGCTGTTATCTTAATTGTTAACATTGCAGTTCCCAATGAAAGCCCCGCTATTAAGCGATATCATAGACGCCTATCACAGTTATAGTCTGCAGTTCGATTCTCTGTAACACGCGTCGCCAGTGCTGGGTTATCCACAATTATACAGTGTGTACTATGTGTATTTATTGCAATCCCAAAGAAATCAGGAGCCTTTGAATGTGATAAACATAGAACAATTAGTATAATGAGTCACATCACGAAGATTTTGCTACGAATTATCATGCAAATAATGAGGAAGAAAATACAACCTGAAATAGGGTAAGTGGGTTTGTAGAAGGAAAGGGTACAGTAAATGCTGTGTATTTGCTGCGATCAGTTATTGAACGTTCTATAGAAGTAAACAGAGATATACATCTTTGCTTTATTGACTACAAAGAGGCTTTCGATAGAGTAAGACATGTCAACATGGTAGATATACTTGCAGATCTACAAATTGATGTGAAAGACATTAGACTTATAAACAACATATATTGGAAACAACAAGCTGCCATAAGGATTGATATTGGCCTTGGACAATATCAGCCTATTAGAGGTGTTAGGCAGGGATGTGTAATGTCTCCAGATCTTTTTTCCCTATACAGTGAAAATATTATCAGAAATGTAGAAGGTATAAATGAATTCAGCATTGGAGGACGAAACATCAATAACATTAGATATGCAGATGATATAGTATTGATTGCAGACAATGCGCAGGATCTGCAACAATTAGTATACGCTGTTGTTGTACACAGTGAGCAGCTGGGGTTGGAATTAAATTGTAAAAAGACACAGATTATGATTACCTCTAGGAAGAACAAAATACCACAATGTAATATACATGTAAATGGAAATATTCTTCAACAAGTGAATCGGTACAATTATCTCGGAACAGTCATAGCATCTGATGGGAGATGCTTGAAGATATTAGAACAAGAATCGACATGGCGAAAGTAGCCTTTAGCAAGATGAAAAACATACTGACCAATAAAAAGATGTCAATTGAAACGAGAAAAAGAGTGTTGAGGGGATACATAGAGCCTGTTCTTTTGTATGGATGTAAAACTTGGACAATGAGCAGTCAAGCTGAAAAACATCTGATGGCTGCAGAAATGTGGTTTCTGAGGAAAATGCAAAGAATACCATGGACAGACGGAAAAACCAGTGACCAAGTACTACAGGAGACAAATGAATCGTAAATTGATTAGAGAAACTAGACTTCGACAGTCAACATTTTTTGGACATGTTATGAGAAGACATGGATTCGAGAACTTGGTGACAACTGGCAAGATTGAAGGGAACAAACCAAGGGGAAGACAATGAAGTAAATTCCTGGATGGCTTGGCCACATGGCATGGTCGAGACAAGAACACTGAGCTGACCCACGACTCTGGTGATCGAGTGAAATGGCGAGTCATGACCGCCCACGCTTTACAGCATGACACATGATTGATTTATTGATACAGTGTGTCCATCTTTCCATTGCACATGTGACTGCACATGTGACTGAGTGTGCATTTGTATGGTGTGTATGTCTGGCTGTGTGTGTCTCTTTAATTGTCTTTATCCATGACTGTGTGTCTCTGTATTTCTTTGTTTATGTGACTCTATGTGTCTGTTTATGTGACTATGTGAATGTGTGTTGTGTATGTGTGACTGTATGTGACTATGTGTGTGTGTGTATGTGGGTGTGTGTGTGTGTGTGTGTGTGAATAGTAGTGGGTGTCTTGTTTAATATGGCGGTATACGTGACTCTGTTATTGTCTGCACTTGTAACGGTATGTACATTTGTATGTGTCTTTATATGTGTGTGTATATGTACTTGTAACTTGATGTGTGTGTGTGTGTGTGTATCTGTACTTGTAACTTGATGTGTCTTTGTGTGTGTGTGTGTGTGTGTGTGTGTGCGCGCGTGACTGTATGTGGGTCTGTGTGAGTCTTTGTGTGTGTGTGTGAGTGTGTGTGTGAGTGTGTGTGTGTGTGCGTGTGGGATTGCGTCTTATGTGTCTTCTTTGATTTGACTGTATGTGACTAATTTATGTTACTGTTGTTTGTCCATCAAGAATGATGATGACGATTCATTTCATCCAGTGGGGTTGAAAGTATGGAGCCGTGGGTTCTAAGATGGCTGATAAGGCCTATTTTGGCTCGAAATGTTCTTTGACAATGTGGACAAAGAATGCTTGACGTTTCTGGAGGAGGATTTCCAGCAGTGGTCTTTCTGTCCGTCCTTTTCTTTACAGCTCTTGCAGTCCTGGTTGCCTCACACATGACTGCACCCTTATGTAATGATTCACGCTACGAATTTCGGTCTCTGGCAGCAGTCTCCCAGGTGTCATGATGAATCCCAAAAGCATTCAGAGAGATTTTCAGTGTCTTTAAAGCGTTTCCTCTTTCCGCCTTGGGAGCGCTTACCACAACGCAGTTCGCTGTAAAATATTCGTTTAGGGAGCCTGTGATCTGGCATGGGAGTCAAGTGACCAGCCCAGCGAGTCCGATTCTTCATCAGTCGAGTGTAGATACTGGGCATGGACGCTCTTTATAGGACTTCAGTGTCTGGGATCTTGTCTTGCCATTTAATCTTATGTAGCTTCCTTAGGCAGACTGTGTGGAAGTGGTTTAATTTCCTAGCGTGTCGCTGATAAACAGTCCAGGTTTCACAAGCATATAGCAGTGTGGATATTACAACTGCTTTGTAGACTTTTAGCTTTGTTTGCAGGCTTATTCCAGTTCTATCCCATACATTCTTGTACAGTCTGCCAAAGGCGACACTGGCTTTTGGTGTTTTTAGCTATCTGTATGTATGTGCGTCATGGGTGTATTTGTGTGTGTGTGTGTGTGTGTGTGTGTGTGTGTGTGTGTGTGTTAGTACGGGCGTGTATGTACACATGTATGTAACATTGTTAATCTAAAAACAAATCATTACGTTAGCTAGCCACACACACGGAAATGACAAAAAGAATAACTAAAGCTAATGGTCTCTGGGCAGCCATTTTTACAGTCATACTTCTACATATTTATTTCTTTGAACGGAGATATACACATTTGCTTATAAAGAGGTGGGAGGGGAGTGTATATTTTATATTTGTTAAAAAAAAGTTAGTTGTATATCCTATATGGTACGTGACAGTCAACTCAAGCATTTGTTTGTTGTTTGTTATCTCTTGGCAAATTTACGTTCAGTAATTTGCCATTGCCGCCCTCCCTGGCGGAGGAGTTGGTAGCTTTCTCCGTAACCCCGAATACTCTCGTGGTTGACGTGAGCGCACGAGAATTGGAAGCAGTTCGACTCGCGCCAGTGACTTATGAGAGAATGGAGCCGGTCGCTCAGAAAGCAATGGCAAACTACTGAGCGTAATCTTGCCAAGAAACCAACAATCAGGTGAAAGATGCTGATGCTGACAGCGATGTCCTGTAAAGGATATGCAAAACGTTTATTTAATTTTCCATTGCTATCTGAGCCACCGGCACTTATACCATTTTCGTAAAATACCAACGCAAGTCGGCCCGCTGCCAAATCGCCCGCAGCTGTGTTTCGAACGCAGTATTACGAACTGTGTCCGTAACACCCTCGTAGATAACATATTTTTTATAGACAAAAGTAAACATAACTTGACCTTGTCCACAGAAATCCAAGCGTGACCTTGATCGGGACAACCTGGACAGACATCTGTAACCAGACATCTATATCATGCTATACCACATTTGATCATTGGCTAATACTACATAAATAAACTCTACTGATAATATCAGAAGTTCCTGTTGTCCAAATCATGTTATATCGTGTCTTGTAATTTCACGGAATGCCTAAAATGTTTACTTTAAATTATAAAGTTTGTAAAGTGTGTTACAGAGATCTCATACATGTATTCCTCCAATTCCTAAAGCCAGTCCCAATGATTCTTTCTGACAAAACAGTCCACTGTGGCATATACACTTATGATGGTCCAACTTAAGACACCAATCTCCATTTGTATACCCTGGACTTCTCTTGCACTGTGATTCCAGTGGCTCACGCCAAGTGTTTCACTCCTTCCTTCACCAGCAGACCTTGCCCATGTCTCTTCTGCCCAGTAGGATTTATATAACTGGCGTAGCCAATGTAATGTTATTTGTCTGTATTTAGCTCCAGGAGCATGAGGACATCAAAATCATTTATTAGCTTCTCCAATTTAGGACCTCTCTGCTTGGCACTACGACAATTCCAGTATCCCACTCTTACATGGTTGAAACCTAGTCTGTTCACTTTTCGTCTTGTTCTCCTGGCGCCTGCCCTCCTATTTCTATGCCTTCTTCTCACACCATTTCCTCGTTTTCTCCTCCTCACTCTCTTTCGCTAGCCCATGAAAGGTGTGTCAAGCGCAGAGCACGTGCTCCGGCGACGATTCCCGTGTTTAATTAATTCCATAAGCAAAGTTTAGATATTGCAATAAATAACCGGTCGCCCTAGCATTGCCTGCTTGCTAGGGAAGAGGCAAGGGATTTCCCCAGGAGTCCATACGCTTGGTGCCGCCCGCACGCCTGCCAGACGTCCAACGTTCACGACCAGTTTACCCATGGCCATCCAGTTCCTCAGCACGCTGGTCCACATTTAATTGGGGGTCTATATTTGGAGTTTTCCGTCTTCTAGTTGGACCGCTATCCAAAGCTAACGAGTTCCACCCACCCAGGGGATGGGTTAGAGCACCCCTGATTCGCTTGGCAGGCACGTCTCCGAGTATATGAGGTATTTTCTAAGAAACTCAGATCCCACCCTGAGATCCCGCCTCGCCCTCTGTGCCCGCCACCAGTTGGTCTGCGGCTGCTTATTGGGTTTTCGTAGCTAACCTCTATATCTAGAGGCCGTTCCACGATCCGCCACATGTGGATGCGCTGGGTTGGGAATTGTCGCTTCAGCTTTACCCAGCTTAAGGAATTGGAGGAATTACCAGGTGATAGGCTACTCATATGTGGAGACTTCAATGCGAGGAACAGAGATTGGGGAGAAAACCGATAGTAAATTGCCCTTGCGGATGCCATGGTGGACTCCGATGTGGTCTGCATAAATTATGGTAGGCCGACTAGAATGGCAATAAGGCCTGGCGATGCAGACACAGCTATTGCCTTGTCACTTGTCTCCAAGTCATCAGTCCTTGATGTAAAGTGGACTGTTTTGAATGGCCATGGGAGTGACCACATGCCATGCTCAGTCATGATCTCTAAATCCGGGAATGTTAAGGCTGGGAGAGCGCGCAAGACTTTCCGATATGATTGGGCCGATAGCCTTCTTGGACGCCTCAGAGAAGGCGCTTGCAACAGGATTGTTGAAACTCCTTTTTTGCAGTCGCCATGGTGGACCCCAGAAGTAGACTATGCTTGGAAAGCAAAGAGAGCTGCAGTGAAGCAGCTAAGGAAAGAGCGACAGACACCCAGAAGCTCACTGCGGAAAATGTCAAGAAAGACAAGGTGGAGGTTTTCAAGCGCTGTGGTGCAGAGGCCAAAAACGCAAAATAGGAATCTTTCATGAAGAAGATTGGAGGTTATAAAATACATCGAAAATTCTGGAAACTGCACAGAAAATGCAAAGAAAAGATCGGCCTATGACAGTGGGAACAATTTATAGAGATGTGACAACGCGTGACAACAGTCAAAGAGAAATGGGAGGCGTTTCTGCGGAGGTTATTAGAGCAGACCAATCATAATGATGCGGACACCAGGGAACGAACGAACGAACGAACGAACGGACAGACTTTATTTTCAAAGGGTACCAAATTGGGCACGCAGGCCCGTCTTACATTCGGCCCTTCCAATCATTCATCTTTCTTTCATCAACAGTGCATAGGAAAAACACATTGTCACATGAATTTTGTAAACATAAACAATGCATATTACTATGTTATGAGACACATCCACCACCCACCCACACATCCCTCATTCACTCCAACTTCCCCACCCAACCAACCACACACACATACAATACAATCCCCCACCCATCCACCACATCCCTACACCTACACATCTCCCCACCCACACACACCTCTCACCCACCACACATCCCATCCACCCACACCCCAAGCACACATACATTCAATAACCCACACATCCCCCACCTACACACATCTCCCAACCCACTCACATATCCTCTACCCGTCCCATTTCCCACCAACAATCACTCACCCAATATCCTCCTCCACCCACACACCTCCAACCACCCAACCAAACACATTCCTCAGCCACACACATGTCTCCCCGTCAACTCACATATTCCGCACCTACCCACACACAAATTCCACACTCACCCACATAATCTCCCATCTCCCCCAGCCCACTCACAGATCCCGAGCCCGCACCTACAAACATCCCACCATCTCCTAACCTGCACACACTCACCCACCCACATATCCTCTACCCACCCACACATCCTCTACCCACCCATCCCCCAACCCAGGGATGCAGTTAGAGAGGAATTATTTGGCACCATGAAGAATATGCATTATGAAGACATCATACTGGTTGAACATATTTTGAAAAAGGCAAAAGACACGACACCAAGGTTAGGTATGGCCACATAAAGGCTTTGAGCGATGCAGACCTGAAGGAGATGACCGACTGCTTTAACCAGAGCATTAGGACAGCATCAGTACCGCGGGATTGGGTGCATAGCTATCTCATCATTCTCTCAAAACCATTCAAAGATGATTCAAAGCTTAGGGGTTTTGGGATCATCACCCATCAAAATAAATTTGGGAAGGTTCTAGAGAAGATAGTCGCTGTCAAGCTGCAGGAGTGTTTGGAAAGGGCGAAGCTTTATCCAAGAGGCCTGGGGAGCTACAGGCCAGGAAAATATACCTGGTCAAATGCGGCGACTTGTGCCTTTGATTTTTATAAGGGGCTCCAGAGTAGACAGGAAACGATGACGGCAGCGCTTGATATCGAAAATGCGTACAATATAGTTCGATATGATATTTTGATGACCGCACTGATGGAGAAGGGGTTAAATCACTGGTTGGTGAACTGGATAGCAGCCGTCCTTCATTCTCGTCAGGTTGCTCTCCGTCTGGGTGCGTGGACCTGTGAGTCACACATTTTAACCCGGGGACTGCCACAGGGATCTGCAATCTCACCGGTGTTCTTCAACGTGTATGCGAACAATATTGCAGATCTAGAAGCACCAGGGGTTAGAAGGATACTAACATTTGCAGATGATATTTTTGCATATAGACAGGGGAGAGACAGGGAGCAAACAGCCCAGGGGCTACAGGCGACGGTAGAAAACGTGATTGACTGGTGAACTGAAATGAGTGCTGTCATGCACCCGGAAAAGGCGGCTGTTTTGTGGTGCTCTCTGGACAACAGGACTGTAAGAGTTAATGGTATAAGCATTAACAGAGAGAACAAACTTAAGTATCTGGGAATCACATTTGATAGGAGCCTGTCCTTCAAGGACCATGTGGAGACGGTTGTGACAAGGTCTCAAAAGGGACTCAATGCACTTAAAACTATGGCTGCAATGGACACAGAGCAGAGAATGCTTTTCACACTATACCAACACTTGATCCTCTCAGTGATTGATTATGGACTAGGACTGCTCACTCTCTCAAAGCGACAGATGTTGAAATTAGAGCGCATACAGATCGAAGCTATGCGGGTCATTTTGGGATGCACCAGAGACACCCCAGTAATGCGTATGCGTTACATCCTTGGTCTGCCGACTGTTGCTGGTAGGCTCAAGGGGATGCAGGCGAAGGCATATCTCAGAGTAGCTGCAGACACAGATCACCCGTTGCATGAGACACTGGACGCTGTTAAGGGTCAGCGACTGATAAGAGTGAAATCATGGATGGCTCAGGCGGAGGATACGATCAGACAGGTGTGCAACTTGGAGAAGATTAGGCGAGGAGAGGAGTGGGTCAGAGTGCCAGCGGTGCAGTCAGACTTGTGCAGAGTTATAATCACTTTGAGCCGGGAGTGCAAGGGGTGGCCAGCAGGGACCACGGAAGTGGAAATCCAGCAACTAATTCAGGATAATGCTCGCTCGGGTGATGTGATTATCTACACAGATGGGTCGGTGTTGAGAAGTGGGAGAAGTTCCTGTGGGTTTTTAGCAAAAGCTAATGATCGACGTTTGGTGCAGGAGAGCCTGGCATATGATACCACAACATCTAGCTTAAGAATGGAGGTAGAGGCGGTCAGTGCAGCTTTCCGCTGGATGGAGAATACGACACACACACACACACACACACACACACACACATCGTGATTGTAACTGATTCAGAAAGCATGCGGAGGAAGGTGAGGACAGGCAAGCTTCGGGCAGAGTGGCTTGCTTCGCTTCGGAGGTCACGGGTGGCAAGCATTGCCTGGATCTTTTCTCCGGGGCATGCCGGTGTGCTGGGAATGAACAGGCGGACAGATTTCCTGGCTGCAAAACTTCCTGGAGTATTGATGCATGACAAGGCAGACGTGGTTGCGGCTTTGTGGGAGCACGTGTACACCTCGGAGGAGCAACTGAATCACTATGAGACAGCGAAGAGTGACGAGGGGATCTGGCTGACGCTCGACGCTCAGAGGAATGGCAAGACGGACATATAATCAGATGTCTACTGGTACTATTGGTGTTGGAACTCTTCACTGGCTGCTGAGGATGGGGACGGAGCGCTTATGGGAATGCCCCGAATGCTGTGATGTCGGTTCTTAAATCAATCAATCAATCATACATATATTACTATCACAAAGAAATTAATAAATTGAACTAACCAATCTTTGTTATTGTCTATCCACCCCATCCCCTTTACTCTAGCAAAACCAATATCACCGATAATCTTGTAGTGTGCACCTCATCTGGTCTTTCATTATCCAACCAGGAAAATTTCAGTCTTAAACAATGGTTAACTTTTATTCTTCTTCCGTGTATGCGACTGGCATGCCTTACTTCACTACACCCAACTTGTTTATTGGACACTTAGGCTTATGTACTTTTTCAGAACATATAAATACAATATTCGCTCTACAACCTCTTTAGACCTTTTCGCCGCTATGTCCAAATTTCAGTCTACTTAACTTGAACTCCCAATCTAGGTTCGTCCAAAGCGCTTTGTCTGTATATTGCCGACATTCAACAGCTGAGACCAAAACCACTCAGACGTTCCAGTCTCACGCCAGAAGAAAAGAAAGTGCTGTCTCATCTGTAATGTCGCGAAGAAATCTTCATCAAACTCCCTGGCAAAGGTGGAGCATGCTTTATATTCCATTTCTCCTGCCTCTTCCCGTGCCGTTCTACTCCCTCATTGGAAACTCGTTTCTCCTTCACTCTCAATGCCAATAGTTTTTCACTCTCTCTCCACGTTTTCTATGCGACATTATCCTTAAGAACTGTAAACACCCGCCCATTCACCCGCTGCCTACTATTATCTCAGCTTCCATATGTATTCACCTTTAAGTTAAGTACCTCATATTTCATTTCCTTCTGCTTGTTTACTATTATTATAGACGATTTCATATGTTCCTGCCTTCATGTAGTTACTTTAGGTCATTTCCATTATTGCATTAGTGTGTGTGTGTGTTTTTTTTTTTCATTATTGTCATTGTTTTTAAATATTTACGATGGAGCCTTGTCTCCTCAACATCCTCTGTTTATTTTCCTTCATTCTTTCTTTTTTGTTGTCGTTGTTGTTGCAGTTGTAATGTTGATATATATATATGTATATATATATATATATATATATATATATATATATATATATATATATATATATATATATATATATATATATAAAACAGAGTGTATGTGACTGACTTTGTTTGTGGTTATGTTTGTATTGGATGGGATCGATAACGGTACATCCGATTGAGATGAAATTTTCTACACGTCTTCCTTTCATTCCTGTGTAACCGACTATAATAGTTTCATAGTGTAAAATCTTCTACTTATTTAATAACATTTACTTTTTCATTTTCATTATATAATGTCTATATAGCAGGGGGACTTCACTCTAGAAAAGTTATTTCAAGGGGCATAACTTTTAATAACATTTCTATATACTTTATAGTCATATTGTTGGACTTACTTGCACTATTGTTAAACTCTATGTCTATAGTTATTTTCAGGCATATGAGTTATAATAAATAATGATATAATCTTTAAGGCATTTTCAAAGTTTGCATTAAAATAATGCATAATGCATAACATTGTAACCCATCTTTTTCTGCTTACAGAACTTATCAACTGTCATGTCGGTGATTAAAAACAGTTTTCATTAAAAATAATGAATGGTGTGTGGAAGGACATTCTTTTAAGTTACTGTTTACCGGCGAAACCACGCCAGGTCAGATAGATAGACAGACAGACAGATAGTCGGGAACGGAAGCTTATTTGACTACTTATATGAATGAATTAAATGACATGCTCCCCACCAGGGACTGGGTGAAGCCGGGCCGGGTCAGACAGACAGACAGATAAACAGACAGTCGGGAACGGGAGAGCTTATATGACTACGTATATGAATTAAATGAGATGCTCCCCACCAGGGACTGGGTGAAGCCGGGCCGGGACAGACAGACAGACAGATAGACAGACAAACAGATAGTCGGGAACGGGAGAGGTTATATGACTACGTATATGAATTAAATGAGATGCTCCCCACCAGGGACTGGGTGAAGCCGGGTCAGACAGACAGATAGACAGACAGACAGATAGTCGGGAACGGGAGAGCTTATATGACTACTTATATGAATTAAATGAGATGCTCCCCACCAGGGACTGGGTGAAGCCGGGCCGGGTCAGCCAGACAGACAGACAGACAAACAAGCAGACAGACTGATAGATAGATAGATAGATCCCCTCCAGGGCCTGGGCGAAGCCGGGCCGGGTCAGCTAGTATATATATATATATATATATATATATATATATATATATATATATATATATATATATATATATATATAAGAGAGAGCGAGAGAGCGACAGAGAGAGAGAGAGAGAGAGAGAGAGAGAGAGCGAGAGAGAGAGAGAGAGAGCGAGGAGCATGGCAACTGTGATATGCTAATTAGGATATGCAGAATTGGAGGGTCTATATATTATGAAGCTCTTTTATACTGTTCCATATGAAATAAAATCAGTAATGTTGGTTGTTATATCAAATCTCGGAATGCATTATATTATAGGGGTTGTATATGATCAGACCACGCGTGATGCACATGATATGAGTTGGCACAGCAAAGGATGTTTGTTATATGATGTGACTGATGCGTAACTCCCAAGCTATCTTCTGTTATGTTTGAGTGTATATCCCATAGTGATAATTATGGACAGGTGTGAGACAGCACGGATAACGGATATATTGTTGGTGTATCAACCCCAGCTGCTCTCGTTGCTGTTAACCCAATACTCAAAATATTCTCAATGTATCACCGTCTCTCTCAAACAATATAATGTTATGTAGTTTTCCGATGCTTTCCACATCAACATGGCTGTGGATTACATCATCAGCCTTTAGCAACATTTACAGTTATCAGCACACATGAGTATAACCTGCTAATATCGTACATTCAGTAACAATGAACGCTTTAAGGGTTTCCATGTATCCTAATGTATGCTCGGTCCTCCAGAACTGCGTATGCCACACCATAGCTAATTTCCCAATCCTCTAGGGCGATCAGGTGAACTTAAACTTTAACTTCTCGTTCAGAAAGCAATGGTAAACTGAAATTAAAATGTTGCATGTCCTTTGCCGGACTCTGCGATGACGTCAAGGTTGACCTTCTAGGTAATTTTACTTTCAGTAGTTTGCCATTGAATCCCTACTTCGCCATCTGCGCACTGGTAACTTATGTGCGAGCTTAACGTAAAACTGCGTTATAATTATCAACCAGGGGTAGATAACAAGGCCCTGCAAATGACATATACCACTTTAAATATTTACCAGGTGTAGGTGGAGTCAGGATTATCTGTTCGACTGGTTACGAGATCAGCGTGACATTTCTCAAACTCTCCTGTATTATTAGAGGCCCTTCTAGGAAGCACACACGTTAAAACACAGCATGCGGGGACACTATATATACAGTTAACACAATGTGCTGCAAACAAAGTCACTACAACCAATTCAGCTTGGACAAGAAAGTAACTTTCACATTAATTTACATATAGGTCACAGTGACTAGACTACTAGTATAATGGCGTAACATCTGCAGTTTAAACATGTTGTGTAAACAACATAAACACCACACGCAAACATTGACATTAAGCTGACATTTAACACCTGTCACTGTCACGTTTAGGCAGATTTGTAAAACTGACACAGGTCGAACAGGACTAAAATGGGCATCAGGAAGTATCTTGGGAGGTAAAGACAGCAGGCTAGATACTGACCTCATCGCCGCAGGGCTCTTAGACTTTCAGTGCGTTGATAATCGGTAGGGGGCTCATCCCGTACACTGGCAAGTGTCATAGCACTCCCTGGGGTGAGGGGACCCTGCTATCACACTTTAACAACGGGATACCTTTAGCCCTGGGACATAGGTGTCCTCAGTCCACAAACCCCTTCGACCCTTGGAATCCTATCTCCCTCACTCTCAACCAAGGGACGTTAACCCTTTCAAACTTCGTCCTGAACTCATGACACAACTCTGGCAGCTAACTATGTTAACACTATGGTGTATTATACAAGATGAATGGATGAATGAGAATGATAATGATTCCGAGATAGACCTTGCAGTATCGATGCGAGATAAGACGTGGCCAGGATCGAGTAGCCTCCTGGAGGAAGTGTCATCATCGTCAGGGCCTCAAGTCACACTATTGGGTAAGTCAGACACGCTCACCAAGTCTCTCAGGCCTCCCTCCAGGTATAGGTTTCTCCACTTGGATAGGATGGCTGGCGAGTTGACTCACTGGTACTTGGGACCTTCGGTGGATGACGTCCCTGAAGTCTGGATCACCTTAGAGTAGGGATAAAGACTGTCTCTCGGAAGCTGAGGAACTAGAACACTCCTCTGAAGCGTCTGGAAAAGTCTGATGGTACTGCGGGTATAGCAAGATGGTGATCTCTCACTCAATGGTAGTAGCAGTCCTAACTGTCTATGCAACCCGCGCAGATCCTCTGACTCATAGCGCAGATATCACAGCACAGATACCTCTCCCGCTGAAACGTGTCACGTTAGATAGAGTTCAAAACAGACACAAGTTCTTCCACAATATCAGGCACCACAGGGTACCAGGCACTTGGTAGCGGAGACATCAGCATTATTTGGCATGCAGGCAGTCCTTCAGGGTCACAACCTGGACACTAACAACAATCAGATACTTGCCCAGCTGGAATAACGAACAAGGCGAAATGGTGTTGTCCTGGCACATAACCTGGGCTATCAGACGTGGAGTGGGCGAGGCGTTAGCTGGAGCCCATCCTGAGACGTACTCTCGATTGTAAGTACTGCTCGTTGAGGTAGTGGACTTCCAAGCTGTTCACACCGGCTATCGCCCTAGTCCGGATCACTGGACTCGTCCCCAGATCATGGCTCTGCTCTCAACAAGATAGAACCTGTGGAGGATAATACTCAGTGAGAGCACCATGAATCAGACTTACCCACAGCAGATACACTTAAGTCCCCATTACTCAGACAGGTGGACCCTTCCCATAAGGGCCGCACTCCGTCACTGGCTGCTCCAATGGTCGAGGACAGACTGGACCTGGAACCAAAGTGGCAGCTGTCCACCTACATCCTCTTTCTCAGACGAACGTAGGACTGGGTCAAGGTTGGTGTCGGAGATATGGGTCTCTGCTGAAACATAGCTAGACAACACATGCGGTTAGTGAGTTAGTTGTACTTAAAGATAGAAGCACCCTTAAGGAGGGCTAATGGCAGTACTCCCTCACCTCCTTTCTGTTATCCGCCAACGCTGATGTCGTACCAGGCCGTAGGCACCATCCAAGAACAAATAGATATACAGGGTGATCCCCCTGTAGCAGAAATCCACACCCCGTTCCCCCCTCCCTGGTCCCAGGTCGGGGCATTTAGAACGGTGTCATGTTCACTATGAACAATTCTGTCGCAATGGTCCCTTCTCCTTCTGTCAACCTCTCAGGACACCACTATATTAAGCTGGCCTTCCATCGAGGGAACTAATTACCAGACAGATGTGAGGAAAGCTCAGAAGAAAGTCAGTGGTCGGCCACCTGGTGATCAGACGCTCGACTCCCGGCACGACCTTGAAACGACCTCGGAGGGTTCGGCCGACCGGTGCAGTCGATTCGTTGCACTTGCCCGATTTCATCGATATATCACTCGATATATCCGAAGCGACTCCTTAATCTACTTCCGTTAGCGCTGTGAGTAACGGTTCGGCCGCGCTGGCCCCACCGACGCTCGAGGATATAAAGTTGGCCATGTGTGAACTCGAATTATAGGTCTCACTTCCCTGAACCCGATTTTCCCGATCAACAGGGGTTGTAAATAAGCCACGCACTGCTAACCTATGAAACATCTTAGCAGTACAATGCTGCTACACACGCGTTTGCCACAGGCTTAATTGTACAGTCGTAAACTACAAGCTTGCCACTGTTCACACGTGACCTCCTTTTCACGCGCCGGTCAGTACACGCGTTAGCGAAATCTCATAATTTGAATCACCCACACCGCACTAGTTAATGAAAACGGTTGTACACATACCTTCACACAAACAGCACGACAGTGGAGACGAGAAGCGTTGTCACTGCAACTGGACATGATGTCGGAAGTCTTTAACCCTCGTCAAGACACGGCGTCCTGCTCTCTCTCCCTTAGCACTAGGCCAAAATGTCGACTGCCTGCCGGCAACCTTTGTCTCCAACTGATCAGGTGTTCCGGAACAATCGACTGCGCAGTCAGACATGCGCAGTCGGTCTTGCCCGGACATCTGTTCCGCCACCACTCTGGAATAATCTTAAAGGGCGAGCAACGATTCGGGTCGGGTAGAGTCAAATTACCGGTTACTTCCCTTTCACTGGTAAATTTTCGTCACCCGAATCTCCGATGTCTCACCGGACCTTTCCTCAGCAGAAACATCACGAGGCGGACCCACTGAGTTCTGTGACATAGGCCCTCTCTTAAGAGAGTTGACCTGGTCAACTCTTTTCCTCAGGAGGTTCGGTCCGAGTGATCTCAACCTCTTCCTCCGGGACCGGATGCCTAGACAGAAAATCAATCAGCACCAACGACCAACGCATTCAGCGCGCGTTGAGTTTCTGGGAGGTGGCCAAATCCATCTAAGATCGATGGACTGAAGGTACCCGAAAGGGTACACCATCCCATACAAGCATTGCTGGGACTTCTAACAAGCCCAGACTTACCACAGACACTCGCGCTCGCCCGTCGAGCTGTTACGTTCGGCCGGCCGAAATACCGACTCGCATACGCGACGGGTCGCAATACAGGTGGATCTTCTCATCCCGCCTGTAACGGTGTCGTTACTACCGCTCGTTTTCCCTACGCTACACGCCTTGGGATCAACGGTATCGTCCTCGATGGACCATGCAGTCTTCCAGACCCGTCTGGACTGTGGCTTCCCCGGCCATCTCTTTCGACAGCGAGGTTGGTCAGTCGGTAATCGAAAGGAGTTCCGGGCCTCACGCGCCTTTCCCGACGCTACCCATCCCGTCCGAACTCGGTTACTAGGGAATCCTTCCCCCTGGGCCTCTTCCTGACGTATGATGGTTCCCCTATCGCTGGGTGGACAATCGGACCTACCCCGTACGTTCCCATAGTCCTCCCTATGTAGTACTGGGTCTGTTTGGTCTCCGTCTGGACCTGTAACCTTATTTCCTGCGACTGCCATCGCCAACAGGTGTGGAGATTTTTCACCTGACCTCGCCTCGGGTTTCCGTAGGAGATTTGCATGGAACATTCTCAAAATTCCCCCGATCCGGATCTCGTAGTTGGACTTGGACACTACCCTTATCACGGGAAAAGGTCCTTGCCATCCTACTTCGAGCATATCGGTCCTTCCAGGACCCCATACTAATGCTCCATCTCCCACCTTAAGAACTAATCTAGTCTTAGTCCGATTCTGGGGTGTAGCCTTCTGGCACTCTGGACAAGACTTTACTAACCGGCGTATATCGCCAGTCATTCCGGGCCAATAATAATGACCGGAAATTCGCTGCAGCGTCGCTCTGACACCCATATGTCCACTCCCGGATAGATTACTACCGGATATGGCGTGTCCCCTCTGAAGAATTTGGAGACGGTAGTCAATCGGGACCACCAACTGTCCGTGCAGTTCATTTCCCCGTCCGGCTCTTCGGTAGAGCAGCCGATTCTTCAGATAGTACTGGCCCCGTTGCGGTGGGTCAGCACTTTTCTGCAGCTTCTGGTAGCAATGGCACAGCGTTGCGTCATCGCTCTGGGCAGTGCGCAAATCCCCTAGCAGGGGTTCCGAGCTGGTTGCTTCTGCCTCGTCTTTTCCCGCGTGGTCGCATTTATGTATGTCACCTAGGTGGATTGGCTCCTTCGGCACCCCTAGAAATACATATTTACTTCCCAGGATCACGGGATATAGGGGATCGAGTAATACAGCTGCTGGAATGATGCCCGTGACGTATCTGGAGCTAATCTCTACATTGGCTATCGGTAACGTCATGGAAACAGCACTCTTAATGGCAGGCTGTATTTCGGTGTTCTCCCCCGTGAGTTGGTCTGGTCGCACCAGACTGGCAGCAATTACGGCTTCGCCATCCAGGCCAGTGTCGTAGAGACACTCCACCTGTTGGCCGTTTACTTCCACCAGCTCTACCACTGGTGGTCGTTCTTGGTCCACAGTCCTGTTAACGACCTCGATGGAAACCGCCTTTGGTTCCACTAGGCAGGCCGCGAAGTGAGAGCTTTTAGCCTTCGCTTTGCAATCCTTCGTATTATGCGAGGGCTCTTTGCAAATCGAACACCATCTTCCCTTCCAATTCTTCTTCGGGGAAGATTTAGGTGGGCTCCTACTCCCATCTTTTGACTTCTCTGGACTTTTTCCTGTGGACCTTTCTGAAGACTCTACCTTTTTCTGCTGAGAGCTTTTAAATTTCTTCTTGTCAGACTTGTCCTGACCTTTAGTACTAGTGGGACAGGTATCACTATCCTCCCCATGTACTACGACGTACCTTTCCGCCAATTTTGCCACGACGTCTAACCTCTCCGCCCCCTGTTCCCCCAAGAAAGTTGTTAGTGGTTTCGACATATGCTTTCGCATTTGGTCGACGATCATTAGTTCTTCGAGACTTTCGTAGTCTTTCGCAAATCCGGCTAACTCCATCCATTTATGCAAATAGGATTTGAGTCGCAGGCTATACGCGGCGAATAACTCACTAGGTTCGCGGTTCGCAGACCGAAACTTCTTCCGATACGTGTGTGAAGTCATTTCGAACCGTTTCAATAACGCCTCTTTCAAAGCATCGTAATCGTTCTCGTGTCCGGCCGGTAAACGGGCATAGACATCGAACGCGGTTCCGCGCAAACCTTGGGATAATTTCAGACACCATTTGTCTTTATCGAGACCCATTGCGACAGACATAGCCTCGAATTTCTGTAGGAACTGATCTATCTTCTCTTTGTCTTCCTCAAAGATTGCAAGGGGAAATTTCATGGCCTGGTAACCATGTCTACCCAAGGTGGGTGAACCAGGGAGTGAAGAACCTCCTACTGCTCCCTCAGTATTTCTACTGATTTGTGCCTTGAGCTCGAGTTCCCGCATTCGGTACTCATGCTCCCGCTCAAGTCTCCTAGCTTCTTGTT
Organism: Cepaea hortensis; assembly: GCA_963921405.1. Classification (NCBI taxonomy): domain Eukaryota; kingdom Metazoa; phylum Mollusca; class Gastropoda; order Stylommatophora; family Helicidae; genus Cepaea; species Cepaea hortensis. The sequence continues at coordinate 64,427,197 of OY992884.1, forward strand.
CAGAGTCGATCATTTTAGCTGCTTGCTCAGCGTCTAACTTCTTAGCTGCTTGCTCAGCGTCTAACTTCTTAGCTGCTTGCTCAGCGTCTAACTTCTTTTCCTCCAAGGCTAACTTTCTATCCTCCAAGTCCGCTTCACGCTTTTTCCTCTCTCTTTCTTCCTGCCGGAAGTCTCTTTCCACCTCTTGTATATATTGCAAAAGTGCATCACCTCTCAGGCCCATTCCTTCGCCTGTTGCCTGCACTTCGGCCATATTTAGTTTGCCAGAGGCCATAGTTAGGGTGGGTGTGTTAGTAGTGTTAGTGTATATCCAAAAGTGCAATATACAGATAGTCAGTACACAACTCTAATCTATACACCACAACACACAGCACACCACAAGTCACTCCGTCTTCGTCAAGAAAGAAATATGACCCAAGACCTACGTAGACTTCTATAGTCAGGATAGGAATGATATGTCCTAACACCTATCAGTAATCACCAGAGCTGAATCTCTTGTATCCCGGACGAGCCCCCAAATAATGTCATAGCACTCCCTGGGGTGAGGGGACCCTGCTATCACACTTTAACAACGGGATACCTTTAGCCCTGGGACATAGGTGACCTCAGTCCACAAACCCCTTCGACCCTTGGAACCCTATCTCCCTCACTCTCAACCAAGGGACGTTAACCCTTTCAAACTTCGTCCTGAACTCATGACACAACTCTGGCAGCTAACTATGTTAACACTATGGTGTATTATACAAGATGAATGGATGAATGAGAATGATAATGATTCCGAGATAGACCTTGCAGTATCGATGCGAGATAAGACGTGACCAGGATCGAGTAGCCTCCTGGAGGAAGTGTCATCATCGTCAGGGCCTCAAGTCACACTATTGGGTAAGTCAGACACGCTCACCAAGTCTCTCAGGCCTCCCTCCAGGTATAGGTTTCTCCACTTGGATAGGATGGCTGGCGAGTTGACTCACTGGTACTTGGGACCTTCGGTGGATGACGTCCCTGAAGTCTGGATCACCTTAGAGTAGGGATAAAGACTGTCTCTCGGAAGCTGAGGAACTAGAACACTCCTCTGAAGCGTCTGGAAAAGTCTGATGGTACTGCGGGTATAGCAAGATGGTGATCTCTCACTCAATGGTAGTAGCAGTCCTAACTGTCTATGCAACCCGCGCAGATCCTCTGACTCATAGCGCAGATATCACAGCACAGATACCTCTCCCGCTGAAACGTGTCACGTTAGATAGAGTTCAAAACAGACACAAGTTCTTCCACAATATCAGGCACCACAGGGTACCAGGCACTTGGTAGCGGAGACATCAGCATTATTTGGCATGCAGGCAGTCCGTCAGGGTCACAACCTGGACACTAACAACAATCAGATACTTGCCCAGCTGGAATAACGAACAAGGCGAAATGGTGTTGTCCTGGCACATAACCTGGGCTATCAGACGTGGAGTGGGCGAGGCGTTAGCTGGAGCCCATCCTGAGACGTACTCTCGATTGTAAGTACTGCTCGTTGAGGTAGTGGACTTCCAAGCTGTTCACACCGGCTATCGCCCTAGTCCGGATCACTGGACTCGTCCCCAGATCATGGCTCTGCTCTCAACAAGATAGAATCTGTGGAGGATAATACTCAGTGAGAGCACCATGAATCAGACTTACCCACAGCAGATACACTTAAGTCCCCATTACTCAGACAGGTGGACCCTTCCCATAAGGGCCGCACTCCTTCACTGGCTGCTCCAATGGCCGAGGACAGACTGGACCTAGAACCAAAGTGGCAGCTGTCCACCTACATCCTCTTTCTCAGACGAACGTAGGACTGGGTCAAGGTTGGTGTCGGAGATATGGGTCTCTGCTGAAACATAGCTAGACAACACATGTGGTTAGTGAGTTAGTTGTACTTAAAGATAGAAGCACCCTTAAGGAGGGCTAATGGCAGTACTCCCTCACCTCCTTTCTGTTATCCACCAACGCTGATGTCGTACCTGGCCGTATGCACCATCCAAGAACAAATAGATATACAGGGTGATCCCCCTGTAGCAGAAATCCACACCCCGTTCCCCCCTCCCTGGTCCCAGGTCGGGGCATTTAGAACGGTGTCATGTTCACTATGAACAATTCTGTCGCAATGGTCCCTTCTCCTTCTGTCAACCTCTCAGGACACCACTATATTAAGCTGGCCTTCCATCGAGGGAACTAATTACCAGACAGATGTGAGGAAAGCCCAGAAGAAAGTCAGTGGTCGGCCACCTGGTGATCAGACGCTCGACTCCCGGCACGACCTTGAAACGACCTCGGAGGGTTCGGCCGACCGGTGCAGTCGATTCGTTGCACTTGCCCGATTTCATCGATATATCACTCGATATATCCGAAGCGACTCCTTAATCTACTTCCGTTAGCGCTGTGAGTAACGGTTCGGCCGCGCTGGCCCCGCCGACGCTCGAGGTTATAAAGTTGGCCATGTGTGAACTCGAATTATAGGTCTCACTTCCCTGAACCCGATTTTCCCGATCAACAGGGGTTGTAAATAAGCCACGCACTGCTAACCTATGAAACATCTTAGCAGTACAATGCTGCTACACACGCGTTTGCCACAGGCTTAATTGTACAGTCGTAAACTACAAGCTTGCCACTGTTCACACGTGACCTCCTTTCCCGCGCTGGTCAGTACACGCGTTAGCGAAATCTCATAATTTGAATCACCCACACCGCACTAGTTAATGAAAACGGTTGTACACATACCTTCACACAAACAGCACGACAGTGGAGACGAGAAGCGTTGTCATTGCAACTGGACATGATGTCGGAAGTCTTTAACCCTCGTCAAGACACGGCGTCCTGCTCTCTCTCCCTTAGCACTAGGCCAAAATGTCAACTGCCTGCCGGCAACCTTTGTCTCCAACTGATCAGGTGTTCCGGGACAATCGACTGCGCAGTCAGACATGCGCAGTCGGTCTTGCCCGGACATCTGTTCCGCCACCACTCTGGAATAATCTTAAAGGGCGAGCAACGATTCGGGTCGGGTAGAGTCAAATTACCGTTTACTTCCCTATAACTGGTAAATTTTCGTCACCCGAATCTCCGATGTCTCACCGGACCTTTCCTCAGCAGAAACATCACGAGGCGGACCCACTGAGTTCTGTGACAGCAAGCAGGAATTAAACGTCTGACGTCTCGTTCAGAAAGAAATAGCTAACACGTAGAATTACATAGGCAAATCAACTTGGGATTGGCCGCAACGTCCTGCAAAGAACTTGAAGCTATATTGGTGCGTGTGTGTGTGTGTGTGTGTGTGTGTATATATATATTAAAGGACATGTCTTAGCCATATACGACTGTACAACTATATGGCATTAAGCGGTAACACCTACTGTTTGTTGGTGCCGAAACCTCGGCGGGGCTCATTAAACCCGGATCCCTACATTGTGCCAAAGGCTTCGGATAAAGGAGGAGTTCGTTGTAAGAGTACAGGCTCACTCTAGTGCATGGAAATGCAACCCAAAGACTAGAGGTCATGGCAGGGAAAAACAGGCCCTAATACTTGGTTGGAACTGGTCTAAGGTTGACACTCCGCCAGGCGGACATTTGCTAATCCCACTGCTTCTGCAGCGTGTCTTGTTTCAGCAGCATTGGTGTTACCTATTTTCTGTAGGAAACGGGGCAGGCGGAGAGAGGAAGCATTCTGCATAGGCAACACATGATCTCTACATTAAGCTGACGCATTGTGCTGTGGACCCTCCGCTATTTGTTAAAGTTCTTGTTCTGTCTGTGAGCTTTCAAAATTTTCTCTGTTCAACACGGCCGAATCTAGTATATTTACCTGCCAGTTTCGGTCGTCTATTTCCGGCTCTCCCTCATTCTCATTATCCTCAGATATCTCAGAGTATGGAATTCTGGACAATAAATCTGCACAGGTATTTTCTTTACCGGATATATACTCGACTTTTGCGTTGTATCCTTGTAAGTTCAGCGCCCATGTCTGTATTTTTCTGTTTTGTACTTGGGCTTCTAGTAAAGATTTTAATGGCATGTGATCAGTTTTAATGATGAAACTTGCGTTATGTAAATAATAATCTAGTTTTTGTAGAGCATAGTGGATAGCATATGCCTCCTTCTCACCTGCCGACCACTTTTTCTGAGATTTGCTAAGTTTGTGTGACATAAAGTAAATTGGTCTCTCATTTCTAACCCTTGGTATTCCTGAATTTTCGCCTTCATATGGTTGCGTTAAACATGCCCCTATAGCTTTGTCCGAAGTATCTGTATATAACACCAATTGTTTGTTTAAGTCTGGATGTGCCAAAAGTGGAACTGTTGTTAAGCTGTTTTTTAAAAAATCAAATGCTTTCTGACAATTTTCAGTCCATTTAAATCTTGCGTATTTACAAGTCAGGTTTGTAATGTTCTCTGCTATTTCTGAGAAGTTTGGAACAAACCGACGATAGTACCCACACATACCGACAAAAGCTCGAACTTCTCTTATATTATTTGGAGCAGGTAATTCTCTAATGACTTTAACTTTAACCTGATCTGGTTTTATTCCTTCTCTATTAATGATGTACCCAAATACTTAGTTTCTGATTTTAGGAATTCACATTTACTGAGTTTCAATTTAACATCGTGTAATTTTAGACTATCAAATACTAACCTTACGTGTTTCAGGTGGTCTTGCACGTCTCCTGTTGTGTAGATTAAAATGTCATCTATATATGCTAATGCGAACTTTTGCATGCCTTCTAATACTTGATTTATTAGTAACATATAATGGGAAGGCGCCGTCTTGTCTCCAAAAGGCATTCGTAAAAATTCGTAAGAACCTACGTGAGTACAGAAAGCACTTTTCTTCTGAGCATCATGAGACATAGGGATGCACCAAAATCCTGACCTTTCGTCCAGCGTAGTAAAGAAGGTAGAGCCATTAAGTAGTCCCAAAATATCATTAATCACCGGCAATGGATAAGCTACATTCTTGGTGATTTTGTTCAGGGCCCTGTAGTCACAGCAAAAGCGGTGACTCCCGTCCTTCTTGGTCACTATAACAATCGGTGATGACCATTCTGACTTGGATCTTGTTATGATTCCTGCTTTCAGCATATCTTCTATTGCTTTTTCCACTATCTCTCTATTCCTTAGAGGAGTTCTGTATGGTTTCAAACTAATTGGTGGATGATTTCCTGTGTCTATTTCCATAGTAACTGTCTTAGTCTTACCTAACTCCAAGTCATTAATAGCAAAAACATCCTGATGTTTTCTTACTAAGTCTTCTAATACTTCTTTATACTCTTGCGGAGCTTTCAAGTGTGATAATAACTCCTGTTCTCTCTTCAAAGATGACGTTGTTTTGTCTATTGAATGTACCCGAGATGGGTATTTTCTGAATGCATGGATCGATTCATCATTCCGTCTTTTCCCACTTCCTCTACTTCTATTTCGGTTATTAATAGGGTCTTCTGGATATTTATTCATTGACAATCCTTCTTTAACTGTTGTTGCTGTGGTGTTAAGATCAGGTGCTATTTTTGCAATCACACACCCTCTATACAATTTAATTTCTTTCCCTGTGTTATTAAAAATCATTACCGGGAAATTGAATTGTCTATCTATTGTTATTATTCCGTCGGTGACTTCTAATCCTGGTTCATCTATTATCTCTCTCTCTCTAGCTCTGTTACTGTAACTGTTTGTCCTGTCGAAAAATACGGATTTATTTTACATTTTTGCTTGTATCAGATTGACTCTCTGTGGTTTTAGAGTCATAGATGTTTTTACTCTGACCAGGGCCGATACGTGCATGTCTTCCTCCAAATCCACATAGACGTCTTGAAATCTCAACTTATGTAAATCAAAATAAAGCCTTACACCATTTTGTAGCAAAAAATCTCTACCTAGAATCATGTTCCTATTTAACTCTTTGACCACGTGAAAAAGATGTCTTACGTTTATGTTTCCCAACCTAAAGTTGATCATTGTTTGCCCAACCACTTCCAGATTTTGTCCAGTAACCGAATGAAGGGTATCTTGATTTCCAAACATTTTGAAATTCTTTAATATACGATATAAAAATATTTCTTTAATCACACTGACTTGCGCTCCTGAATCAATCAATGTTCTAATTCTAAATTTTCGTATTTCTATATTGCATGAACTGGGATCAATCATATTCAGTGAAACCTGTTTTATCTCTCCAAGTTGAGGCCATTTTCTATATTCTCTATTTCTAATTGTCCTACTATACTTGCCATCTGGGTAATTAATATATTCACTCATTTTTGGGACCTTTCTGTTTTCCCTCCTACCGCAGGTCCTACTCAGTAAGTGGGGCGCCTGTTTTCCTGCGTTCTTGGACTTGTAAAATTCCTCTGTCTGTCTTCAAAATTTCTATTTGGTCCACTGTTTATACTTCTATTTTGTACACTAGCCTGAGCACGTCTATTACCACAAAATCTAAAAGCGTGTCCCCTCTGACCACAACTCCAACAAACCATATTTGTGCCACCTATCGTCTCTCTTATAGGGTTACTCATTTGTCTTTCTCTATCACGAGTATTTTGATTATTATTTCCCTGCAGTGTCTGTATTTTACCCCGTCTTCTCCATCCGTATCTAGCTTGTCCTATCTCCATGGGCTCCTCAATTCTCTATTCTCTATTACTTCCTATCTCTCGTCCTACCCTTAGTCTAAATCTTCTTCTCAAACTCTCTTCCTGTACAGCTATATCCACAGCCTGTGATAACCTCGCAGGGTTTACTCTCATTAATTTAAACTTCAGTCCATCCGACTTTATACCGTCTACAAAAATTCCGACCAACATCCTTTCTACCTCTTCCCCTTGCACATTCTCTCCCAGAAATGCTTCCTCAGCTAGGTTAATCAACCTGTCACTAAATAATTGCACAGTTTCTCCAGTGTTCTGCTTGGATTGTCTTAACACTGAAAACACATGTTGAGGATCTGTGATCTCAGCATACTTACGGGCTAAATCGTCTTTAAAATGCTCCCATGTCTCATCTTATCCAGCTTCAAATTTTCTTCTAATGTGATCCGAACCGATGTTACAGTGGCCTGATAAACAATTTTCTTCTTCTCCTCATCTGTCGCTCCCACCAAAAATTCATGTTTCTCCACCGAGGTCATCCATCTCTTAAAATCTCTCGCCTGCCCACTGAATTTTTCAATATCTGTGCCTACCCCTTGCTGCTTTATTGCGGAGTTGAGTCTGCTTATTGCTCTACCTACTCTCCCTAAAACTTGTGTCAACAAAACCTCTTCCTCTGCCATGTTGCAATATTTTTGTTATATAACTTCACTCAATAGAAATTATTTCATCATTACAATATGGTTACCTATAATTAATATATTAATATACTTTATGTAAGGATACCCTTGAGGATGTAAGTTTCCCAGCGAGTAGTGTCGTGTTCTTCAAAGAAAGTACATCCAATTGACGAGAGCTATACTGTTAATTTCTATCCTGAGTAATCTCTGGCTTCGCTAGTGTAATGATCACTTTCACCCCTAGTTGGGCCCGTCTGAACTTTGGCTTCAGCCCTGGTTGGGCACGTCTGAACTTTGGCTTCACCCGTGGTTGGGCACGTCTGAACTTTGGCTTCACCCCTGGTTGGGCACGTCTGAGTGACTTGGTTTTTCGGTATCGGTCTGGAAACGCCTCTAGCTCGACTTCAGTCAGAAAACAAAGCGATAAAATAGGCTCTCCTCCTTAGCAAGGCCGGCAACCATTATGCCCAACCGCCTCAGAGGAGCTCAGTGCAGCTGAATCGCATACTTGATGAATTGAGTGTGACCCTTCCAGTTTCGTATCTGTCTCGTAAATGTACTCTCCAACCAGTTTTAAACAATCGAGCAAAGAGCGGTTCGTCTGTCAATTTAAGAGCAGCTCATTCTTGACATCTGGTTCTCGAACTGATTATCGTGCAGAACTGACTGATTGATACGTACAGCAACGAGCGAGCTTGTTGGCCTGGCCTCCTAGATTAGGCGAAAACCGACAACAGCAATAAGCGACTCCGACTGGCTTTTTGAGTTCAGCAACAATCACTGTGCGCCAAGCATCAGGCTGCTGTGTAGGAATGATTCAGCCATGGCCACAGAACATCGGTCCCTTAGTTAGGCAGTACTGAGCAGCTTCTTGACCTTCACAGGGGGCTATATTACGATAATTCAGCAGCCCGAGAAATCACAAAAACTACCCCTGGCCGGGCATTCAGTTGCTGTGTCTCTCAAAAATAATCAACAAGAACAGCCTCCATTTTTGACATGTTCAATAGAAGTCTTCGCTTGTGCCAAGATGATTCCCGCGTCGACCCATATGTTGGAAATCCTGGGGTCTACGACACCAAAATAGAGTCCTCTAACAGTGCTAGAGGACAACAAGGCAACTGTAGGCAGCCAGACAAGTAGATGTTGTGTGTCTATAAACGACAAAGTCAATTTGAACAATTCATCCGAGTTTATTTGCATCAAACTTGTAAAGTACTATATAGATGAAATCGTACACGACTTGTCTAACTCGGCGGCCGATGGAAAACTGTTTACGTCAACGCGTGAGCAACCCTAGATACCTAAACTACTGGTGCTCACGCGTTCACAAACCTATTTCCCTATTTTGCACACCATCCATTAACTCATTAACTTCTTAACAGAGATGGTGCTCTGTTACATTACTCTGGCAGTCTAAAGTGTTCGCAACATTCGTCGCAGGAATTCGTTACAGCAATTAGGTTTACAAATGCAGACAAAGATAATGAGAATAAATCAAGCAATTGATAATCTGATCTTACTTGAAGACATCTTACTTCAAGAGACGGAAATCATACACCAGTGTGCGCAGCAATGTAGAGAAAGACTGGGTAATAGATAAATATATCAGAATAAAAACACTAAAGGTTTTTCTGTAGCACCAGGAATTTGTGGAAGCCACACGAAATTGATCTTAGCAACAACACCACAGAATGTTATACTTAATATAATACCAAAGTTAAATCAATGTTAAGGTATAACGGTTACGGACCATAAACAAGGAGAACGATTAAAACGATTACAAATAAGACATAAATAGTTATTAATGGCATTCCCCAAAGATATATTTTATCTACCACAATTTTAGCAATATTGGTAAGTGACATTGGAGATGAATTTACAGAAGGTATAAACAATGTATCACAGCATGCTCACTATGCTGCAATATGAAGAACATGCACATATATCCCAAGCATATATAAAGAATTACAGACACAAAGACCCCATTTGTATGGAAACATGGGATTTCAATCTAAATGTAGAGAAATCTGATGGAATGGTCTTCGGAAAAGGTAGACTAATTAAAATATATTATTGTTGACAGTAAATTAGATGGACATAATATACGGACGGTTAGTACTATGAGATGTTTGGGTACATTAGATCAAGAATTGAACAGGAATAAATATGTTGGCTGAAACATCCAGGAGACGCAAAAATATGCGGAGATTTCTCAAAGGCCATGGATGAGATGTTAGCACTAATAATATAATTATGTTGTATATATCTTGCATTAGAGAAAGATTTACTATAAAAGCAACATCTATAATTCTCAAACTAATTGCCACACACACACACACACACACACACACTCACTCGCACGCTCTCACACACGCACGCACGCACGCACACACACACACACATACACACAATAGTAATACAGAACAGAGTCATCCTGACCACATTAAGAAGTAAATTAACACATGTGAAGTGATTACTTTTAGCTACTTTTCTCATAAATGTATCAAATTCTAACACATTGAAGGATTGGGCCCGGAAATACATACAGCATTTAATAAAAGATAGTCTCACTATTTATACAGATGGGTCCGAGGGACACGACAATACTTTGAGTTATGACCATATATCTTACAATAGGAAATTAATAGCCACTTAAGGTTACCAACAACCTATCCATTGTTACTGCAGAAATGGCTCTAATACTAAAAGTTATTGTAACAATGTATGCTAATCCTGTCCCACAGCTGCAACTGATTCACTTTCACTAATAGTAACCACATGTGTATGAATTTGAGTAAAGACGACACAAAATAGGCAATTAGGAAAAGTGTAACATAGGGATGGACAACAATGTAGGATCAAACCTAGAGGGGAGAACATGCCTACACATTTTCAGTGCTCCAACTAGAAAGTTTCAGATAAAGGATGAACTTAATATTTGATGTAGCAGGAGATTACTGAGACTACAACTTGGATGGGCCTCCTTCGATATTGAAAAAGAAACGTGTGAATTATGTTAGAATAATAATAATTGTTCACACTCTTACTAGGGTGAAGGAAATATATTACATGCAAAGTCGACTATTAATAAATAATACGTCCTTCTGCAACTTGCCTCCAAATGGAGTACCGGGAGTGTACATAGAATACCCGAATAATACTAGGGACACGACCAGAGTAGCAACAGAAAAGTACTGCTATAACTATGATGCTAAGATCCAGACAATGAAGATAGAAACAGAGAAATTAATATATATCAATCATGGTACACAACCTGCGGGGCTATTTGTCAAAATCCCAATAAGTGTTTAGAGAGTTAATAATATAAGTAATAGAGCTAAGACAGAGTCTAGTAGAACACATCAGACAAGAGAGACACCAGCGCTATAAATAGCTTCACAACGGGACACACTTGTGTCAACCAAGGGAGCATGAAGTACAGCTGAGCGAGGGTTTCCCCAAGACATTGGGAAACTCGCTTCTACGAGTAACCGTGGAGTACCAGGTTACTCGAGTGAGCTGGAAAGCGTGCTGGACCACTATGCACGCAAGACTCACCAGCGCACGGAGAATCCAACGTCCGTGTTGGAACACGCAATGAGTTGCGTAAGGACAGACCAGGACTGAGACAGCTAGAGAATAGACGTGTTCCTTACGAATGCTATAAGTTTCTAGATAATAGTGATTGTTAGGCTTTAGATTTCGTTTAGTGTTTAATAGTATCATTATCAGTTCTTCATTGCATCTATGTAACGTACCATGCTGTTTATTGTCAATGAAGTATTCCGCTCGCAGAGCTTGTTTATCGCTGGCTATAAATAAATTGCATTCATTTTGCAAATGACACGAGTTGTTATTTCGTGTGGTGCAAAAGTAGGGGAGTCCTGAAAGACCTGTCGCAACCAAGTTGCTGACAGGCAGGACCCCAATTGGTGTCAGAAGTCCCTGAACCAACGTCAACAGGCAATTGGTGTCAGAAGTCCCTGAACCAACGTAAACAGGCACCATTCGACATTATTTCTGTGTTAAAATATTTAAAATTAACATAAATTATTGTGCATAAAATGACAGAAATAATTTTGATTTGTGAATAACGTGAGTGATTAACACCATTACTGAGTGATAATGTGTATCATACCATTTGTGGAGCTTGAACCACAATGAAGGAAATTTAAGTTACAAATTGTGTTAGTCTACGAAAATTTAAGAAAGTGTGTTATTCTACTGAAAGTAATGATAATGTATACAAATATTAATGTAAGTTATCAAGCAAACCATCGTGTACATTTCATTTTGTGTGATACAGCCATCAATGTCACCATCCATCTATTCAGGTAGATATTTGTGCAAAATAAGTTCTTTTTGTACAAAGTGAATACGTTAGCTACTGAACGGAAGCCTTGGAACGTAGTATACCAAACTAGTTAGAAAGTGAAGACAAGACGACAGTGACTGTCATATTGACGAATCATCTTACGAATCATGACAATCATGCAGACAATCATAACATTCATTCATTAACATCATTTATCATTATTTAAATCACATTTTTCATTCATCAGCCGCATGAAATAAACATGTGTGTACAACATATGCATGTTTCTAAAATATTGATGCTCTACTAAACAGGAGCATCCGTTTTGTTCTCAAGTCAACCATTTTTGTGTGTCGGGAAGACAGCGGTGGAACATCCCAAGAACCGTATTTTCCAAAGAATTAGATGAGTATATTTTTGAAATATTTTGATATACACTATGTTAATCATGCATCTTTGTTTTTCAGAAATAAATTAAATAACTAACACATAACTACAAACCATTGTGTAAAACTACTGTGATATTATTGTGAACTAACATAAAGCCACAAAATGGCGTCACTAAATGATTGTATCCAGGCGGGCAAAGAAATGGGCCACACTGGAGACAAATTAGAGAAATGGGTAGATCAAAAATACAAAGAGGAATTAGCTCGACAGAAGGAAGAAACAGAAAGAAAAACTGCTCTACAGAGAGAAGAAACAGAGAGAAAAGCTGCTTTAGAGAGAGACGAAAGAGCATTAGAAAGACAACATCAAAAAGAGATGAAAGAAGCAGAGGAAGCCACCAATCAGAAGCAGATACAGGTAGACGCAAAAACTAAATTAAAGATGAAGGAAATGGAGGTAGATTCAAACATACAGATAGCCTCTAGCAAACAAAAGAGCCAAGAAGAACAGAATAAGTTAAGTAAGTATAAAGGCCTTATCAAACCATATAGCTTAGGGGATTCAATTTCTGCATGGACTGAGAATATAAAATTTCAACTGAAGACTCAGAAAATACCTTTGGATGACTGGGCAATGATCTACATGAGAAATCTCAATGGGGAGCCATTAAAAGTAATAGAATCAATACCTACAGAACAAAGGAACAATTATCAGTACATTCACGATAGGATCATGCAACACATTCTTCTAGATGCCACTGGGTACCAAATTCAGTTTTCCCAAATTAAGCCAAATACAAATGAAACCTTCTTAGATTACATCTCTAACGTGCAAAGCACATTTAAGAAATGGACTAGGGCGGCGAACGTAGGCAACAACTATGATAAATTACAAGAACTTATGGTAATGGACAAGGTGATATCTACCATCCCTACCCCTTTTGCGAAGTTTCTCCAACAATCAGATATCGAATCCATTGAGCAATTAGAAAAGCGGGGGTCGGAATATTTTTCGTCCAATCGTGACATTTTTAAGTCCACTACACATGATACAGAGATCACTGCCTTTGTAAATAATGTAGCGAGTAGATCTTACAATCAGAAAGAATATCTTAAGAAAGACAAACCATACCAGAAGCCACCTCAATGTGGCTATTGTAGTTTGTTTCATCCTAGCTACTCTATGTGCGATAAGAACCCGGCATATCCCTCACACTTAGAAAAAGTGATAAATAAGCAAGAAAGTAGAAGAACTTCATTTAAACGTGCTGTTAAATTTTACTTTTGTTCCAGCTATGGCCACTATAGTAATTAATGTCTTGGTAGGCAACGAATGAAAGCAAATAACGCTGCACTCATCGATACTTCATCAGACAATGATAGTGAAATTGATTCGGAACTTGTAAATGTTTTACCAACGAGTGAATGTGAAAGTGTGGCAGCAGTTACTGACATATTAGACTTTAAGAAATGTGACACATGTCATCAGTTTCATGCGGATGGTAAATTGAAATGTGGGCACGTGATACCATCCTCCAATGAAGATGCTAATGCAGCAAGTACCTCTAGAGGTAAACTGAAGTTCTACGATGCATTGGTCAATGATCAACCATGCCATTGTTTACTCGATAGCGGCAGCACTGTACTTGGTTTAAGAAAAGAACTGGTCAGACCAGAAGATTACATGGGTAAATTTTTGTCAAATGCCGTACTTTCTCTGGAACCATTGAGAAATATCCAATGGCAAAAGCGCATATTAAAACCCCGTTCCATACCGGCACATTTACTTGCGCAATCCTGCAAGATCCTTGTACGGATCTGATTTTAGGCTGTTTAGCTTCATTGAAGCAGTGTACTGACGACGACATAATAGCCTGGAAACATACAAACATGGCTAATGCTGTAACAAGGTCAGATACGAAATCTCACTATACTGACTTGCAAAATGAGATGTTACAGCTGTTAACACCCAGCGGTGCCGATAACAACAGTACTCGACAAAAATTTATCGAGGCACAATGCACCGATCAAACTACCGCACCTTATTTTAAATTGTTAGGTGAGCGAGCGAAAGTGACTAAAAATGCATCTTGGTATTTTAGAAAACATAACGGAATTCTCATGCGTTATTACACAAATAATAACCATGAAATTCAGCAAACGGTGTTACCTGTAACATACCGACAAACTGTGCTAAAGATCGCACATGAGTCACCGTTTGCTGGACATTTGGCCTATGACAAAACCAGAGCCAGAATTTTGTCACACTTCTACTGGCCTAAATTCTGTGACACTGTGATTGCTAATTAGATCAGTGCCGTATGTGGTGAATACGTTACACTGTAAGTGCGTTATCATCGCCAAGCTGATAAAACTGTGTAAGAGTAACAGCGCCATTATCAGTGAAACGAACAGACGCATAAGTAATATGTCTGCAGCGCTAACATATATATAAGCCATATTAACATTGAAGTGTTAGCTGTGAACCTACATAAATTGGTAGGAAACTAGATATTTATACACTATCCGAGAAGGAGAGCATATAAGACTTTGGTGAAATGAACTATGATATGAAAATAGTCTACAAAGAACATTGCTCCATCTTCACACCTGAGAGGACGACATTAGTTAGTGTAATTAGTTATAGAAACGCAACTGTGATATATATATATATATATATATATATATATATATATATATATATATATATATATATATATATATATATATATATATATATATATATTATTGTCGTATAAACAGTAAGCATAACCTCATTTTTCTATGATTAATTGAATTGCAAAATGTTCAAGTGCATATATAACTTTATTTATCTCATTTGATAGTTATAAGTCACCATCATTTAGTTAATAACCCAGTTAAGGCAGGACCCCAATAATAGAAATGCGATTGTTAGATATTACTTTACGTTATCACCGCATAATCATAATCATTTATAACTTCATTTATTCAAAATATCATTTCTAAACTAACCCAACCATTTAGGAATTAACATCATTTCATTTACCAATAACACTTTAAGGTAATTAACCCAATTTGCTTAATGTAATTAATTTAGTTAGATTATTTCGCTTAGGATAATTTAGAACAGCACACCAAATTACCTTAGTTAGTATTACAGGATCGGTAACAAACCATCCTCACAAACATGTATATTTTGTATAGTCATGACACGTGCAAACAAAGCGCACAGTCATTTGGCGTGAAGACCTCAATAACTCAGCCTATCATTTAATGTAAAGGTTCATTTACGTGATACTATGAACCATATTTTAATGACAATTGTTTTAGCAAGAATGATATGAAATTGGATAAAATATGGGTAAATGGGAGGAGAGAATGTATACAATACTAAACATTGAAAGAAAGAGAGAGAGAGAGTGAGTGAAAGGTAGCGGCAAATTTTTTGTTCACCGCTTAAAATGCCTTGTTATGACTTGTCTGTGTCCATCTGTGTAACCAATGTGTTGTCAAGTTTTATGTGTGTTACTGCTATACTTTAGTAGATTAGATAGGGAAAATACTTTGAGCATCTTGAAACGGAGTTGTGGTCATAAATAAGAATAACAAACATTTGTAACCACAATAAACCGATTTACGGCGCTCGAAGGAATACACACAGTAGAATAGTAACGCATACACATGTAAGTAAATTAAGTACATTGTAGATTATTAGAAAACACGCAAACAAACAGGAAAACAAACACATAAAAGTTGCACACACCATTTATTTCAAAGTACAGTAACCCAAATCAGGGGACACAATAACTTCTTAAATACCTTAATGTAACATTGAACATATGTCTTCACAAGCGGAAGCGAGAAGGTGAAGAGTAGAACTTTATGTAAACAAGTTGGTGTTGATATTATTCGGAACATGAACATTTAATGCTCATGTGTTGTACTCATAACAGAGTCAACTTGTATTGGGTTGTCATTTCGGGCAATATGAGGAAAGGTCAAAAGACATAAGTCAAGAGACGGAAGTCAGGAGACAGAGGGTCATAAGACGGAAGTCAGGACATAAGTCATAATACAACGGTTCCGGATCAAAACAATTCCCAATAAGATCTATAGCCAACTATACTGATACTATGGGCTACTCAATTAGCCGAGTGAAGAAATAGAACAGTGTGAGTAAGGGAAGAAGAGAGTTTGTTCTATCCCCAGAAGAGAGATTTACAACTTATTGGATCTTTGACAAAATTGGACAGCCAATTTTCTTTTGTGACCATACAACGTGTTACAAGCATGAGTTAAAGGGGTGTAACACTTCACAGAGGGGAGAGGAGCCTGTCAAAATCCAAATAAGTGTTTAGAGAGTTAATAATATAAGTAATAGAGCTAAGACAGAGTCTAGTAGAAGACACCAGACAGGAGAGACACCAGCGCTATAAATAGCTTCACAACGGGACACACTTGTGTCAACCAAGGTAGCATGAAGTACAGCTGAGCGAGGGTTTCCCCAAGACATTGGGAAACTCGCTTCTACGAGTAACCGTGGAGTACCAGGTTACTCGAGTGAGCTGGCCAGCGTGCTGGACCACTATGCACGCAAGACTCACCAGCGCACGGAGAATCCAACGTCCATGTTGGAACACGCATTGAGTTGCGTGAGGACAGACCAGGACTGAGACAGCTAGAGAATAGACGTGTTCCTTACGAATGCTATAAGTTTCTAGACAATAGTGATTGTTAGGCTTTAGATTTCGTTTAGTGTTTAAAAGTATCATTATCAGTTCTTCATTGCATCTATGTAACGTACCATGCTGTTTATTGTCAATGAAGTATTCCGCTCGCAGAACTTGTTTATCGCTAGCTCTAAATAAATTGCATTCCTTTTGCAAATGACACGAGTTGTTATTTCGTGTGGTGCAAAAGTAGGGGAGTCCTGAAAGACCTGTCACAACCAAGTTGCTGACACTATTGACAGATGCACAATTAGTACTTGAGGCGCTCCTATCTGGGAAATTGCCAGTATTACGGACACTACTTTGTGAAATTGGCAGCCAGCGTAAGTTTCTCATACAGTGGATATCATCTCTCTGAAGACTACCCGGAAACGAAAGAGCCGATTGATTAGCTAAGGAATAGAAGAACAACGTGATGGTCCCGTTACATACCATCAAAAGAAAATAACGATAACACAACTTAAAAGCCACAAAAACCTGCTCAATTTGACTACCACCTTATGGATAAATCAGAAAAAATTTCTATTCTGTTCCTCAGAACAAGACTCAATAGATTATGAAACCAAATGTATATACAATTCAATGTTGGCGAATCAGCCATGTGCACATGTGGATTGGCGCTGCAGACAGCAGATCACACACTCCATGACTGCCCAAAATACGACATTTCTATGCAAACTGTCAGGCCTGGAGAAACAACAGTGGAAGAGAAGTTGAGCGAACATAAAAAGACAGATAAATTCATACAATATACACCATTACAGTTATAGACAAATTTCATGCGAATGAAATAAGATGAAGATCCCGATATGTCGCACACTGAAACTGTATTCACCATCCCTAACCCACAGTATCCGACAACAAACAGTTAACTATGGGTTAATTATACTTTCTACGGAATCCAATTATTTCAGTTTTCATTGCCATTCCCATACTTAACGAAACATTACCCACTTCTTCTTACATCTTTGGTCTGCCGACTGTTGCTGGTAGGCTCAATGTAATGAAGGCGAAGGCATAACTCAGAGTAGCTGCTGACACAGATCACCCACTGCATGAGGCGCTGGACGCAGTTAAGGGTCAGCGACTGATAAGAGGGAAATCATGGATGGCTCAGACGGAGGATACGATCAGACAGGTGTGCATCTTGGAGAACATTAGGCGTGGTGAGGAGTGGGTCAGAGTGCCAGCGGAGAAGTCGGACTTGTGCAGAGTTATAAGCACATTAAGCCGGGAGTGCAGGGAGTGGCGAGCAGGGACCACGGAAGTGGAAATACAGCAACTAATTCAGGACAATGCTCTCTCGGGAGATGTGATTATCTACACAGATGGTTCGGTGTCAAGAGGTGATAGAAGTGGCTGGGGGTTCATAGCCAAAGCTAATAGTCGACGTTTGGTGCATGGGAGCCTGGCATACGATACCACAACATCCAGCTTAAGAATGGAGGTGGAGACAGTCACTGCGGTTCTCCGCTGGATGGAGAATACGACACACACACACATCGTGATTGTCACTGACTCAGAAAGCATGCTGACGAGGGTAAGGACGGGCAGGCTTCGTGCGAAGTGGCTTGCTTCGCTTCGGAGGTCACGGGTGACAAGCATCGCCTGGATCTTTTCTCCGGGTGCTGGGAAATGAATAGGCGGACAGATTGGCTGGCTCTGCAGAACTTGGTGGAGTATTGATACATGATAAGGCAGACATGGTTGCGGCCTTGTGGGAGCACGTGTACACCGCGAGGAGCAAATGGATTACCATGGTCTGGCAAGAATGAGACAGCGAGGAGTGACGAGGGGATCTGGCCGACGCTCAACGCTCATAGGAAAGGCGAGACGGACATATAGTCAGATTGCTACTGGTACTATTGGTGTTGAAACTCTTCGCTAGCTGCTGAGGATGGGAACAGAGCGCTTATGCGAATGCCCCGAATGCTGTTATGTTGATTCCTAAATCAATCAATCAATCAATCAATGAATCAATCAGTCAATCAATCATGTACATCACCAGTGACTACCGCACAGGCAGACAATGTCTGGAACAGGCCCCACAATCGTGCCAAGATTCCCAAGAAGATTTCGAAAGAACGTACCGGCTGATGGACTTCATTTGTAGCAATCGAGGAATATCACGTAAGTCAAATATCAAATAAACTCTGAAGTCGGAGTGGGTTCGCCTGAAGGCAAAGGACACTGTTAATAGTGAAAGCTAATTCACACGCAAAATTCAGTCTATCTATACTATAAAAAGTGTGTACGGACTACGGTTGAGTTCAAAGCGAGAGATCACAAAATAATTGCGACGTCCTGTAAGGAACAATGTACTAATTAACATTTGTATATCTAACACCGCTTTACTGTACCAATGTTTCCAAAATCTTATGCATGTTAATATATGTGTGTATATGTGTATATATTTATCATGCATACGCATATTTGTCGTGCATACGCTTGTGACACTAGCGTTATGGCGATGTTCCATCAACCTGACGTAGTATATGTGAAGGCATATGCGAAAGCTGCATAATGATGATGTCATTTTGTACCGGGACAGATGTTTCTAACGTAAACATATCACATTTAACATGTCATTTTACAATCAAATGTATGTCGCCATTCTTCACCAATATAACATTTAGGATCGCAACTATTCACCTAATGATTTGAAAGTTTAAAGTGGTAATTTTGCCACTTTTTTATTTCTAGTGCTGAGAGAATTTCAACAAATCGTCTGCTACAATAATTTTCCTGATGTGTGGGAATACTGGCATGTCTGCATTCCAAATATCATTGACTATCATTCTAAAGACAGCAATATAACGTAAGTCAGTATATATGTGAAGTAAATCACTCGTTTGATAAGAAATAAAGAGACGAATCACAATAAAGAAAGTCACCGCATGCAAATATCGTCAAGTTGCTTTTTGTTTTAACTGGTGTGTAACGAATCACCTTTAATACGAAAACCAAATGTTGCCCAGTCTGTTATATACAGAGTGTTTGTAAAATTTGAAAAATGAAGAACATGCCGTCCATCGTGAAGCAATATGCAGCAAATGACTGGCGTCTGCTGGAGTAATTCTTCTCACTCCAAACAATGAATACTCCTTGCGTACTTTCCAGCTTCCACAAAATAGCGTTAGATCATAGTATTGTCTATTGTAACTAATTTAATGAATTTGTTAGCACATATTTTGATAACATCATGCACTGCATTTTTCAAATGTGTTCTACATACAAAGTGTAGTGGGACTTTACAAACACCCGGTAGTTAAATATTCTAGATTACATGGACTCTCATAGTCCGATCCCAGAATGGGTAGATCATTCTTTTCTTATATTGTCGGCAAATTTTGTGACAGCTCTATAGAATTTCGGGACACCGAATAAGTCATAACTTGTGGAAAGTAAATCAATGGTTTGATAAGAATTACAGAGATGAATAATTCTCTCTCTCTCTCTCTCTCTCTCTCTCTCTCTCTCTCTCTCTCTCTCTCTCTCTCTCTCTCTCTCTCTCTCTCACATACACACACACAAACACGCACGCACGCACGTATATATATATATATCATCATCATCATCATCATCACCATATCATCATCATCTTCCCCTTCTGCCGTCAAGCGTCGTGGGGAGGAATAATATATATATATATATATATATATATATATATATATATATATATATATATATATATATTATATTATATATATATAATTATATATATATATATATATATATATATATATATATATATATATATATATATATATATATATATATATATATATTACATTTGCATCTTGCCGTCTTGACAGACGATAGTGTGTGCTTTAAACAGGCATAATAACTTTTACCTATGGCGTTAGCGCATGTGACTGATAAGGCCAATTTGCGCTGTAAATGTCCGTTCACAGTGGGTGCATGTGAACACGTGGTTATTTCCGCCATCATGCACCATCTTACGCCTCACACGCTCGGTGTGTGACTTATCTGCAATAATTTTCTCCATTGTCTTTATTCCATTTCTGATGTTTGCCCTCCATGCAAGACGTTCAGCGGCGACTTACTCCCAATGTGTATTATCAATGCCTGTATCAATCATGTCCCGCTTACACACATCTTTGTATCGTAGTAGAGGACGACCCTGAGATCTCTTACCCATCTGTAATTCACCAAAAAAGATGTCCTTTGGTATTCTACCATCATCCATCCTCCTAAGATGTCCTATCCATCTAAGTCTACGAAGACTGAGCATGGAATAAACCGTCACACAACCTGATCTTTCCAATACTTCAGTATTTGTGATTTTGTCTTGTCCCTTAATACCAAGAATTCTTCGCAGACACCGCATATGGAAGCTGTTTAAATGTTTCTCTTGGTGTGAGTAAGTTGTCCAGGTGTCACTGCCATAAAGAAGAGTACTAAAGACACAGGCTTGATAGACAAGGACTTTCGTTTTGGCAGTAAGCTTCCTGTTCTCCCAGACTCTTCTTCTTAATCTGTTCATTGTTGTTGCTACCTTACCAATCCGGATGTTGCTTTCCTGATCTAGGGATAATTTGCTATTTACCACTGATCCTAGATATGTAAAATGGTCTACCATCTCTAGCTCGGCGTCGTCAATACAGATTGATGGTACCCCATGTGCTCCTTGTAACATATATATATATTGATTATGTGGTTGTTTCGGGATTTGAAATTTAAATATTGAGCACAACCCACCACTGGCAACGCCGATCGCATTCTGGTATGAACCTAAGGCCTATCCACGTCAATATGGAAGCACTATACTCGAGTTTCGCCCTCATTTGAGCTCGTCAGTAGTGCATATCCCTGACCGGATCCGGAAACAGTCCCGGATCACGCGTGTGAAGCGGGTGTGTAACCACGCGGCACACACTGGACACACCAAATTATCACAACAGAACATCACAACGCTACGCATCGTAGGCTATGCTCAAGATTGCCCAATCGCCGCGACCGACGTCCGTCAATCGATGGGACCCGAAAGATCAGGACTTCTCACTGGCAAGGAACACCAGGCCTCCTAAATCCAGTGAGCAATAATCAATTGATTATGTGGTTGTTTCTCCATCCAAATTCTTCAATCAACTCATCTAATTGGGCTTTGTATTTTTCAGTAATTTCACCATAAATGGTTTCTTGCTTCAGCAAAGGGAAGTGACAAAATCTTTTTTCACTTGCTTGTCTGGAGAACAGTGAGAGTTTTGCCTGAAATGATTTTACATATACATACAATTCATGTGCAAACACACCATTACCCTGAAGTTTGACATTCAGTTCATTTAACTTTTCCATAATTTCAATGGCAAACATAAAGTCTAACTGCCACTCTTTATTGACAATACTAGTATTAAAGTCACATGCAATGCCCTTCATCTCTAGGGACATCACTATTCAGCCACTCGCCTCCACACCTTGCCGATCAGCCATCGAATATTGGGGTGGTTCAGGACATCGGAATGTTCAGTTTCCAAATCGTCAAGTAATGACTTGAACTGTCTGTGATTAAGTCCTCTTGATCTGATGAGGTTATGACACTGACAACTGGGTAAATAACATGCTTGATATTCAAAACAGTTTTACACAGACTTTCTTGATGAATCACACAGTGAAGTGGTAATAATGTGTGGTCTGGATATTCTGCTTTAATCTTATCACTTATCAACTTTACCAGACCTACATTTTTTCCAGTCAAAGCACGAGCTCCGTCAGTTACAACACTTGCCATCTTGTTCCAAACCAACCCAGTTCTTTCAATACAGTTAGTAACAGCATTGAATATATCATGGCTTGTGGTTGAGGACTCAACACTCAGTAACCCTTCAGTGAGTTTGAAAAGAAGTGTTTATTCCACGTATAAATATCAATAATTGGGCAGTATCATGTTCATCGGTACTCTCATCCAATGCAAGAGAGTATCACAAAAATTGTTTACTTGCATCTTGAAGTTTATGCATCAAATTGTCACTTATCTTGTCAACACGTCTGACCACAGTTCTCCTTGATAAAGTAGTGTTGTCAAATCTGTTTTCTTTTTGTTTGTTCTGGACACATAATGTTTGCTGCATCTAGCAAACATTCCTTGATGAACCCGCCATCAGAAAATGGCTTGTTCTGTTTTACAATTCTGTGTGACAGCACAAGACTAGCTTAAGTTGCAGCATCTTGAATTGAAGACTGTTTAGTGAAAACAGTTTGCTGTTTCTCCAAATTTTTCACCAACTCAAGGCATTTCCTTTCCTTCTCTTCGGTCGTTAAATTGTATTCGAAATCGGAATGTTTTGTTTGATGTCTTTTTAAATTGTACTCCTTGAAGACAGCCACTGACTCACGACACAACAAGCAAACTGATTTGCTACCAACTTTTATAAAACAGTACTTACTTGTCCATTCATCATTAAAAACACGGCATTCATCTTCAATCTTACGTTTGTTATTGACACACATCATAACGGTACATGAAATTCTGTAAAATTCAACAAAATAACTTAAAAACGAATTAAAATGTTTTAATTTCTAAATGCCCTCGCGGGCCGCATAAAATCACTTGGCGGGCCGCATGCCGCCCGCGGGCCGTAGTTTGCCTACCCCTGTCTTAGACGATGAAACAACTTCTCTAGAGTCAGGATATGCACGTCTCACATTTCTCCTGTCTCTAATCATTCCTTTTTCGTTCCGGCCAGGAATATATTTTACTTCAATTTCCGATAAGTCGGTCGAATCATCCCCTATATTTGCAAGCAAACTTGTTTCGGACCTAGCCTTAGCACATTTTCTAATTTTCTTTCTGGTGTCTCTTGTCTTTACCTGCTTGTTCCGCGCACGGATTGTCTCCTTAAGTTTAACTGTATCTCCTTTGGCTAATTTCAACTGAGCCTGTTCTGTTGCTCCTGTTGAACTGGTCTGACTTCCCCTCTCTAATTTCATAGTTGGTTGGGTTTGCGTTTTCCTTACCACTTTATCTATCTGGGTCTGAGTGTTCTGTTCTACTTTGTTGCCGATCGGTGTCTATGTCTCCTGGATCACTTTCTTGACTATCTGAGTCTCTTTTTTCTGTATGACATTATTAACCGCCACCACCTGTTGACCACTCAAATCCCTGTCTATCTGATTCTCCCTGTTGTTCTTCCTTGCAAATGTAAATCGCATTTGTCTGTTCTCCAACCACTGTTCTCGTAATGCTCTAGCGCTTTTACTCTGGGATGGCCAATTCCATCGTTTCCTGGGAAGGTTTCTCTCGGGCAGATTTCTGTATCTTTGATAATTATCAAAACCCAAAATGTCATGATTGTGTCTCCTTCCGCCGCCCTGTATCCCGGTCACATCTGGTCCTGGCTCAACATGGTTCCTTCTATACATAGGGTTATACCACCTTCTGTCTTTGTTATCCACTGGCTGTCCCCTGTTATTCTTTCTTAAACCATTATATCTTATATTAAATGTACATGCCTCTTGATCAATCGTTCTTCTCTTCAACTGATTCACAAAACATGCCACTTCACTGACCGCTACTTTCAACTCCTCCAGCCACGCTGTCAACCTTCCCAAATCTCTGTATAAACCTTTCATATCAACACTCTACATTTTCAATACCTGAATGTCGTAATTTTATCATATTCAGCCATTCAACCCCAACAAATTTCATAGAGAGGCCTCCCCCGTATCCATGCTTAAATCTATAAATAAAATAAAATATAGATATATTTTAAAAATTAATTATGGCTACTTAACCGAGTGTCTTGGTCCTCACGTCCTCTTGTTACGTCTCGACGACAGACGGCGTTCAATGACAGACTGGGGTAAGCCCCAGTGATTCAACAGCGCCCAGGAGGCTCCACGACAATGGTAAGCTCCAGTGATCCAACAGCAAACAGGGGGCTCCACGACAATGGTAAGCTCCAGTGATCTAACAGCAAACCGGGGGTTCCACGACAATGGTAAGCTACAGTGATCTAACAGCAAACAGTGGGCTCTACGACAATGGTAAGCCAAAGCACCAATTCAGGTAACCCTCTTTGACAGAGTCGGCAACCATTATGCCCAACCGTCTAGGAGAGGCCTATAGTGGTTAAAAGGATCGTACATTTGTGTGGTAGACGTTCGTATTGTGCTTTAGTGTTGTTGGTGTCGAACTATTGAACTCCAAAGAAAAGTCAACATGAAACCACGAAACTCACGAAACTCAGTGATGTCAATGAAATGAAGAGATTCATCTTCGACTAGGTTTTGCAGTTCTCTTTATTATTTCTGCTTCATGTGGTGGTTCCGCATGTTTGACAGGTCATACAAAATGGTTTACTCCATTGAAGGTTACGATACAAAAAAGGTATTTTTACAGTTATTTATTTACTGGCATCGTTCCTCTTCTCCCTTTTCCTTCCTTTCTGCCGACGATTCTATCATATGGTCAAACGGAGGACATCATTCATGTTCCTGGTCCTCATTACCTTCAATAAAAATCAAGTGTTTTCTACTATCCAGATGAAATCAGTTCCTCTATTCAACAACACGTCTGCTCCGATCTAAGGGTTGATGGTTTCTCTCCCGCACGTCGATTGTTGTCAACGTACGTAGTTGCCGTCTCGTCATCCTAGATAACTCGATTGTGCTTGTCAGTGCGCCGCTTACTAATATTTGAATTGCACAGTAAATATATACAATATTTAATTTTTAGACCTGAGCTGTGCTATTTCGAACCACGACCGTCAACCGTGCAGTTGCTATAACAGATGCTCTGTTACACATTGTTGGTCATATTTACTTGAATATAGGTGACGAACGATATGTGAGTCATTGTTGAACTTATAAACTGGAAGAGAGGTGATAAAACCGCTTTTAGGCACTGTTGCTCATATTAACTTCACTCGCCGTTGATAACACCAACTTGAAGATAGGTAGTAGTTACACTACAGTAGTTATATTATATGAAGAATTATTAAACCATATATCCCTGCAGGATAGGATAGTCTGCCCCTGTTATTGTTTGTTCAATTGTGTTTACTTGCTACATGACTCATAATTGTTATATCAATCGAAATTGTCACCTCCTCAGTGGGGTTAAGTGTGTAGAATTAGAACATACATTTTACAGCGCAAGCGAATACTTAAACCTTGCGATATTACATGACTAAATGATTAGAAAGGTTAAATTTTGTATTGCTGATTCTAAAAAAAAAAATTAATCCGATTGTTTCTCTCAGCTTTAGTTATTGAGATAACTAAAACGACTTTCTTAGTGTGGCAGTTGTTATGTACACGCGTTTTTGAAAATTCCAATTACACTACCTTTGCTTACTGAAAGTTGCATGGACAATTGTCGACTTGTGATTCGCCTATCTCTGGGAATCATGAAACTAGCACTCCCCAACATGATCCGGCACGTGACTGTGGCAGGAAATCCAGAGAGCGGTTTATCAGTCAACTCTACATCTCCAATGCAGAAACCAAAAGTCTTTGCGCCCAGCAAATAAATGTGCTTCAAAAATGTCATAAACAGCACACAGATGTTTGTGAATGTTAAAAACCATTTCTTTGCGATCAAACATTTTATAACAACTCTCTGCTTGTAACGTACGTCATTAATATCTGCCATTTCAACGGTTTGTATCGCGGTTACAAATGGGTTACATAGATGCAATTTGGTGTACAACTTCAAGAAATTTAGTTGGGGGAATCTGCTGAGAATTTAGCAACTTAGCTCTGCGAAGTCAATTCGGATGTTTATATTTCCTATATAAATGAGATTCAGTGTTTATTGACAACGGTTTGTTGGCATCTGTGGATTCTGATGAATAAAGGTATATTCCTGGACATCTTGTTCACAGCTAGCTTAGATAATAATAAAACGGATTGTTAATTTGTTGATTGTTTATCGATGTTACACACGTCAATTGTGAGTAGCAGATCAGGCTCTGATGAAAACATATAATAATCAAACCATTAAACGATCTCAATACAGTTATTAATTACCTGGTGGAAACAATGTCAGTTGGACATAAAATCTGTGGTGCTAACAGCAGCAACGATACACAATGGTAACTACGGTCATTACCTAAGCGAAGAACCTCATATTCAAACCTGCAGTTAGATTTGGTGACATAACTCACATGTTGCCAAGACTACCAAATACCGAACACACACCTGTCAGTAATGGAGTGGGTTGAGACTGTTACAACATACCCACAGTATATTCATAATACGTGCTGTCTCTTGCATACGCCTGTCCATGATTTCCACTAAGGGGTATGCACTCAAAAACAAACAGAGAACCTGGGTGTGACGCATCAGTACCAACCACACAGTATAATAATCTTATATCTTGTTTATATATATATATATATATATTGACATACATGTTTAATAGGCTGTCATTACTTTTGTTTTGGTTAGGTAAAGATATACATTTACTTTCTTACTTTGCTTTTGCAAAGACTTTATTAGTTTCTCGATTAACATTTGTTTTGTTAATAGGGATGCAATATCGTCAGCATATCCAAGTTAGGTACTTCGATTCCTCTGATTACAGATCGTTCATATGTTGCCTTGTCAATATTTTATCTAATATCTAACGAGATGATGTTAGTGTAACGTTAAATACAGGGTTTCCGTAAAGTCTGGACACACGGGTAAAAATACAACTGTTTATTTAAATAACATCTTCAATAGGATTTATAAAATAACGGGAATTCCCGATTGCATGTTTGAATTAAATGAAAAAAATATTATCCAATTATCATATGTGTCCAGACTTTACGGACACCCTGTAGATAGTGAACACATTCAACCGCGTCTAACTCGCTGTTCTATATTAAACTAATATATTATACTATCACATATTTTCTTTGTAGTGTGTTTGTATTTTAAATCTGTGTTAAG
The DNA here is from genome assembly GCA_963921405.1 of Cepaea hortensis. Taxonomy (NCBI): domain Eukaryota; kingdom Metazoa; phylum Mollusca; class Gastropoda; order Stylommatophora; family Helicidae; genus Cepaea; species Cepaea hortensis. Next base: position 64,454,794 of record OY992884.1, read on the forward strand.
TGTTATAGGAAGTATATGATATTATACTCTCTGCTTTTTTCACACTACATTTGTTTGTTTAAATAATAATAATAACTCATAATCTAAAGTCTTATGCAATAAATATCGCAATGCGTTATGTTATTCATGTTATATATGATCAGACCACTCGTAATTCTCATGATATGATTTGGCACAGCATAGCAAAAGTATTATATTTTGTGGTACTGATGAGTAACACCCAGGTTCTCTGTTACTATGTTTGAGAGCATGTCCCATAGTGGAAATCGTGGACAGGTGTATAGAAGAGACAGCAAGCGTGATGGACATACTGTGGGTGTGCCAATCCCAGCTTTCCTCATTACTGTTCATCTAACACTCAAAGTAGTCTCACTGTCTCACCGTCTCTCTCACTGACTCACGCACTGCTATGTTAAGTTTCTAACATGCATTATGTGGTAGTTTCCAGTTGTTTGTCATGTGAACATGACAGTGGACTACCTTTGAAGCTTTGTGGTACTGTCTCTAACAGCAAAGAACACTTTTGTGCTGTCCATTTATCCATACGAAAAGCCAGTTCCCAGAACTTATTTTGCCATACAATCGCTAATTTCCCAATCCTCTAGGGCGGTAAGTTGGACTTAAACGATGACTTCTCGTTAGGAAAGCAATGGAGTGTGTTAAGACTGTTGCACATACATCTATCAAATTGTTCCATGTACTTTACAGGACATCGAGATCATCCCCAGGTTAATGTTCTAGGTAATTTACGTTCAGTAGTTTGCCATTAAATAAGATTGGTCATAATGATATAGCAATAATAATGGGAGATTTTAATGCTAAAGTAGGTGCAGGAAGAGCTGAAAATGAGAGACACATTTTAGGAAAATTTGGATTAGGAAATAGAAATGATGCAGGTGACAAATTAATTGAATTTTGCACAGAAAATGAGTTAACGATAGCCAACACACTTTTTAAACAACATCCAAGAAGACTCTTCACATGGAAGTCTCCAGACAGTTTTACCAAAAATCAGATAGATTATATTTTAATACAAAGAAGATGGAGATCAAGCATAACATCTGCAAAAACCCTACGAAGTGCATACTGTGATACAGATCATCAGTTATTAGAAGCAGATCTGAAATTAAAACTCAAAAAGCTTACCCGAGGACCAAGGCCACTTCGTTTTGATCTCACACAAATACCGGACGCATACAACATAGAAGTTAGGAATCGCTTTGGGGTCTTGATGTCTGTACAAGAAGAAACGACACCCGATGAACTGGCAGTACAAGCTAGAGATATCTTGATAACTGCAGCCAAAGATTTCATTCCGACCAAGAAAACGCAACGTAAGCCATGGATTACATCAGACACGTTAGAATTAATAAAACAACGAAGGGAGCTGAAACAGAAAGGAGATGAATCCGATAGCAGGATGAAGTATAAATCTTTAACTCGAGAAATAAGAAAGAACACAAGAAAGGACAAAAATCAATATATACAAGATAGCTGTACCAGAATAGAGCAATATCATAAGGCTGGAAGAGATTATGAAATGTTCAAGGAAATGAAGTTATTGACAAGAAATGTTCAACCTCAACAAGCAGCAGTTAGAATAGATGGCGAGACATCAGATTGGTTTGACATCAAGCAAGGAGTCCGTCAGGGCTGCGTGCTGTCACCCTATTTGTTTAACCTGTATGCCGAAAATATAATGAGAAATGTAAGAGATGATATAAACAGGGAGCCATATGATGCCCTAAATATTGGCGGTCATGACATACCAGAGATTCGATATGCTGATGATACAGTATTACTATCCACAACACAGAATGGCATAGAAAACCTAATAGCCTCAACACAATTGAATAGTGAAAATCACAACTTCTTAACATAGCAAAAACTAAGATAATGCATACAGATAAAACTACTATGGAGAAAGAAATATACATTAATGGGAGAAAATTGGAGGTGGTGGAAAATTTTGAATATCTGGGGTCATTGATTACGAATAATGGTGACACAATGAAAGAAATAAAACGGCGACTATCCATTGCTCTTCAAAGACTAAAACAGATGAATAAATTATGGTGTGGGACAGACAGAACTACAAAAATTAGATTTTTAAGAGCATGCATCTTTCCCATTGCAACATACGCCTGTGAGACATGGACACTTACTAAACAAGCTGAACAGCGCATACATGCCTTTGAATATAAATGTTATAGACGAGTTCTAAGAATATCTTGGGTAAAGAAAAGAACAAATGCATCCATACTTCAAGAGTTGAATATTGAGGAGGGATGGCTATTAAAGACGATAAAACAAAGAAAATTGAAGTATTTTGGTCACTTGAAACGTCACGACAGTTTGGAGAGAACAATAATGGAAGGGTATATGCCTGAGAAGAGAGGAAGAGGAAGGCCAAAGAGAAGATGGGTGCAGGATGTGGCGGATGATCTCCAGATGGGTGTATCAGACGCGGGACATCTTGCTTGTGATCGAGAAGTTTTCCGGAGGGTTGTTATGGGAGCGAGGTTCTGTAAAGGACATGCTACTGAATGAATGAATGAGTTTGCCATTGCCTTCTGCACGAAAATTTAACGTTAAAGTCCAACCTAATGTCGATGTAGGGATTGAACCCCACTCCCTCCCGTCCAACCACCTGAGCACCAGCAATTTCAGAGCGAGCTGAACGTAAATTTGTCTTAAATGTCAACCACGGATTGATCACAATGCCCTGCAAACGACATGTAGCATTTCACATTTTTTACAACGCGGAGGGGCAGATAGGAATACTCTTTTGACATGTTATGAAATTGCGGTGACATTTTTCAAAGTCTGCAAAACGTGTTATTTAAACAGTGTCATTTAGTTTCGCATGCACTGTGGTCACACTGTGCAACCAATTAACACAATTTACAACAAGCAACGCCACTACAGCCAATAAAACTTTGACAAGAAAGTAACAGCTTTAACATTAATTGAAATACAGGTCGCATTGACTATACTCCTGGCATAATTGACCAACATCTGTACGTTAAGCATGTTATGTAAACAACATAAACACAACAGACGAACATTGACATTAAACTGACATTTACCATTGGTAACTGCCCGTTTACGCGGATTTGAAAACATTGACCCCGGTCAAACCAGCCTAAAATGGGTACCAGGAAATATTTTGCGAGGTAAAGATGGCAGAAAATACTGTCACGTTTGCATTATAATAACACACTTAAAGGGTTTTTGAATATGAGAAGACCGGCTTAATTACACGGTATTTTATCCCATATGACTCGATCTCTTCCATTAGAGTGCATGCCAAAAGTGTCGCACAAAGCACCAACTCTCTAGCTCCAGTGACAACCCACAGGAGCCTCCGGGGGAAAAAAAACTGCAATCGTGAACGGAATTATGGAGTCCAGAATCGAACTCACAACCTTCATAGTGTGATGCAAGGGGTGTAACCACTTCGCCACGACGTTGCCCCCCTCCCCACTCCCGTTCTTCTAACATTCTGAATGAGATGACAGATCGGCACCAAGACGACCAGCAACACATTGATACACAGCACAGAGAGCATATGTTTATGGAGGGATGTGATCGCCCGAGAGCAATTGTAGACGCTCGCCTGCCTGCTCAATTGTCATTGGTTAAACACCCTACTCCACTCATATCTTTCTGGACTCAGAGGCATGCATCACCACAATGGATCTTCATTCGCCGATGCATTTCTATAAGCTTCACCCCTTCACTAATCAAAACACGGATAATAGATTGCTGCCCGCGGCCATTTTTAAACTGTCCTTATGGCGCCACTGTGTTTGTTTGCACCGTTATGTCACGTGCTAACACTCTTGACACCATTAGCAACAATACTGTCATGTTACAAGATAATGACATGGTTATTGTAATTTCTAACATACTTTAAACATTTAAGTCCCCTACGTGGTCAAAAGGTTACATGCACTCCAGGTCTTAAACTTGCATTGGGTTTTGTCATATATTTTTGAAGGGAGTGGGAGATCACTGTAGTGCATGCCCCATTTCTAAACAAAGAAGTTGGGCCCCATCCTCTTCTATCTTCAATAACCCCAGAATATGACCCTCGAGTTATCTGCAGGCCTCGTCTTATTAATTTAGTCTAGGAGATAAAGATTTTGGCCCTGGTGAGAATAGTAATTACTAACTGGGAATCTGCCCTTCTCCAAAGAATCATTTAGCTCTGGATAATTTTCTCAGCCTGATTTATGTTAAGAAAGCATGGATGTTAAGCAGTTGATAGACCTTGAGTCTCTCCCAATTTAATATTCCTTCATGAGTTAATTTGTTTTTAAACAATTAAACACATAACCAATCACAATAGATCTTGACAACTTGGTGTACAAACATAAGATGGTGAATCACAGATAGATTGAACTGACTAATCAACAAAGATCAGTTAATGTAATTATTTATTGACTGGGCCTGTGTCTTCTGGCCTGTTGCACATATTTTCTATTGCGGTTTACACAAGATAAATTAGAAAAATGCATATAGGAACAATGTCACAGTCCATCAACAAATAGGCATCAATACATAAGATGTCAACAAGTATGGAAACATATTGTAAACATATGAATGTTGTACTTGTTAAGTGTGGAGATAACACATATACATTATGTATCAGTTCTTGAGACTGAGTGTTGTGTGTTTTTTACGAGATATGTAACCTTGCGATTAGAGGATTAGGATAAGCCTGGGTCCTTCGACTGATGGATCCACTTCAGTTCTGCCCGTGTAGCTTCTCTGAAGGCCTCCCCATACTCTGCTCACGGCCAAGTCTTGCTCCATCTCACGTGCGGTTCATCTCTTTCTCTCTGGTCTGGTTTGGTTGGTTGGCCAGTTGGTTGCCAGTTGGTTGCCAATTGGTCGCCAATGGGTTGCCACCAAGAATTTACTGTGTAAAATTCACATAAACATATACAATCCTACCAATACAATATTCTAGAAGTAGGTAGGAAGAAACCTAAATTCCTGAAGTAGGAACTAGTTCCCCCCCCCCCCCCTCCCTTCTCTTCTTTTCTCTAATCTTGTATTAGGTCAATTTGGGGTGGTCAGAGTTTATCACACTGTGTACGCCTTGTATCAACTGGTTTCTGCTGTATGTAAGTTCTCATTGGACCTGGGGTCAGTGAGACGTGTACAGTAAGACAGTGACAAGAGTGAGGAGGTGTCAAGATGCATGTGAATAAATGGCATACATTTATAACATTTCTGTCACTCTATTGGGTTTTGTAGTGTGTATAAATGGTTCTCTGTGTTTTCCCAATTAACCAACTTGTCCTTCTTCGTTGTATAATAACTCCTCTCCCATTACCTGTTGTTGTGGTTGTTGTTGTGGGGTTGAGTTGGGTGGTGTTGTGTTTTAAGTTATGTTGAGTAATGAGTTAAGTTCACTTCTGATGGGAGAGTTCCGCGAAGCACAACTTTTCTGATGTAATGCAGTTGAGTGCCCTTATCTATGTAAAATCTGACACAAATATAAATATTTATTCCATCAAACTCTATTTATTCAATAGATGAAGCAGAAAGGGAAGATTTGATTTCTCTTTCAGCTTTCTAGATTGAAAATAGACATAGATAAGTCTTGTTTTAAAACGAGGCACTTATTCTAGTACACGAACTGTCTGATTCGCTGTAGATAGTGATAGCATTTGAAGCAGTGTTTCTAATGAAATGCACACGATTGTCTCAGAATCATCACTTCGTACAGTTGTCCAGAATAGAATGTAGTATTATTATGCACTTCTTAAAGTTAATAACTATCTTTAAGAATATCAGAGATTGCAGTATTCTAAAACAGTATTAGAGTGTCAGTTTGCCCGGGAATCGGCTCTGCGTCGTCAGAATCTACAGTCGAGCATTTTTCACTTCAGAGGTTTTATTTTATAATAATACATTTCAATTGACATTACAAACACTGGATACCATTACTTCTCACTTGATACATCTGGTCATCAGTTTAATCAAAGGAGTAACAAGCTTACCTCGGATCTAGACATTCTGCCGTCCCTATTTGAAAATGTGGTCACACCAGGTTTTACGTCTGTTAATCAGGCGGGTTGGCGTAGAAGTGCGCGATTAACATATTCTAAGCAAGCTTTCGAATGGAGGCGTTGTCACGTGTCTGTTCTTATCCAATGATCTCCTGAGTTTGGGGTGATGAAATGTTTCCTCTAATTGACGTCATCTGTCACTTGTTTCAGTTTCAGTTTTGATGTTGCGTTAGTTTTTAAGGTTTGGTTTCAGTTTGCGTTGGTGTAGTCAATTGTTTTATATTTTCCCCTCTCTTTGGCGTGCATTCTTTTCAACTGAATAATGGTTGTTAGCGGTTATGCCACATGGTCCCACCCCAGATTGTTCTACGGTATGGAACTATGTTTCCAACATTTTCAGTTATCAAGCTGTTCCCGTATTTTCCTCCCTTGTATTCTCTTTTGCATCTGATTGACCTGGTTCATCAGGCACTGGGTGTCGACTCAGGAAGTCCGCTCCCACATTCATTTTCCCAGGAACATATTCAACCTGGAACGAGTAGGGTTGAAGAAGCAGCGACCACCTCATAAGTAGGGCATTCAGAGTCTTAGATGCTGCGAGAAACATGAATGGTTGATGGTCACATTGCACTGTGAAGTGTTTGCCATATAGGTATGCTTGAAACTTCTGTACACTCCATACGAGCGCAAGACATTCTCTCTCGATAGTACTGTAATTTCTCTCTGTTGCATTTAATTTCCTGCTAGCATAGGCTACAGGGAATAGCTCTGATGGTACATCTCCCTTTCTCTGCAACAACGTTGCCCCAATTCCTAAGTTACTCGCATCGGTGCGCAGCACGAATGGTTGGTCGAGGTCTGGTAGATATAAGACTGGATGAGCAGTTAATGCCTGCCTTAGTACCGTGAAAGCTCTCTCACAGTCAGCTGACCAAGTGACTTTCTCTGGTTTCCCCTTTTTGGTAAGATCCGTTAAAGGTGCTGACAGAGTGTTGAAGTCCTTGAAGTATCTTTGATAGAATCCACATAAGGATACAAATGATCTTACACCCTTCTTTGTTTTTGGACGAGGTGCTCTCTGGAGTTTGTCCACATTTCCCTCTTGTGGAGTTATTAGTCCATGAGATATCTTATGACCCAGAAAGTCCACTTCTTGGAATCCTATTTGACACTTCTTTGGTCTAGCCGTCAATCCAGTTTCTCTGAGGCGCCTGAACAAAAGATGCAGTGTTTCTACATGCTCTTCAAATGTTTCAGTTGCGATCAGGATGTCATCCATGAAGTGACTAATGTCTGGATGCTGTAGTGGGTCAAGTAATTTTCTCATTAAACGTGTAAAAACGCTGGGAGCATGACTTAATCCGAATGGAAGAACGTTGAACTCATAGTGTCCTCCAGGCGTGCTGAAAGCTAACCATGGTCTAACTTCCGGTTTTACAGGAATCTGGTAATAGCCCTTACTGAGTTCAATCCTAGTAAAGTACTTAGCTCGGTAGAATGCTGTGAAGAGTTTATACTGATCAGGCAGAGGTTCTGCTTGGAATTCAGTAATAGCATTGAGCTGTCGATAATCGATGCACAATCTATGTTCTCCACTTGGCTTTCTTAATAAAAATGACACCAGCACTGTAAGGTGATTCAGATGGTGAGATTATTCCTGCGGTGAGCAGCTGTTGTATTTCTTCCTCTAAAGTCTTTTGCTTTGCATAAAGAACTGGGTAAGTCTTGACTCGCACAGGCACTGTGTCATTTAACTTCATGTCAAATTCCTCCAAATCAGTTTTTCCTGGATTATCAGTAAGTACTTCTGCATACTTTGCCATAAGTTGCCTAATCTGCTTTTGCTGATCCTTTGTTAAGTTGGGATTGATTTCCACATCATTAAAGGTCTCTTTGGCTTGCAGTGGGTACTCGACTCCCATTGTTGATCCTTCTTCGACTTCAGTAGCCACACTCATGGCCATCAGATGTGCAGGTTCGGTGTTTGAGGGTCTTTCATGATATTACTTCAAGAGGTTTATGTGAAATACTTTCATCTTGCCTTTGACTGAAATTCTGTAGTTGGTACGTGAGATCTTCTCCGTCACTACATAAGGTCCTCTCCATCCGATTTGCAGCTTATTCTGACTGGTTGGAAGCAGCAACATCACCTTCTCTCCTACCTCTAACTCTCTATCCTTTGCCTTGCGATTGAAGTTACGAGCAATTCTTCGTCTGGCGTGACGTAGATTGACATTAGCTTGTTTCCAACTGTGTTGTAAACGATTTTTCAACTCGGTAACATATGCAGATGCAGTCACGACTGTATCATCTGTAGTATTATCGGTCCAGGTTCGAAGTAACGCCTCCAGTGGTCCTTTGATCGGTCGTCCAAACAACAGTGCGGCTGGAGCAAAACCTGATGAGTGATGGGGTACTTCCCTGTAAGCGAATAAAGCTGCTGGTTAATACAAGTCCCAATCCTCTGTCTTCTCCTGGGCAATTATGCGAAGGATATTAATCAATGTCCCGTTCCACCTTTCCACAAGTACATTTGACTGAGGGTGATATGGTGAACTGAAGATATGGCGTGCATGAAACTGTCTGAAGTTCTCTTCCATGAGCTTATCACGAAACTGTGAACCGTTGTCCGTCAAGATCCTTTGCGGGAATCCTAGACGTGTGAATATTCCTAATAATACATCAGCGACGTGTTTGGAGTCACAGCTGGGCATAGGAACCGCTTCGGCCCACATAGTTGTTGTGTCCACAAGTGTTAATATGAATCGATTTCGCCTCTTCGTTGCTGAGAGAGGTCCGACTATGTCTACAGCCACTTTCTCAAATGGAATTTCAGTGATTGGCGATTCACCCAACATTGCCGGTGGTGTCTGGTGTTTTGGTGATACTTTCTGACACTGTGGGCATGATTTTACAAACCGTTGTATGTCTGAATTCATCCCTGGCCAAAAGTAGTGAGTAGTAATCCGCTGTGTAGTAGCGTTGATACCCATATGCCCACTGAATGGTAGACTGTGACCCATTTCCAAGATCTGAGTCCTGCATTGAGTTGGTACAACACGTTGATTAAACTCTTGTCCAGCTCGTCCTGCTTTTCTGTAAAGAAGTGCTGACTTCATGAACAGATCACCCTTACGTAGCGGTAAATGTGATTTTGGCAGTTTTCTGAAGCAGGGATCCAAGGTGCTGTCGGCTTCTTGTGCCCTCTTCAGTTCCTCCGTTCGAGGGATTGGCGTAGTGTTTTCTGGAGTCTTTTCGCCTGGGATCGAGTGGTCATTAGTGCCATCGCCACAGGTTGAACAGGTTCTGATAGATAAATCTACAGCCGAAAATTACAGGATATATCGGATCGTCCAAGACTGCTGCCTTGATTGTCCCAGTGACATACCGCGATGCTATGTTCACTTTTGCCACTGGAAGAGACATATTTGTTGAACTCTTCAGTGGTCCCTGTAATTCCACTATTTCCTCTGTCACCTGTTCAGGGTGAACTAAGGATGATGAAACAACACAGTCATACGATAATCCAGTATCATATAGACAGGTCGTTTTGAATCCATTTAGCAAGATGGATTCTACAACCGGAATACGAGATGATGTGTCTTGATGAGGTGTCTGTTTGGACGTTTCACCAGTGCTCACTTTTTTCTCTTTTCAGTTGGCCAAACAGGCCGCAGTGCGTGGAGGTGGCTTCTTCCTGCAATTCTGAAATGTGTGACCTCTAATTTTGCAGTAGGTGCAGAATGGTCTTTCCTACTTCGGCGCTGTTTGGGCTGTGTTTTGAGTGTTTTTCTGGCATTTCCCATTTTTCTTGGTGGCTAAAGTGTTTTCACCCTCTTTTGGCTTTGGAGTTTTGTTTTGAGAGGGGGTGTTGTTCGAACGTCCCTTTCCTCCCATCTCCTTCTGAGATTTTTCAAATCTATCTGCCAGGATGATTATTGTTTCTAGGCGGTCAGCCCCATTTTGGGTTAAGAATGCTTTCATTTCATTCGACATCTTCCCCTTTATCTGATCAATGATGATCATTTCACGGAGTCCTTCAAAACATCCTCAAACCCTCCTAAACAAGTCCATCTTTGTATGTATGACTTCGGTCTTTCAACTAGTTGCGCATAACTCTCACCCGGTTCTTTGCTTGCGGTTTTGAAACGAGCTTTGTAAGAATCCCCGTCCACTTCGAATCGGCTCAAGAGTACCTTTTTGAGTGTTTCGTCTTCCTGTTGTTCCTCAAAAGTGAGCCTCGAGAACACGTCATACGCGGTAGATCGTAAAGCTTGCGCTAACTTCGTTGCCCATCTGCCTTCTTCAAGCCCACAGCTGACAGCCATTGCCTCGAAGCGTGATAAAAATCCTTCTATGTTGTCAGTCTGTCCATTAAAGGGTTTTTAGAGGAAACGACATAGCTCCTGAATTAAGGTGGGAGACATGAGAATGTGGTTCTGTCACTGGCAATCCTGATGAGGTTGAGGGTGTGGAACACTCCCTCCCCCTAGTCTTCGAATCTCCAATTCAGTCTCCATCCTCTTCAACTCAAGTTGGTGTTGACACTCTCACTCCTTATCTTCCATTTCAGCCTGTAGTCGTTTCTCTTTCTCCTCTATTTCTGCTTGAAGTCTCCTTTGGTCCAACTCGTATGCTTGTAAGCTCTCTTTCTCCTTCATAGCTATATCAGCTATTTGTTGTTTTTCTTTGAGGGCCAGTTTGGCTTGAAGTCTTTCTCTTCTGTCAAATGCTTCTGAAATATAGTTAGATAGCGCAGGGCCATCCAACCCGCATTCCCTACCTGTTTCCATTAATTGGGCCCGGAACTTAGCAGTTTCCGCCATGCCTAGAATTTATTGCTTTGGTTGCTTTACCTAAAAAAATATAAGTGCAGTAGGTCTGACCCGTGTAAGCTTGTCAGTCCCTGGATCTGCAATTATACAGCAAAACATGCACAATATTAAACACTTTATGTTATGTCTGTCTGCTACTGCTGGAAAAGCCAAAGGCAGCAGGCATTGAAGTAACCAGAATTAATCCCTAGTAAAGAAAAGAATCTGAAATTAGACAGAGTTTTCCCAACGGATAAGATTTTCCGGTGGTTGATGAAATGCTGTAAAGTTCAGACTTCTCAGGAAAAGAACACCTTCTCTGGAAGAGAAGTAGTGTTTGAATAGTAGATTCACACTCTATATTTCTCCTGGAGCACCTTTTTCTGAAGTATAAACCTATTTGAAAGAGGCCCCCTTTATTCAGAAGAAATGATCAGTCACCTACTCTTATTTTTCTATAAATGTCATTCACATCATGTGGCTGTCAATCAATACCCCACATGATGTCTGTTATATCATATCAGGAAATGACAATGTTCAAAATCTAAAGATATTTGTGTTAATGTTTTATGTAATACAATGTTTTATGCAATCTTTTAATTACACAATGTTTTATGTAATGGTTTAATTACACACAATGTATTTTGTAATTGTTTAAAAGTTAACTTATGGGAACCATCCAGGACGTAGCCATCCCAATATGTCATATATTTTTGAAGGGAGTGGGAGATCACTGTATTGCATGCCCCATTTCTAAACAAAGAAGTTGGGCCCCATCCTCTTCTATCTTCAATAACCCCAGAATATGACCCTCGAGTTATCTGCAGGCCTCGTCTTATTAATTTAGTCTAGGAGATATAGATTATGGCCCTGGTGAGAATAGTAATTACTAACTGGGAATCTGCCCTTCTCCAAGGAATCTATATCTCCATTATGTATCAGTTCTTGAGACTGAGTGTTGTGTGTTTTTTACGAGATATGTAACCTTGCGATTGGAGGAATAGGATAAGCCTGGGTCCTTCGACTGATGGATCCACTTCAGTTCTGCCCGTGTAGCTTCTCTGAAGGCCTCCTCATACTCTGCTCACGGCCAAGTCTTCCTCCATCTCACGTGCGGTTCATCTCTTTCTCTCTGGTCTGGTTTGGTTGGTTGGCCAGTTGGTTGCCAGTTGGTTGCCAATTGGTCGCCAATGGGTTGCCACCAAGAATTCACTGTGTAAAATTCACATAAACATATACAATCCTACCAATACAATATTCTAGAAGTAGGTCAGAAGAAACCTAAATTCCTGAAGTAGGAACTAGTCCCACCCCTCCCTTCTCTTCTTTTCTCTAATCTTGTGTTAGGTCAATTTGGGGTGGTCAGAGTTTATCACACTGTGTACGCCTTGTATCAACTGGTTCCTGCTGTATGTAAGTTCTCATTGGACCTGGGGTCAGTGAGACGTGTACAGTAAGACAGTGACAAGAGTGAGGAGGTGTCAAGATGCATGTGAATAAATGGCATACATTTATAACATTTCTATCACTCCATTGGGTTTTGTAGTGTGTATAAATGGTTCTCTGTGTTTTCCCAATTAACCAACTTGTCCTTCTTCGTTGTATAATAACTCCTCTCCCATTACCTGTTGTTGTGGTTGTTGTTGTGGGGTTGAGTTGGGTGGTGTTGTGTTTTAAGTTATGTTGAGTAATGAGTTAAGTTCACAACTTTTCTGATGTAATGCAGTTCATGAGTTCCCTTATCTAAGTAAAATCTGACACAAATATAAATATTTATTCCATCAAACTCTATTTATTCAATAGATGAAGCAGAAATGGAAGATTTGATTTCTCTTTCAGCTTTCTAGATTGAAAATAGACATAGATAAGTCTGTTTTAAAACGAGGCACTTATTCTAGTACACAAACTGTCTGATTCGCTGTAGATAGTGATAGCATTTGAAGCAGTGTTTCTAATGAAATGCACAATATTGTCTCAGAATCATCACTTCGTACAGTTGTCCAGAATAGAATGTAGTATTATTATGCACTTCTTAAAGTTAATAACTATCTTTAAGAATATCAGAGATTGCAGTATTCTAAAAGAGTATTAGAGTGTCAGTTTGCCCGGGAATCGGCTCTGCGTCGTCAGAATCTACAGTCGAGCATTTTTCACTTCAGAGGTTTTAATTTATAATAATACATTTCAATTGACATTAAAAACACTGGATACCATTACTTGTCACTTGATACATCTGGTCATCAGTTTAATCAAAGGAGTAACAAGCTTACCTCGGATCTAGACATTCTGCCGTCACTATTTGAAAATGTGGTCACACCAGCTTTTACGTCTGTTAATCAGGCGGGTTGCAGTAGAAGTGCGCGATTAACATATTCTAAGCTGGCTTTCGAATGGAGGCGTTGTCACGTGTCTGTTCTTATCCAATGATCTCCTCAGTTTGGGCTGATGAAATGTTACCTAGAATTGACGTCATCTGTCACTTGTTCCAGTTTCAGTTTTGATGTTGCGTTAGTTTTTAAGGTTTGGTTTCAGTTTGCGTTGGTGTAGTCAATTGTTTTATATTTTCCTCTCTCTTTGGCGTGCATTCTTGTCAACTGAATAATGGTGGTTAGCGGTTATGCCACAGGTTTATAGCGGGGTAGTGGGTATTTTACACTCACTGGTGCCACAGCATAATATACTTACAAAGCAAAAACTTGACCAGGAGAAAGCGGATTGACATATCGATCATGTGTTGTTTGTCCATCAAGAATGATGATGACCATTCATTTCATCCAGTGGGATTAAAAATATGGAGCCGTGAGTTCTAAGATGGCTGATAAGGCCTATTTTGGCTCGAAATGTTCTTTGACAATGTGGACAAATAATGCTTGACTTTTCTGGAGGAGGATTTCCTACAGTGGTTTTTATGTCCTGCCTTTTCTTCACAGCTCTTGCAGTCCTGGTTGCCTCATACGTGACTGCACCCTTGCGTAATGATGCATGCCACGAATTTCGGTCTCTGGCTGCAGTCTCCCAGGTGTCATGATGGATTTCAAAAGCATTCAGTGAGATTTTCAGAGTGTCTTTAAAGCGTTTCGTCTGACCGCCTTGGGAGCGTTTACCACAACGCAACTCGGCGTAAAAACAATTCGTTTAGGGAGCCTGTGATCTGGCATGCGAGTCAAGTGACCAGCTCAGCGAATCTGATTTTTCATTAGTAGAGTGTGGATACTGGGCATGAACGCTCTTTCTATGACTTCAGTGTCTGGGATCTTGTCTTGCCATTTAATCTTCAGTAGCTTCCTTAGGCAGACTGTGTGGAAGTGGTTTAATTTCCTAGCGTGTTGCTGATAAACAGTCCAGGTTTCACAAGCATATAGCAGTGTGGATAATACTACTGCTTTGTAGACTTTTAGCTTTGTTCGTAGGCTTATTCTAATTCTGTCCCATACATTCTTGTACAGTCTGCCAAAGATTGGAGATTCTTGCATTCACTTCGTCATCAATTGTGGCAGCTTGTGACACAGCGATCATGTACCTATTATAGAAAAGATGATATTTAATTTTAAATTATAAAGAATACGCCAAAGAACATCACATTAGATCTAGTATGAATACCATTAGTGGAACTGAGGAAATACTGTGGAAATACAAACGATATTAAAAAACAAAACTCGAAATAATGTAGCGTTACTGAATACAATTACGGCAAACATAGGACTTTGCTTCGAAAACATTCTTTATTAGAGACACTTCTACGAAGCATTTTCGTTAAACTATGTCATTTACATATGCATATCACGTAGTCACACTATATATACAATACAAAACAGACTGCTGCCAAAGATCGAAATTTGTGGCGTACATAATTACACAGGGATGCAGTCACTTGTGAAGCAACCAGGTCTGCAAGAGCTGTGAAGAAAAGACTGCAAAAAAAAAAAAAAAACAACAACAACACGGCAGGAGATCCTCCTCCTGGAAAGTCAAGCATTCTCTGCCCACATTGTCAAAGAACATTTCAAACACATATAGGCCTTATCAGCCATCTTAGAACTCACGGCTCTATACTTTCAACACCTTTGGATGAAATGAATGTTCATCATTCTTGATGGACAAACAACAACAATACAATTAACACAGTTTGCTGCAATCAACGCCACTAATGCAGCTGTGACAAGAAAGAAACTTTGACAGCAGTCCACATGCAGGTCACAGTGACTAGTCTACTAGCATAATGGGGTAACATCTGTACGTAAAACATGTTGTGTAAACAACATAACCACTTGAGCCAAACATTAACATTAAACAGATATTCAACAACTGTCACTGTCACGTTTAGGCGGATTTGTAACACTTCCCCTAGGTCGAATCGGACTAAAATGGGTACCAAGAAATGTCTTTAGAGGTAAAGACGGCCCACAATATACAGTCCGCATCACCGCAGGGCTCTTACATGTTCAGTGCGCTGACGAACGGGTGGGGGTTTATCCTTAACACGTAAATTGGACATAAACGTTTGATTGTTCAGAAAGCAATTGCAAAAATAAAATTGCATGGAAATCAGCACGGGATTGACGCTCTGATGAATACCTCCATGCCACCGTCTCAATCCATCCAGCATCATTTCCCTTGGTCTGCCTCTGCTTCTCTTCCCTCGATCTTTCCAGTTGTCACAATGTTCTTCAGTGTCTCTCTTCACATCACATGACCAACGAGAGCTGCTTGTCTCTTTCTTATTTCTGTTTGATTACAATCTTTCAGGCAATCGTTGTTAGTTACTCTGGCAGTCCAAGGAATTCGCAACATTCGTCTCAAACGCCACATCTCTGTTGCTTCTAAATACTTCTTCATATGTTCATTTACATTCCATGATCCACTGCCATACCCCAACACTGGTTCTAAATAGCATTTCAGCACTCTCTTTCTTACATTCAGTGATAGATACTAATTGCATACGATACGTTTCATTTTCTGAAATACGGCTTTTGCTTGCCATATTCTGCTCTTAATCTCTGTTGTACATCTTCCATCTTATGTTATAAATGCCCCTAGGTATTTAAAATTATCCACCTGGTTAAGAATTGTTCCTTCTATTTCTATTTCACATTTTGGTGTCAAATGTTTCTTTGATATTACCATTGCTATTGTTTTCTTGATATTCAAGAAGAGTAGTCTTTCTTTGCACTCTACGATACTACAATGTCAAACAATTGTTGTATGTCTGTTGCATTATCCGCCACCAATACTGTGTCTAACAACATAGCGTATATTGTTTATATTATAATCTGCGATTAGTAATCCTGGCTTTTCTTTGATCTCTATCATTATTACTTCGCTATATAGGGAAAAGAGATCCGGTGACAAGTTCGTAGGAATAGAAATACTCAACTTGGATATGCTGACGATACAGTATTACTATCAACAACACAAATAGGCATTGAGAAAACTAAGAAAGTCAGTGTAAAAACAAAGTGAGAAAATAAATTTATGTCTTGATCTAACAAAAACAAAGGTAATGACAACAGATGTGTCACACGTCGTTCTTGATGATAATATCACGATGTTCTTAAGATGATATGTTCATGATATTGTCGTGTGATGGTCGTTGTCTAGGTAACGATACTCATGGGGTGTCAATGGAGATATCTAACTGTCAACAACTCATGTGTAAGGCATCATCAGATTACTTCTCTCGCACCACACAAGAAACTTGCAAGTCGTGTGAGAGGAAATAAATGATACATTTTATTGCCGTTGGCTCTTCACAAGTACATAACAGTCGCTATCAAAACCACACACAAAGCCACAGAATTACTATCCCTAGTTTCTAAACCCTAATGCTAATTCTATCTATTTGGTTACACAAATCTCCTATCAATACTACAACGAGGTGCCCGCTACAAAGTCAGTCCCCAGTCTGACTAGCTTGCTCGCGTGGTTACACACCACGCGGAAGGACCTTGAGGTGTCCTTCGGCTTTCTGCGTGCCGTTCTGTTTGGCACGCTTACATTAGCTATTTTCTGTTGATTAGCAATCGTGGCTATCATGTAGGCGCCGTGATTCTGTCGTGACCAGAGTGCTAACTATCTGGTCACCGTCTCCGTGTCTCATGAGAGAACTAGTTAATAGTCCCCCATTCTATCACCTACCCTGCCCTTATTCCGGGGCAAGGTAACACCTCTAATCTATATGAGGTTGACCACTCTTCCCGGTGGTGTTCTATCTTGAGGCAGACCTCTGGCTTCATAGTTCAGTCTTTGACACACACCCTCCCCTCCTGTGTTGCGTCATCAACTTTGACTCATTGGTTGTGACGCAAGAGGTTTCTAAAAAATTAGTGTATCTAATTTTTGTCAAAGACTGTAGATAACCTGGCTTTGGGCTACTTAATAGACTTCTACTGCCTATTGTCACAATGTCGTATCACTTTACTTGGTTACTGGCAATCGCCACAAACTTGTCTGGTTGGCGTGAGCCCTATTCTCAATCGCAATATTATATTAATTAGAGGTATGTCTGAACCGGACCGTTGTCTAATAACACCTGCCCTCAAATAGTAAATTAACTCACTACCCATACAAAGTTGACTTTCTTAGGGTCAACACATGAATTGCTTCATGTCCCCCATATAATATTAAACAACCATTACACAAGCTGTGTGCGACAGGCTTTACCTATCTCGCTTCCGCGTGTAAAGTTATCTTTCACTGTTAAGTTAGTGTTTCGTTGTCTATTATGTCCCCTGACCCGGAGTTATCTCCCTTTGATCTGCAAAAAGTGTATGCATTTTATATGTTTGTTTTTCTGGTTGTTTGCGTGTTTGAATTATATTAATAGTATAATCTACTCTCTAACATGTGTATCTAACTATCATGTGTATGTAAGTAAGTTTTCAAGTGCCATAATTCGGTTGAATGAGGCCACAAAGAAGTGTATCACACTAATTAGTGACTACATCTCCGTCTTATGAGACTTAAAATACTTTCTCTAAGATCTACACTAAACTACACACAACACATTCATCACAGCACAACAAAGAAAGCACACATTTGACGCAGACAAAAAATAAAAAGTCGCGTTGAGCGGCAGAAAAATCCGCTGACCGATCTCATTCTCTCTTGTATAATTTGCATTCGCTCTCACTTTCACACTTCTGTCAAACCTCTTTCACTTTCACACTTCTGTCACACATTTTTCACCCTCCCAATTATTTAAAAACCTTGGAGTGACACTGTACAAGTTTGGCTCAGTTTGCAACAAGTTGAGCTCAATGACTGTGCGTAAATCGCTGCACAAGTCAAGTATTTACAATATATTTACATGTAAGAAAAAGGGTTGATGGTTTGTATCCTGGTATTATTCACCACTATATTCTAATACAATAATATTATAAATACTGACATACTAATACTAGTTATATAAATATATATTTAATGTGTTACCTATTTTAATCTATCTGTCACATTAATACTCAACCAAGCTTACATTACTCCTAATATTTATCTAATTTACAGGATGTAATCTAACTATTTAAAATGACATTGATGTGAGATGAGTTATGTACCTTTGTGAAATGGGTAATGTGAAATGTAATAAGTTACGTACCTTTCTAATATGGGTGATGTGAAATCTAACACAATTATAACTAATGTTTTTAAGTGAAAAAAAAAACAAACTATATGATTGATATTCTTAATCTAAATGGTGTGAATGATGTATTTTTACTTGTATAATCTATTTATCCTATTATGGTGTAAAACTACTTATAATTACTAAATGATAATGTTTGTTTAATGGATTGGACCATTAAGATGGAATGAACTCAAATGACATGAAACTAAGTGAAATGTAATAAACTAAATGGTACTATTATTATTGTTATGTTTAAATTACTATCCTAATCTACTTTTAAGCTAAGTAAGTGGGTAAATTAATAATCTATCTAAAGTAACAAAAAATGAAAAATGGTATTTAAATACCTCAGGTTAGTCGTTGTCTTGAATGTTCAGAAAATGGTTTCATTGGCATACTATCTATACAATTGTCCTGGGTATATGAAATACATTACACAGTCACACTTGTGTCTTATGGGTATTACACCTGTAGAGTTCGCTTGTGTCGTAGACCACTGTTTTCGTGTCTGTATTCATGTAATGTTCTGACACTGTTTTTCTCTGCTTAACACAAATGATTCACTGGAACACATATGGAGCCTAGCAAGTACTGAGCTGTCCTCGTTCACAAAGTGATATATTTGTTCTCAGAGCAAAGTTCTTAATTTGGATGTCTACGGACACATAGAAATTGAATGTTCTTAGTACCTAGTTCAGCACATAATGTCTATGTATTTGTAACATATTTAACATAGAATATTTTACTGTACTAAGTTAACATCTATTACTCTACACTCTTATGTGGCATCTCTGGTATTTCTATCTCAGATGGTCGACTAAGGGTATCAGCCAAGATGTTATCCTTACCCTTGATATGCTCTATACTAAAGGTGTAATTTTGTAGTATTAGCGACCACCTGTATATACGGTCATTCCGATGCACACCACTCTGTATGACCGTGATTGGGGAGTTGTCAGTCTGGACAATGAAGTGAACACCTGCCAAAAATCGATGGAGCTTCCTCACCGCATAGATGACGCTTAGAGCTTCCAACTCTGATATGGAATATCTGGACTCAGTTGGTGTGATCTTACGGCTCACGTAGCAAATCGGGTGGAAGATGCCATCATAAGATTGGCCTAATACTGCAGCGATGGAGATTCTGCTGGCATCTGTCCTAAGATAATAAACGAGCCTAGGATTAGGCAAGCGGAGAATTGGTACATTACTAAAAAGGATTTTCAATTTTGACAATGCAGAAATTAATAATGCATCTTTGACATCCAATTTTACAGATGCTTTTAAAACATTGGAAAATACACTTGTAATTTCCGCTAAATTTGGTATGAATTTGCTATAGTAATTTACTAACCCCAAAAGGCTTCTGACCTGCTTCTTTGTGGTAGGCATGGTCAGGTTCATAATTTTGGTAATAATTCTATTGTCAGTCTTTAGTTGACCCTGAGAAATGACATGACCCAAGAAGTCAATTTCTTTTAGGCCCAATTCGACTTTGCTCGGTTTGACAGTGAGCCCGAAGAGTCGCAACCTATCAAAGACATGTCTTAGTTTCAGTAAGTGTGTTGTCCAGTCATCAGTATGGACACATATATCATCTATATAGGTAACTGTATTCGTCACTCCATGAAGTAGATCTCTAGTTAAGCGTACGAAAGTGGCAGGAGCATTTCGAAGACCGAAAGGAAGAAAACGCCACTCGTATAGTCCTAAAGGTGTTGAAAAAGCAGTAAGATGGATGGATTGAGACTGCATAGGGACCTGCCAATATCCCTTAGTAAGATCTAGTTTAGAAAAGATTTTGGAGGTGGACATGTCAAGAATAAGATCTTCGCAGGAAGAAATTGGCTCTGCGTCGATCTTAGTGACGTTGTTGAGTTTTCGATAGTCCACACAGAGACGAATTGTAGAGTCCTTTTTCTTAACTAGGACGATTGGAAAAGAGTACTCAGAAGTGGATTTCTGGATGATCCCACTAGCTTCTAAATTAAGAATTCCCTTATTTAGATTTTCCCTATAGCTAAGTGGGATTGAGTACGGCCTGCATTTAATAGGCTTAGAGTCCGAAAGAAGGATGGAGTGTTCGATTCTGTCCGTCCTACCTGGAATGTCAGAAAATATGTCTTTGTATTCCGTCACTAATTCTACTAATTGTCGTCGTTGACTGTCTGTTAGTCCCTGTTCTATCTGTATGCTCTCTAATGTAGCAGTCTTGTCCACAATAGGAACGGGAAGTTCCATTCCGTCGTCGTCTACCTGATTCAGTACGGTGGTGGTACTAAGTGCGTATTCTGTATTCTGGCTAGATGTATGGATATCGTAGGATATGCCAGTCTCGCTAACTAGTGTAGTTGCGTTGTGTATGTCTGTCGTCTGATCACTAGATGTGGGTGCACTTTGTTCGTCTGTCTCTACTTCTGTCTGTTGTCGTGAAAAGTAAGGTTTCAGCATGTTGACATGGAATATCTTTAAGTGTCCGTTTATTGATATTTCATAGTCAACATCTGAAAGTTGTTGTATCACTTTGAAAGGCCCTTGCCATGAAGTAAGTATTTTATTATGCTTGTCTGGTAGTAGCACCATTATGTATTGACCAGTTTCAAGTGTTATGGGTCTAGCACCTTTGTTAGGACTGTGATGTCCGAGGATATCTGCACTGTTTACTGGAGTGAAACCATTCTTCTCCTCCCAGACAGATATTTCTTCATCTGTACAGTGCTTTAGCTGGGGCAGACACCCAAGAATTAACTCAGCACAAGGGTTGTCTAGTATTGCACAAGTAAAGGTACCATAAAGGAACGGGGTGTTTATATGGGCTCTTGCCAGAGGATAGGTTTCTATATTACCAGAAAACGTTCGGCATTTTACAGAGTCACCAGTATAATCATTTGGATTAACAAGTTCCTTTTTCACACCAATAATAGAGCTCCCACTGTCTAGCAAACATCGGCATGGCTTCTCATTGACCAACGCAGAGTGAAAAAATAGATTGCCTCTGGAGGCTATAATTGCATTTGCATTCTCTACGGAGGATGTTACAAAATGCCCACATTCTAATTTTCCGTCTGCATGAAATTGGTGACATTGGACACAATTGTCAAAGCTTAATACATCGTTCACACAACACACGTCTTCAGATTGCTTGAAAGGTAATACATTCTCAACATCACACTCAGTCTCACTACCACTATCAGAAGATGTATCAATCAAAATAGCATTGTTGGCTTTCATACGTTGGCGGCCCAGACACTTATTTGAATAATGGCCGTAGCTGGAACAAAAGAAGCATTTGATTGCACGCCTGTATGCAGATCGTTTGTTTTGTTGCTTCTTGATAACATTTTCAAGATGCGCCGGATAATTTGGCGATTTGTCACACATAGAATAAGTGTCATGCAAATGTTGACAATAAATACATTTTGATACTTTCCTATCTTTTGTGTCGATTTTCTGAAAGGGTTTTCTCTTACTTTGATACTTTTTTGGTTGGTCTTTCACAAAGGAAACTACTTCAGAGTCATTTGAGGTCTTAAAAATATCTCTGTTGGAAGAAAAATATGCAGACCCTTTCTTTTCGAACTGCTCTATGTTCTCAATGTCTGACTGCTGTAGAAATTTAGCAAAAGGAGATGGTATAGTGGATATGACTTTATCCATGGCTATTAAATTCTTAAGTCTATCAAAGTCTTTTCCTATGTTAGCTGCCTTAAGCCATCTATTTAGTACACTCTGAACATTTGAGACGTAGTCAATGAAAGTCTCACTAGGTTTAGGTGTTACATTTGAGAACTGAACCTGATACCCAGGGGCATCAAGTAAAAAGTGTTGCATTATCCTATCATGGATGTATTGATAGTTAGATCTAAGATCAGTTGGTATAGCTTCTATCACTTTAAGGGGCTCACCACTTAGGTTCTTCATATAAATCATAGCCCACATGTCTATTGGAACTTGGTGATATTTAAATTGATACTCGACATTTTCTGTCCAGGCTGATATTGAATCTTCTTTACAATATGGTTTGATAATATTTTTGTATTTGTTGAACTTATTTTCTTCTTGTTGACTTTTAAGTTTAGTGGCAGAGATCTCTGCGTGTGAGTCTACATCCATCTCTTTCATCTTTAACTGTGTCTCTGATTCTACTTGTATTTGTTTTTCCTTAACTCTTGCCATTTCATCTATCTCTTTTTGCTTTAGTTCTCTTTCTTGATCTAATGTCTTTTGTTTTAATTCTAGTTCTTTCTGTTTAATTTCCTTATCTTGTTGTAACTGTTGTTGCTTAATTTCCTTATCATGTTCTAACTGCTTCTGTTTTAATTCTAATTGATGTTGTCTTTCTAGTGCGCGTTCATCTCTTTCTGCATCCTTTGCTTCTTTAAATTTCTTATCGGCATATTCTTCTAGCTCTTTACCTGTGTATTGCATTTCTTTGCCTGCTTTTACGAAGTCAGCTAAAGTATTCATGATGTTAGGTAAATAGCTAGTGTTGACCTACACTGACCTTTTTATTCACTTATTTTTCTTTGATATGTTATATTTGTTAATATCTGAGCACTGCAAATTGTACTCTTTGTGTATAACCTGAAAAATTTAGTCCTGAACAAAACAGAGCACAAAAGTATGCTAATCCATCACAAGCTGAAAAAGAGATGCACTATTAATCACATAGCATGCCAAATATATTGAGTATACTCAACTTAATGTTCCCGAGACCAAGGAACACACTCCGGTAACACAGGTCACCTTGTTTGGCGCTTCAGTATCGCCACGAGTTTTCTATCTAGGTCACCTGTTTGGCACTTCGGCATACACACCAATCTTATAATCAGCTGTTGTTCACCCTGGTTTACAGAGCAGCAACAATTAACAAATAGCAAACGACATATTATTCGACAATTTGACACAATGACAATGACATGCCCACGAACAAAACAGAATATAGTTTACTTAATATTAAATTGTCAATGTCCTGTCTTCGTTCTAACCGTATATGCCTTTCGTCACTAACCTAGTTTAATCTATGCAAGTGTTGTGCAGACCAGTCTAATTTGCCTGGCTGAAAATAGTGCCATCGTGACGGTAAACACAAGAAAAAGTACGAAAAACAAATTCAATAACTGCTTTGAAATAAACGAAAATATATTAATGTTGTTTAAATAAACAAATATATTCAATTACTAACTCAAATAAATAAATAATAGGTAATATAAAGCACTGATTCGGGCGGGCAGCAGTTTACCGATTTGTAAACACTCAGATGCTGATTGCCAATGGCGTAACCCAACTGCTTGTCAATCGTGCTACGTCAGAGGCGCAGCGCTATTTTTAGCTTGCAAAAATCGATATTGTTGCTGACATGTGTATCGCTCCGCCATGAATCACTTTTAACAATTATTCATCAATAAATAAATAATTACATGAATAAATAACAGAAAATAATAATATCAATACTTACAACTTTGAAGAAACACATGATTTAAGTATATAATATTCTACTAAACATAAATAATCATTATTTCGTCACGATAGGCACAGTTTCGTTAGCAACTTGTCCTAGTTCTGCACACGTTAACCGTCACTGACACAAATTAAATCACTACTTCACTATTTGTAAACTTAGTCTAGAGCCGTGGATGAGTGTATTTGCTTGGCGCTTTCGTCCAAGCACCACTTCTGACACCACATTAATCTTTAGCTGTGGGTATTAGCTTGGCTCTTTCGTCCAAGCACCACTTCTGACACCACATTAATCTTTGCCTGTCAACAACTCATGTGTAAGGCATCATCAGATTA
Organism: Cepaea hortensis; assembly: GCA_963921405.1. Classification (NCBI taxonomy): domain Eukaryota; kingdom Metazoa; phylum Mollusca; class Gastropoda; order Stylommatophora; family Helicidae; genus Cepaea; species Cepaea hortensis. The sequence continues at coordinate 64,479,048 of OY992884.1, forward strand.
CTTCTCTCGCACCACACAAGAAACTTGCAAGTCGTGTGAGAGGAAATAAATGATACATTTTATTGCCGTTGGCTCTTCACAATTACATAACAGTCGCTATCAAAACCACACACAAAGCCACAGAATTACTATCCCTAGTTTCTAAACCCTAATGCTAATTCTATCTATTTGGTTACACAAATCTCCTATCAATACTACAACGAGGTGCCCGCTACAAAGTCAGTCCCCAGTCTGACTAGCTTGCTCGCGTGGTTACACACCACGCGGAAGGACCTTGAGGTGTCCTTCGGCTTTCTGCGTGCCGTTCTGTTTGGCACGCTTACATTAGCTATTTTCTGTTGATTAGCAATCGTGGCTATCATGTAGGCGCCGTGATTCTGTCGTGACCAGAGTGCTAACTATCTGGTCACCGTCTCCGTGTCTCATGAGAGAACTAGTTAATAGTCCCCCATTCTATCACCTACCCTGCCCTTATTCCGGGGCAAGGTAACACCTCTAATCTATATGAGGTTGACCACTCTTCCCGGTGGTGTTCTATCTTGAGGCAGACCTCTGGCTTCATAGTTCAGTCTTTGACACACACCCTCCCCTCCTGTGTTGCGTCATCAACTTTGACTCATTGGTTGTGACGCAAGAGGTTTCTAAAAAATTAGTGTATCTAATTTTTGTCAAAGACTGTAGATAACCTGGCTTTGGGCTACTTAATAGACTTCTACTGCCTATTGTCACAATGTCGTATCACTTTACTTGGTTACTGGCAATCGCCACAAACTTGTCTGGTTGGCGTGAGCCCTATTCTCAATCGCAATATTATATTAATTAGAGGTATGTCTGAACCGGACCGTTGTCTAATAACACCTGCCCTCAAATAGTAAATTAACTCACTACCCATACAAAGTTGACTTTCTTAGGGTCAACACATGAATTGCTTCATGTCCCCCATATAATATTAAACAACCATTACACAAGCTGTGTGCGACAGGCTTTACCTATCTCGCTTCCGCGTGTAAAGTTATCTTTCACTGTTAAGTTAGTGTTTCGTTGTCTATTATGTCCCCTGACCCGGAGTTATCTCCCTTTGATCTGCAAAAAGTGTATGCATTTTATATGTTTGTTTTTCTGGTTGTTTGCGTGTTTGAATTATATTAATAGTATAATCTACTCTCTAACATGTGTATCTAACTATCATGTGTATGTAAGTAAGTTTTCAAGTGCCATAATTCGGTTGAATGAGGCCACAAAGAAGTGTATCACACTAATTAGTGACTACATCTCCGTCTTATGAGACTTAAAATACTTTCTCTAAGATCTACACTAAACTACACACAACACATTCATCACAGCACAACAAAGAAAGCACACATTTGACGCAGACAAAAAATAAAAAGTCGCGTTGAGCGGCAGAAAAATCCGCTGACCGATCTCATTCTCTCTTGTATAATTTGCATTCGCTCTCACTTTCACACTTCTGTCAAACCTCTTTCACTTTCACACTTCTGTCACACATTTTTCACCCTCCCAATTATTTAAAAACCTTGGAGTGACACTGTACAAGTTTGGCTCAGTTTGCAACAAGTTGAGCTCAATGACTGTGCGTAAATCGCTGCACAAGTCAAGTATTTACAATATATTTACATGTAAGAAAAAGGGTTGATGGTTTGTATCCTGGTATTATTCACCACTATATTCTAATACAATAATATTATAAATACTGACATACTAATACTAGTTATATAAATATATATTTAATGTGTTACCTATTTTAATCTATCTGTCACATTAATACTCAACCAAGCTTACATTACTCCTAATATTTATCTAATTTACAGGATGTAATCTAACTATTTAAAATGACATTGATGTGAGATGAGTTATGTACCTTTGTGAAATGGGTAATGTGAAATGTAATAAGTTACGTACCTTTCTAATATGGGTGATGTGAAATCTAACACAATTATAACTAATGTTTTTAAGTGAAAAAAAAACAAACTATATGATTGATATTCTTAATCTAAATGGTGTGAATGATGTATTTTTACTTGTATAATCTATTTATCCTATTATGGTGTAAAACTACTTATAATTACTAAATGATAATGTTTGTTTAATGGATTGGACCATTAAGATGGAATGAACTCAAATGACATGAAACTAAGTGAAATGTAATAAACTAAATGGTACTATTATTATTGTTATGTTTAAATTACTATCCTAATCTACTTTTAAGCTAAGTAAGTGGGTAAATTAATAATCTATCTAAAGTAACAAAAAATGAAAAATATTATATTATCTAAATCTAAATATAAATTAAATGACATAATCTACATATAATTTATGACTATATTAAAACGTTATAATACATATCACAATGAGTATTTATATACATGGTATTTAAATACCTCAGGTTAGTCGTTGTCTTGAATGTTCAGAAAATGGTTTCATTGGCATACTATCTATACAATTGTCCTGGGTATATGAAATACATTACACAGTCACACTTGTGTCTTATGGGTATTACACCTGTAGAGTTCGCTTGTGTCGTAGACCACTGTTTTCGTGTCTGTATTCATGTAATGTTCTGACACTGTTTTTCTCTGCTTAACACAAATGATTCACTGGAACACATATGGAGCCTAGCAAGTACTGAGCTGTCCTCGTTCACAAAGTGATATATTTGTTCTCAGAGCAAAGTTCTTAATTTGGATGTCTACGGACACATAGAAATTGAATGTTCTTAGTACCTAGTTCAGCACATAATGTCTATGTATTTGTAACATATTTAACATAGAATATTTTACTGTACTAAGTTAACATCTATTACTCTACACTCTTATGTGGCATCTCTGGTATTTCTATCTCAGATGGTCGACTAAGGGTATCAGCCAAGATGTTATCCTTACCCTTGATATGCTCTATACTAAAGGTGTAATTTTGTAGTATTAGCGACCACCTGTATATACGGTCATTCCGATGCACACCACTCTGTATGACCGTGATTGGGGAGTTGTCAGTCTGGACAATGAAGTGAACACCTGCCAAAAATCGATGGAGCTTCCTCACCGCATAGATGACGCTTAGAGCTTCCAACTCTGATATGGAATATCTGGACTCAGTTGGTGTGATCTTACGGCTCACGTAGCAAATCGGGTGGAAGATGCCATCATAAGATTGGCCTAATACTGCAGCGATGGAGATTCTGCTGGCATCTGTCCTAAGATAATAAACGAGCCTAGGATTAGGCAAGCGGAGAATTGGTACATTACTAAAAAGGATTTTCAATTTTGACAATGCAGAAATTAATAATGCATCTTTGACATCCAATTTTACAGATGCTTTTAAAACATTGGAAAATACACTTGTAATTTCCGCTAAATTTGGTATGAATTTGCTATAGTAATTTACTAACCCCAAAAGGCTTCTGACCTGCTTCTTTGTGGTAGGCATGGTCAGGTTCATAATTTTGGTAATAATTCTATTGTCAGTCTTTAGTTGACCCTGAGAAATGACATGACCCAAGAAGTCAATTTCTTTTAGGCCCAATTCGACTTTGCTCGGTTTGACAGTGAGCCCGAAGAGTCGCAACCTATCAAAGACATGTCTTAGTTTCAGTAAGTGTGTTGTCCAGTCATCAGTATGGACACATATATCATCTATATAGGTAACTGTATTCGTCACTCCATGAAGTAGATCTCTAGTTAAGCGTACGAAAGTGGCAGGAGCATTTCGAAGACCGAAAGGAAGAAAACGCCACTCGTATAGTCCTAAAGGTGTTGAAAAAGCAGTAAGATGGATGGATTGAGACTGCATAGGGACCTGCCAATATCCCTTAGTAAGATCTAGTTTAGAAAAGATTTTGGAGGTGGACATGTCAAGAATAAGATCTTCGCAGGAAGAAATTGGCTCTGCGTCGATCTTAGTGACGTTGTTGAGTTTTCGATAGTCCACACAGAGACGAATTGTAGAGTCCTTTTTCTTAACTAGGACGATTGGAAAAGAGTACTCAGAAGTGGATTTCTGGATGATCCCACTAGCTTCTAAATTAAGAATTCCCTTATTTAGATTTTCCCTATAGCTAAGTGGGATTGAGTACGGCCTGCATTTAATAGGCTTAGAGTCCGAAAGAAGGATGGAGTGTTCGATTCTGTCCGTCCTACCTGGAATGTCAGAAAATATGTCTTTGTATTCCGTCACTAATTCTACTAATTGTCGTCGTTGACTGTCTGTTAGTCCCTGTTCTATCTGTATGCTCTCTAATGTAGCAGTCTTGTCCACAATAGGAACGGGAAGTTCCATTCCGTCGTCGTCTACCTGATTCAGTACGGTGGTGGTACTAAGTGCGTATTCTGTATTCTGGCTAGATGTATGGATATCGTAGGATATGCCAGTCTCGCTAACTAGTGTAGTTGCGTTGTGTATGTCTGTCGTCTGATCACTAGATGTGGGTGCACTTTGTTCGTCTGTCTCTACTTCTGTCTGTTGTCGTGAAAAGTAAGGTTTCAGCATGTTGACATGGAATATCTTTAAGTGTCCGTTTATTGATATTTCATAGTCAACATCTGAAAGTTGTTGTATCACTTTGAAAGGCCCTTGCCATGAAGTAAGTATTTTATTATGCTTGTCTGGTAGTAGCACCATTATGTATTGACCAGTTTCAAGTGTTATGGGTCTAGCACCTTTGTTAGGACTGTGATGTCCGAGGATATCTGCACTGTTTACTGGAGTGAAACCATTCTTCTCCTCCCAGACAGATATTTCTTCATCTGTACAGTGCTTTAGCTGGGGCAGACACCCAAGAATTAACTCAGCACAAGGGTTGTCTAGTATTGCACAAGTAAAGGTACCATAAAGGAACGGGGTGTTTATATGGGCTCTTGCCAGAGGATAGGTTTCTATATTACCAGAAAACGTTCGGCATTTTACAGAGTCACCAGTATAATCATTTGGATTAACAAGTTCCTTTTTCACACCAATAATAGAGCTCCCACTGTCTAGCAAACATCGGCATGGCTTCTCATTGACCAACGCAGAGTGAAAAAATAGATTGCCTCTGGAGGCTATAATTGCATTTGCATTCTCTACGGAGGATGTTACAAAATGCCCACATTCTAATTTTCCGTCTGCATGAAATTGGTGACATTGGACACAATTGTCAAAGCTTAATACATCGTTCACACAACACACGTCTTCAGATTGCTTGAAAGGTAATACATTCTCAACATCACACTCAGTCTCACTACCACTATCAGAAGATGTATCAATCAAAATAGCATTGTTGGCTTTCATACGTTGGCGGCCCAGACACTTATTTGAATAATGGCCGTAGCTGGAACAAAAGAAGCATTTGATTGCACGCCTGTATGCAGATCGTTTGTTTTGTTGCTTCTTGATAACATTTTCAAGATGCGCCGGATAATTTGGCGATTTGTCACACATAGAATAAGTGTCATGCAAATGTTGACAATAAATACATTTTGATACTTTCCTATCTTTTGTGTCGATTTTCTGAAAGGGTTTTCTCTTACTTTGATACTTTTTTGGTTGGTCTTTCACAAAGGAAACTACTTCAGAGTCATTTGAGGTCTTAAAAATATCTCTGTTGGAAGAAAAATATGCAGACCCTTTCTTTTCGAACTGCTCTATGTTCTCAATGTCTGACTGCTGTAGAAATTTAGCAAAAGGAGATGGTATAGTGGATATGACTTTATCCATGGCTATTAAATTCTTAAGTCTATCAAAGTCTTTTCCTATGTTAGCTGCCTTAAGCCATCTATTTAGTACACTCTGAACATTTGAGACGTAGTCAATGAAAGTCTCACTAGGTTTAGGTGTTACATTTGAGAACTGAACCTGATACCCAGGGGCATCAAGTAAAAAGTGTTGCATTATCCTATCATGGATGTATTGATAGTTAGATCTAAGATCAGTTGGTATAGCTTCTATCACTTTAAGGGGCTCACCACTTAGGTTCTTCATATAAATCATAGCCCACATGTCTATTGGAACTTGGTGATATTTAAATTGATACTCGACATTTTCTGTCCAGGCTGATATTGAATCTTCTTTACAATATGGTTTGATAATATTTTTGTATTTGTTGAACTTATTTTCTTCTTGTTGACTTTTAAGTTTAGTGGCAGAGATCTCTGCGTGTGAGTCTACATCCATCTCTTTCATCTTTAACTGTGTCTCTGATTCTACTTGTATTTGTTTTTCCTTAACTCTTGCCATTTCATCTATCTCTTTTTGCTTTAGTTCTCTTTCTTGATCTAATGTCTTTTGTTTTAATTCTAGTTCTTTCTGTTTAATTTCCTTATCTTGTTGTAACTGTTGTTGCTTAATTTCCTTATCATGTTCTAACTGCTTCTGTTTTAATTCTAATTGATGTTGTCTTTCTAGTGCGCGTTCATCTCTTTCTGCATCCTTTGCTTCTTTAAATTTCTTATCGGCATATTCTTCTAGCTCTTTACCTGTGTATTGCATTTCTTTGCCTGCTTTTACGAAGTCAGCTAAAGTATTCATGATGTTAGGTAAATAGCTAGTGTTGACCTACACTGACCTTTTTATTCACTTATTTTTCTTTGATATGTTATATTTGTTAATATCTGAGCACTGCAAATTGTACTCTTTGTGTATAACCTGAAAAATTTAGTCCTGAACAAAACAGAGCACAAAAGTATGCTAATCCATCACAAGCTGAAAAAGAGATGCACTATTAATCACATAGCATGCCAAATATATTGAGTATACTCAACTTAATGTTCCCGAGACCAAGGAACACACTCCGGTAACACAGGTCACCTTGTTTGGCGCTTCAGTATCGCCACGAGTTTTCTATCTAGGTCACCTGTTTGGCACTTCGGCATACACACCAATCTTATAATCAGCTGTTGTTCACCCTGGTTTACAGAGCAGCAACAATTAACAAATAGCAAACGACATATTATTCGACAATTTGACACAATGACAATGACATGCCCACGAACAAAACAGAATATAGTTTACTTAATATTAAATTGTCAATGTCCTGTCTTCGTTCTAACCGTATATGCCTTTCGTCACTAACCTAGTTTAATCTATGCAAGTGTTGTGCAGACCAGTCTAATTTGCCTGGCTGAAAATAGTGCCATCGTGACGGTAAACACAAGAAAAAGTACGAAAAACAAATTCAATAACTGCTTTGAAATAAACGAAAATATATTAATGTTGTTTAAATAAACAAATATATTCAATTACTAACTCAAATAAATAAATAATAGGTAATATAAAGCACTGATTCGGGCGGGCAGCAGTTTACCGATTTGTAAACACTCAGATGCTGATTGCCAATGGCGTAACCCAACTGCTTGTCAATCGTGCTACGTCAGAGGCGCAGCGCTATTTTTAGCTTGCAAAAATCGATATTGTTGCTGACATGTGTATCGCTCCGCCATGAATCACTTTTAACAATTATTCATAAATAAATAAATAATTACATGAATAAATAACAGAAAATAATAATATCAATACTTACAACTTTGAAGAAACACATGATTTAAGTATATAATATTCTACTAAACATAAATAATCATTATTTCGTCACGATAGGCACAGTTTCGTTAGCAACTTGTCCTAGTTCTGCACACGTTAACCGTCACTGACACAAATTAAATCACTACTTCACTATTTGTAAACTTAGTCTAGAGCCGTGGATGAGTGTATTTGCTTGGCGCTTTCGTCCAAGCACCACTTCTGACACCACATTAATCTTTAGCTGTGGGTATTAGCTTGGCTCTTTCGTCCAAGCACCACTTCTGACACCACATTAATCTTTGCCTGTCAACAACTCATGTGTAAGGCATCATCAGATTACTTCTCTCGCACCACACAAGAAACTTGCAAGTCGTGTGAGAGGAAATAAATGATACATTTTATTGCCGTTGGCTCTTCACAATTACATAACAGTCGCTATCAAAACCACACACAAAGCCACAGAATTACTATCCCTAGTTTCTAAACCCTAATGCTAATTCTATCTATTTGGTTACACAAATCTCCTATCAATACTACAACGAGGTGCCCGCTACAAAGTCAGTCCCCAGTCTGACTAGCTTGCTCGCGTGGTTACACACCACGCGGAAGGACCTTGAGGTGTCCTTCGGCTTTCTGTGTGCCGTTCTGTTTGGCACGCTTACATTAGCTATTTTCTGTTGATTAGCAATCGTGGCTATCATGTAGGCGCCGTGATTCTGTCGTGACCAGAGTGCTAACTATCTGGTCACCGTCTCCGTGTCTCATGAGAGAACTAGTTAATAGTCCCCCATTCTATCACCTACCCTGCCCTTATTCCGGGGCAAGGTATCACCTCTAATCTATATGAGGTTGACCACTCTTCCCGGTGGTGTTCTATCTTGAGGCAGACCTCTGGCCTCATAGTTCAGTCTTTGACACTAACTGTCTTGCAATATAATTCACCCCTGCAGTGCATATTCACCAGTCATTAAACAAGATTCCGTTGGCGCACATAATCCTTTATTACAGAAATAAGACGGACAGACGGAACATGTTTATACATCCAGAAATAATGTAATCCATAGAATATAATATCCTCCTCACAATTTAACCAGCACACATCAATGCCTTCTCAAGACTGCTTCATATCAAATCCACAAGACATTTAGTCCAACTACTATCCACGACTGGATCTCCTACAATACATCCCACACATTGGGTCGGAGCCACTGCTCAACTATGCAACCCACTCTGGGTTTAGGCCCTCACTCCCTATAGAACCCACTCTGGTTCAGGCCTGTCTTCACAACTCGGAGAACAACACAACACTGTTGTCCGTGGACTACCGACTCCTTCGGTATCTCAAACTCAACTCTCTTAAACGACCTGACTCGCAGTCGGTCTCTTCTCTCACTGACTTTCCAGTCTTCTGACTTCCCACAACACACAACTGTCTTTCGCCCCATCCCCCCTGGGGTCTTCCACTCATATCCGCCCCATTATTTCTCAGGGTTGATTGTTTTCCTCGTAGCCAGGTCACTCACCTTACTGTCTCCCACTTTCATCGCCATTCTTTCTCATGCCCGGTCACTCAACTCACTGTCAATGACCCAGGCTTATGTCATCACCCCCCCTCTTAAAAGAAAACTTCGTTTTCAAATATTGGGCGACTAAAACTTACTAAACATGTGACTCAGACATATTGCCTGGGTAGCCCTAAGTATGGCTCCATCTCACTTTAGCTACCACCCTAAATAATACATCAAATGCTCATAGTACACTCCCATATTCCCCACACATAAATACAAACAACTTTCTCTCTTGTGTACCAATGCATGAACTAATACATCACATAATAATACTACATCATAGGAAAGCATTATACTTATGTACCCACAGGTCTCTTACTACTTCACGACCACACAATACCATTTGTGTACCGACCCTATATCAGGTGGTTCTGTTCTTGCATTAACCCTCCTCTGATTCCTGTCGATGTTGTGTCTACCAATAGTGTACCCATGACTCATGGTACCTCTACAATTTCAACATCTGTTTGCTATCCCTAGCCCTGGGTCAGTACTGTCCTGAACACTCTTTAGACCTAACTTAACTTTCCTTTCTGCATATTGCACCGTTACACTTGAGTCTCCGTTTAGACTGAACTCTTTATTCAATCTTGGCCCATATATCTGGCACCTTGCTTTCTGCTGCATACGCCTTATGCTTATGTGCCCTGTACATGCCCTATCCTGAGCTGGTCTAGTATATCGGTCTCTATATGCTAAAGGTACTGCTCCTTGCCCACGTGCAGTTCTGCTATCTGAAAACCTGTGAGTGAGAACATTGTTCTTCCTCTCGAAGTACCATCTACCTTTCTTTGCCTGCCTATGTTCTACTCTCCTACACCCATGGGAACATTTGTTCAGAGTAGTATCTTGTCTCTGGGATTCCCTACCGCTATATTTGAGATCCATTCTCACATGCTCAGCTGTCCTATCGTTGTCCTCTGTGTCTACTTCAAGTGCCTCTTCTACCTCAGCTATACTCTCTAATTTAGGTTCTCTTGTGGTAACTACCTCATTACTGCTTACACTATATTTTTGGTCCCAATAAACTACTTCCTCTTCTGTAAATCTTTAACTCCTATAACATTTCCTATGATCAAATCAGCCACTGGTGAGTCCAAAGCACACGCTGTCACTCTTCCAGTGATATATGGTGTTTTACTGTTATTATGGCTAATGGGTAGAACTCTATAACAATGTTATGGATCTAATCTTTTTCCCTGTATAATCCGAGGGATGCACTAAGCTCTTTCTCACCCCGATGGACGTACATCCGGAATCCCTAATTGTTAACGCTGGCCTATCATTAACAAACCCATGATGCATCTTCAGACTTCCTCCTTCATGGACTGCTGATCCTGCTTTCACTGTATGACCACATATTAAGACTGGCTGACTGTCTTTTTCAAAAAGAGGTTTGCACCCACTACAATCTTAATTGTTCAGTGTCTCAATTACTTGCGCTGCATTTGAGTGCTCTATTTCTCTCATCCTACATTGATGGCTGAAATGCCCCTTCTTTCCACATTTGAAAGAAGTAATCTCCCTTTTACTGTTGTTCGTTGGTCCATCTGATGGTTGTGCATCACACGCTGCTGCTTTGTGTCTCCAGCTCCCACAATTCCAACATCCGGCATAATTTGGATGTCTCTGGAAGTTCTCTCTTCTATATGGGTACCGTCCTACTCTACCAACATTGTTTTCTCGGAAACCATTATCTTGAAGTTCTTGCTGCTCACGTTTCTGTGCAGAATCCACACTTTTCGCCCTTGGTCTGATGACTGGATTCTGATCCTGTTTAGTGTACGCTGCACAGACTATTTCCTCACTCATTAGTTTCCCAATAGATACGTTAGGATGTGCAGTCATGTAGTTTTGCCCTAACTGAGACATTGTGTCTATGTTCTTTGACTTCCGTTCCTCAAAGAACGCCACTAAATTAGAATTGCATGCAGATACTACCTTGTCTCTTAACATTAGATCTACTAATTTATTAAAATCTTTCCCTACTTCTGCGAGCTCCATCCATTTGTTAAATGTGTTCTTTACTGTGTTAACAAAGTCTGTGAAATCTTGATTTGTCTCTTGCACTGACTGTCTAAACTTTGTCCTATATCCATGCTCAGTGAGTTGGAACTTTGTCAGCAAACGTTGACGTAAGATAGTGTAGTTGTTTCTTTCTTCTAAAGGTAAATTGAACATGGTTTCTAGTGCCTTGCCCGTAAGAAACTCGCCAAGTCGCATCGCATACTCTTTCTCTGGAATACCTAACGCTTTGGCTGATACCTCGAACCTAGCCAAATAATTTGCATGTTGGTCCCGGTCTGTAAAATATGGCAGTTTTAGTCTCTGTGACGACTGCGAAGGTCTTCTGCTTTCCTCACTTTGACCTTTCGAAGATAGTTCTAGTTTTCTTAACTCAATTTCAGTTTGCATCTGACACTTGATCTTCTCTTTCTCAATTTCCATTTTCATTTGTGTCTCTTTCTCTTCCTGTAGACGCTTGTTTTCTATTTCAGCTAACTTTACTTCCTGTAGACGCTTGTTTTCCATTTCAGCTAGTTTCCCTTGTGTCTCTTTCTCTTCCTGTAGACGCTTGTTTTCTATGTCAGCTAACTTTACTTCCTGTAGACGCTTGTTTTCCATTTCAGCTAGTTTCACTTGTGTCTCTTTCTCTTCCTGTAGACGCTTGTTTTCCATTTCAGCTAGTTTCACTTCCTGTAGACGCTTGTCTTCAGCTACCCTTTCTTCCTGTCTCTGTTCTCTTTCAGCTTGTCTTTGGTCTCTTTCAATCTGTTTTTGTTCTTTTGCTTCTGCATACTCCTGTAACTCTTTACCTTTCAGGCCTATTCGTTCACCTGCTTCAATATAGTCCATTAAAGTAGGCATCTTGTACTTGTGGACACGTTGCTGTCTGTCAGCCAACTATAAATGTGAAGACTCTGCTGTTAGTCTTTGTGTCACTTCCCTAAGTACACCAGCACTCCCTGTGTACGTAAATTCGTAGTGCTAAAATATCCCTCTGTACTCACCCAGTCACTCTATAAGCACTAGGTAGTGAGGGGGGAAGTATCACCTATACTCCCTGGAATATATCTATAACACATAGTTGTATAACATTTCTGGAAATATTGTAAAACATACATATAACTACATATACAAACAAATGGATGATAACACTAAGTGTTTTCTAAAAAACGCTAGACTCACAAGCCAAGTACACGGAGACGGTGATCACAAAGAAATAAACTACAGTAACAACCACAAGCTTGTGTCGGGACACCCACAGTGCGCGTAATATATAAATATAAACTGACAAAGACCACTAGACAGCAGACATGACGAAATATCACAATAATACCATATATCCGACCACAACAAATATCATATGTAAATATAACGAAAAGAAAAAAAAAAGAAAAAAAAATATAAACTCAAAATATACACAGATCTGACGTCAGACAACGCGTCTGTAGATATTAGTTAGGACTCCAATGCCACTGCTCGACACGTTAACTCATTAACGTTTTCCATACAAAAATATCGTAAGAACTAGAAATATCCACGTTTTGCCAAGCCTATCCTGATGTAGATAGAGATCGCAACCAGTGCCTATCAACAACTACATGTAAAACACACATATATATTCTTCTTCTTCAGCGTTCCGAGCCATTGAGGTTCTTTGCTGGAAATACAATCCGTCTCCATTCGTCTCTCTGGTGGACCTTCTCTTGCCAGTCGTTGATTCCAAGTGCTTGTAGGTCTGTACATGTATTATCTCTCCACCGCCTTCTTGGTCTACCTCGGGGTCTACGGTCATTTATTTCCTGAGTGTAAGCGAGTTTTGTTCCCCTATTATCTTCCATTCTTTCTAGATGCCCCAGCCATTGTAGTCTATTAGCCTTCATGATACCAGTGATTAGCGGGGACTTAAACAGATCATAAATGTCTTTGTTACTTCTTCTTTTCCACTCTCCACTTTGTGTATCCCTAATGGGTCCAAAGATGCGTCTTAAAATTTTGTTCTCAAAGGTTTGTAACAAGGCTTCGTCTCCTTTCGTTGTACTCCAGGTTTCAGAGCCATACAGCACAACTGGTCTGATCAGTGTTTTGTATATTGTGATTTTGGTGTTACGAGATAGCGCCTTTGATTTTAGTAGATGTTGTAGTGCATAGTATATCTTATTTCCAGAGTTGATTCTAGTTTGTATTTCTTCCCTTATGATGTTGGAGCAGTTGAAGATCGTACCCAGGTATTTGTATGTTTCCGTTCTTTTAATGGTCATATTATCTATTTGTATGTGGCCAGAGTTTCTAGCCATTCCGTCTCTTGAAATTACCATATATTCTGTCTTATCTTGGTTGATAACCAGCCCCATCTGTTGGGCTTTTTCCTTTAAGTGAGTCAATATTTCCAATGTCTTTTGTTCACTTTGCCCTATAATATCTATATCATCTGCATAACCAAGCAGCTTGGATGTTCCTCCAATATCACATTCCTCCTTTACCTTCCTTACAACTTTCTCTAGAGCCAGATTGAAGAGTAGCGGTGATAGTGCATCACCCTGTTTCAAACCAGATGTTATTTGGAAGGGGTCTGATTTCCTGCCTTTATATGTTACTATATTATAAGTATAATATATATATATATAAGTCCACAAACGATAACGACAGTTAAGACCATGAGAGCAACAGAATGTCCAACTGGTTGGCCGATAAATCTGTACTTATAATCCGTCGCCAAAAGTTCTTATTTTGCTGTTAATAGTTTTTCACACTATGCTGGAAATGTCTGTGTTAAATTCTCCGAAATGTTTACGACGCTAGATTTCAAAGCGACTTGTTGTTTTGTTGAGTGGTTATGTCATTTCGCGTTGTGATTACCAGTTCCAACTGTCGAAAACATTGACGGTAAATAGTAATTATCCAAAGTGTTCTTTCGATTGTCGTACGAATTGAAGATGATGGTAATTATCCCAAAATGTTCTGGATTGCCGTTTAAAGACAAAGTTCAAATGAAAAATTGGCCGCAAATGCCCAGTGCTATAACCCTGTACCGTCAGTTCTTTTTAGCAACTGTATGCACCGGTGACCCTTGTGTGCGGTGATGACATGTCATCCTTCGTTGTAACACTGATTGCTCATGACAAAGTAATGGTAACGATAGTAGAACAGTTCAACAAAGACGAAACATAAAATCTGGCTTTCTTTCAAAACACCTTGTTTATCCAGATCTCCTGTGGAAAATCCCAGTAACTTTCCACTGTCCCCAACCTTGACCTTGCCGGACACCTCAAGTCAGTACCTCAGTCTTCTTTGTCACAATAATCCACACCGACTGTCTGTAAAATAACCGGACACTTTTCCGTCATACAAAAAAAAAACACTTTCCACCCAACCTCTCAGCCCCGACACGGCTGCTCTTTTAACTTCGTGGAAAATCACCCTTTCCACCATTAACCCTCCCCAACTCTGGCGGTAGGGTTCTTGTTTCCACCCGTCCTATTAACTGCGTCGATAAATCTTGACCAGTCAACTTGCGACAACACAGTGCGTTCCCTCGCACACACACACACACACAAAGTTCTCACCACGCACAGGATGTTGCGACGAAATTGCTCACTGTCTTCAATCCTGTCCTGTCACCGACAGCGATACTGTCACACTATGCTGACCCGCTATTGTCGCAAACAACGTTTTGTCCCTGCGACATTTACCTGTGCTGTCCGCTAGCACTTCTGTCTCTTGACCTATAACCACATGCGCCTGGCCTCTCAACCCGACATTCCGTGCTGTTTGTGATTAGACACCCCTGTCACTGCAATCGACTCTCCCGGTTGATTTGTGCTGCGTTAATTCTCCTGGCGCCCGCCTCGTCTGTTTACGTGTGCTGACCACCGTTAATTTACCTGTCGTGAACTTCACTTGAACAGTCTGCTAGCTTGAGTTTTTAATCCCGTCTTTCTGTGTGAATTATCTGGCGCACACACAAAGAGTTCACATTACCCTCTTGAAGCCACACAATCCAAATTGTCAAGGGTTTGCTAGCTTGATGGAACGAAGTCACCAGATAACAACTCCTCTCTCAGCGAAGAGTTCACAAATAACCATAATGATAACAATGTCTATATTGTTCTTGATCGGACGAGCTCTCAGATGATCAATATATCCCCGTCGTCCTTGACCGGAGGAGAGCCCAGAATGTCACACGTCGTTCTTGATGATAATATCACGAAGTTCTTAAGATGATATGTTCATGATATTGTCGTGTGGTGGTCGTTGTCTAGGTAACGATACTCATGGGGTGTCAATGGAGATATCTAACTGTCTTGCAATATAATTCACCCCTGCAGTGCATATTCACCAGTCATTAAACAAGATTCCGTTGGCGCACATAATCCTTTATTACAGAAATAAGACGGACAGACGGAACATGTTTATACATCCATAAATAATGTAATCCATAGAATATAATATCCTCCTCACAATTTAACCAGCACACATCAATGCCTTCTCAAGCCTTCTTCATATCAAATCCACAAGACATTTAGTCCAACTACTATCCACGGCTGGATCTCCTACAATACAACCCACACATTGGGTCGGAGCCACTGCTCAACTATGCTACCCACTCTGGGTTTAGGCCCTCACTCCCTATAGAACCCACTCTGGTTCAGGCCTGTCTTCACAACTCGGAGAACAACACAACACCGTTGTCCGTGGACTACCGACTCCTTCGGTATCTCAAACTCAACTCTCTTAAACGACCTGACCCGCAGTCGGTCTCTTCTCTAACTGACTTTCCAGTCTCCTGACTTCCCACAACACACAACTGTCTTTCGCCCCATCCTCCCTGGGGTCTTCCACTCATATCCGCCCCATTATTTCTCAGGGTTGATTGTTTTCCTCGTAGCCAGGTCACTCACCTTACTGTCTCCCACTTTAATCTCCATTCTTTCTCATGCCCGGTCACTCAATTCACTGTCAATGACCCAGGCTTATGTCAAGATGAAACAAATATGTCAATATGTATTTAGCTGTGGAGAAACATTCAAGAAAGTAAACATCATTATATATATCTAGGTTCAATGCCGACGGGAGCTGTAAATGTAATGACAGAAATAACAAGAAGAACACACTGCATACACTGAAGTAAATAAAATCTATATGGACAGAAACAGACCGTAAAACACAAGTCAGAATATTAAGAGCAAGCATATTTCGTGTGGCAAGACACTGTGTGACATTTGGATATTTAACAAATAAGGTGGAACAGCTGACGGGTCTTTCAATAGTATTACATCTGAATATTAAACATTCACAAGATGAAAAGAGAACAAAGAACAACAAATCAGTACTGTATAAAATTGACTAAAATAAAACGTTTTGGACATATAAAACGACACGAAGGTTTGGAGAAGATATTTATGGAGAAGGTGTACCGGAGAAGCGGAAAAGAGGAAGACAACAAAGTCAATTGATTCATGATCTGATAAGCTAATATGCATAGAGGCAATATATCTGGCTTGATAGAGAAAAATTCTTAAGACAGACTCAGACAAAAAACATCATCTGCTATCTGTACGAAAAGTATTACAGCCATCACATTTGTTAAGGCCTACATGCATGTAGGAATAGGTGGGGAGTTTTTCCCTTCTGTGGTGAACGACGAGAGTTGGTATAGAAGAGTTGCCAACCACAACCATATCATTGTCAGCGTATGGTCCTAAACTTTACACCAACGAGCCCACTCGGAAGACTGTTAAATGAACAAAGTTCTGCAGAGCACAATTCATTGGCAGATGATGACGATGAAGCAAATTGGGAAATTACATACGTGTCTAGATAAATGTATCTTATAGTTAAATGTCGATTACAAATTATATCACTTACAATTTGCAGCTACAACATTTTCACCCACATAGGTAAACAGCTTGCGTGTTCTCTGAAACTGAGCACTTACAAATAAGTAGCTGGCCACTGAGATAAATCGTTGTCAATTACAGTCATTTACTGCATCGGTTATTCAAGACTGTATAAATGGACATCAGCTCGCATGTAGTCACCACACACTGAAACCATACTTCGATAGGTTCTAGCAAGACTTCATCTTGTTGTTGAATGCTGTTTTAGTGTTACTCTCTCTCTCTCTCTCTCTCTCTCTCTCTCTCTCTCTCTCTCTCTCTCTCTCTCTCTCTCTCTCTCTCTCTCTCTCTCTCTATCTCTGTCTGTCTGTCTGTCTCTCTCTCTGTCTGTCTCTGTCTGTCTGTCTGTCTGTCTGTCTGTCTGTCTGTCTGTCTCTATGTCTCTGTCTGTCTGTCTGTCTGTCTGTCTGTCTGTCTGTCTCTATGTCTCTGTCTGTCTGTCTGTCTGTCTGTCTCTCTGTCTCTGTCTGTCTGTCTCTCTGTCTCTGTCTGTCTGTCTGTCTGTCTGTCTCTGTCTGTCTGTCTGTCTCTCTGTCTCTGTCTGTCTGTCTGTCTCTCTGTCTCTGTCTGTCTGTCTGTCTCTCTGTCTCTGTCTGTCTGTCTGTCTGTCTGTCTGTCTGTCTGTCTGTCTGTCTGTCTGTCTCTCTCTCTCTCTCTCTCTCTCTCTCTCTCTCTCTCTCTCTCTCTCTCTCGATGTATGTGTATATGTGTGTGAGTGTTTGTGTGTGGCGGTATTCTGTGCAGTAGCTGACTTTGTACAACATAATACGTATTATTTATTAGAACACATTTCTTATATTTAAATTAATCACGAAACAGTTTCTTCCTCTCGGGCTGTAATGTGATAGCGCCATAATATTGTATAGGCCTGCAAGCACGGATGAATAGATGGCCTCTCTTTCCCTCACTTTCGCAAGCAATGAGCCAGGGCGTCGAAACCAGGTCCGACCGTGCTCATGACATTATCAGTGGAGTTCGCTATCAACTTCGCTAACGCGACGGCTGTGTTTACAAAATCTAATTATTAAAAACAATAACAGACAAATGCATTATTTTGTTTACTGATCTCTGCATTTCCATTATACAGACTGAGACAGCAGAAAGAATGGTCAAAGTAAATATGAAAGCAGCTGCAAGAATTCTCCTGATTGTCACGGCCACGTTTATGAATACAGGTACATAGAGTTCAGTTATCTAACCACCAGTTACTTTTATCGCTATGATTAAATCACATAACTCGCTTCTATGTCATCAGTTTTTTGGGATTAATCCAGAAAGGCTTGACGTCAGATCCACTACCATAGGATGACAGAGCCGCGTGGGGATTGTTTGGCTGAGGGGATTGAAATGTAAACATTCCTCAAGTTATTTATTGTAAGAGTCCAGTGGTCATTTGCCCCAATTCCCCTTGAATCAGAGATGTTTCCCTCATTGACCTGGCCTCAAATAGGCATCATGAAATGTCCTATGGAAGTAAAGACGACTGACGTGATACTGACAACATCGCCCATCGAGTACCCACTGGTCTGAATATAAGGAACTATCACCATGTAGCCAATAAGGCTCTTTGGGTGAAAACGGGTCCTATACTTTAATGAACGCAACAAGTGATTAGTTCATAACTGTCTGGAGCCAGAGATGGATGACTGTCATATATTCTGAAGGGAGTGGGAGATCACTGTAGTGCATGCCCCATTTCTAACAAAAGAAGTTGAGCCCCACCCTCTTCTATCTTCAATAACCCTAGAATATGACCTTTGAGTTATCTGCAGGATTCGTCTTATTAATTTAGTCTAGGAGATATAGATTATGGTCCTGGTGAGAATAGTAAATACCAACTGGGCTTCTGCCCCTTCTCCAAGGATTCTTTTAGCTCTTGAGCCACCCCCCCCCCCCTTTTTTTATCAATTCTGAGGAAAGTCTGGAGAATTCTCTCAGCCTGATTTATGTTAAGAAATCATGGATGTTGAGCAGTTGATAGACCTAGAGTCTTCTCTCCCCAATTTAGTATCTCATCATGAGTAGATGTGTTTTTAACAATTAAACATTTAACATATTCCAGTAGACCTTGACAACATGGTTTACACACATAAGATGGAGAATCAACAGATAGGTTGAACTGACAAATCAACAGGTCAGTTGAGGTTCATCATTTATTGATGATATATTAACATACATTTTCTGTTGTGGTTTACACAGGATAAAATAGAAAATGGCATATAGGCCCAAGTTTACAGTCAATCAACAAATAAACATCAATGCATAAG
Source organism: Cepaea hortensis (assembly GCA_963921405.1). Classification (NCBI taxonomy): domain Eukaryota; kingdom Metazoa; phylum Mollusca; class Gastropoda; order Stylommatophora; family Helicidae; genus Cepaea; species Cepaea hortensis. The sequence continues at coordinate 64,498,296 of OY992884.1, forward strand.
ATGTCAACAAGTGTGGAAACATTGTAAACATATAAATGTTGTGCAGTCTAAGTGTGAAGATGATAAATCAACAATTAGGTATCAGTTCCTGAAATTGGGTGTGGTGTGTTCCATTGAGAAAAGTAATCTGGTGACTGGGAGATTAGGATAAGCCTGGGTCCATTGTCTGATGGATCCACTTCAGGTCTGCGTGTAGCTCCTCTGAAGGCTTCCCATACTCTGCTCATGGCCAAGTCATCTTCAATCTCACATGTGGTTCATCTCTTTCTCTCGGCTTCCCTCTTTCTGGTCTGATTTTGGGTGGTTGGTTGGTTTGTTGATTTGTTGGGTGGTTAGTTCTTCTTCTTCTTCTTCTTCTTCTTCTTCTTCTTCTTCTTCTTCTTCTTCTTCTTCTTCTTCTTCTTCTTCTTCTTCTTCTTCTTCTTCTTCTTCTTCTTCTTCTTCTTCTTCTTCTTCTTCTTCTTCTTCTTCTTCTTCTTCTTCTTCTTCTTCTTCTTCTTCTTCTTCTTCTTCTTCTTCTTCTTCTTCTTCTTCTTCTTCTTCTTCTTCTTGCCACCAAGAATTCACTGTGTAAAATTCACATAAATATGTATAATACTACCAATGCAATTGTAGCAGAATGAATATCATATCAGTATTAGCTTAGGGGTGCAAGACTACAGCACGCTTGAGCATCGATATAGAACAGTAAGGAAGATGCTCAAGTCGTGACGTAGCGGGTTGTTGGGTAGTGACCACCAAAAACGAGGGAAGAGAAGACAACATCACAATTGATTCTGTACTTGGATTTTGTATCGACCATCATGTATAAATAAAGCCTGTTTTGAAACAACACAACAGAACTTGTTGATCCTCTGTATACACGCATTGTTACAGATGGATTATTGGCGCCGCATACAGGATTTTTTACTTGAAGGTCGCGTGAACAACGTGAAGTATGAAAGTCAACATGCCGCATGATAAAGTGGACTAACCAATTTGTTGAGGTACGAACGATATTTTAGACATTCATTAAATAAAAGAAAAGAAAAGTTCAAAATCGGACCAACTATAATTGAATCAAGGTCAAAATTTAAGCGTTTTTCAGACTACCTAAATTAAACTTACACACATCAAGATTTTTGAATGGAGCCATCTACATAAGATGATTGCCTATGACTGTGGAGTTTTATCAAGCTGTTTTTCGTCAGAAATACTTGAAGCAACGTGATGTTTGTCGAATTGCTGTGAGGTTTGACTTGCATTATTTCAGCCGTTAAGTAACCTTGTGTTGAAGGTCACACACTTACATACTAGCAAAGAAATCTCAAGACAGCTATAAACAACTCGAATTGGTTTAAAGGAGCTGTTTCCTTTTGTTAGGTTCATTTAATATTGACTTGGAGAACCTGAAGAAAAATGAGAGCTTATTTTGAGTTAACCATATTGCTCCTTCAATTAGAAATCACGAGAAAATACCGTTGCATTCGCTCATCCTGAATTCTAACAGGTCAGAATGTTTTTCAACAAAAGCGAACATCTCAATAGGGGACCTTCGGAGGTGGTTGGGCAAACTGGGTTGCCGACCTGCTGAAGAAGGAACCCAAATCTAGTCGCTTTATCGCTAGACCAGTTTTCAAGACGTCGCCTGGAAGTGCCCTGTTCAGGGTGAAGAGAAGGCTCAAGTCTGGTAGGGGCTCAACCAGGGGCTGAAAGTGAAAGGGAAAGTGACGAAACCTGAGACGCTAGAAGAAGAATATCACTGAAGTCGCGTTTGGATGGCTACTAAATAATAAGAACTCCAGACGTTTGAGTATACAGAAACCGTAACAAGGGATATTTTTAAAGAACGTACCTGAATTCACGCTTCTCTTGGATCAAGGAAAGACATGCTCGACGGTAATTAATTTAAGTATAACTGCTAAGAGAACATTTTTTTAATGTAATTTAAATATTTAAATAAGATCATTTAGATAAATTGTTATAAATGTGAATTTGCTTGTATAAGTGTATAGCGAAATATTTCAGCATGGCAGAAGAACAAGGTTCACTGACACAAGTTTTGACTGGGGTAGGAACGGTAATAGGTAAACTCAACACAGTCATGAAACAACAAGGAATGGCCGCTGAAATTGTTAAATTTAGCGGACAGGCGAAAGATTTTAAGAAGTGGATAACTTCAATAGAGAAATATGCATATTTGGTGTCAGCATCAGATGAAGAGAAAATGAAACTTGCTTATCAGGCAGCAACAGAACCGGTTTCTGATCATATCAGAAGCAAATTAGAGGCTAGGGTAGATGAGACACGGGAGCAGTTCAAGGACGATTTAGCTCATAAATACGCTGAAATAACGGACCCAAAGCATGCGTTTTCAGTGTTAAGACAATCAAAACAAATTACTGGAGAGACTGTACAATTATTCAGCGATAGGTTGATTAACCTGGCTGAAAAAGCATTCTTAGGACAGAATGTACGAGGAGAAGAGGTGGAGCGGATGTTGGTCGGGATTTTTGTAGACGGTATAAAGTCAGATGGACTGAAATTTAAGCTGATGAGGGAAAATCCTGAGAGATTATCACAAGCCGTAGATATAGCAGTACAAGAGGAGAACTTGAGACGTAGATTTAGGTTGAGAGTAGGACGAGAAATAGGTACCAGTCGAGAAGATAGGATTGAAGAGCTTATGGAGATAGGACAAACAAGGTTAGGATGGAATAGGAGAGGAGGTATACAGACATTACAAGGTAGTAATAGAAATGCTTATGATGAAAGAAGACAAATGAGATATCCTACAAGTGAGACGGTAGGTAACACAAATAACACAAATATAGTCTGTTGGTCTTGTGGTCAACGTGGACACATTTTTCGCTTTTGTGGTAACAGGCGTGTCCAGTCGAATACACAAAGTAGAAATGGCAATAGCAGATTAAATAGAAATGTTGAAGAGAGACACAGAAGTTTTAAAGTACAAGAACGCAGGAAAACCGGCGCCCTACCTATTAAATAGGACCTGTGGTAGGAGGGAAAATAACAAGGTCCCAAGATTTAAAGAATATTTTAATAAAAGGTATAGCAGGACGAGTAGAGAATGCTCTCAATTAGATGAAATCAAACAGTTCACAGTGAATAAAACAGATCCCAGCTCATGTATAATAGAAATAGGGAAGTATAGAGTTCGTACATTAATTGATTCGGGAGCTCAGGCTAGTGTGATCAAAGAAAGTTTTTTATACAAAATAATGAGAAATTGCAAAATATTCAGAACTCATAATAATCTTCACTCTTTTACAGGACAGAATTTACAAGTAATTGGACAAACAATAATGAATTTTAAGTTAGGAGGGATCAACGTAAGACATCTTTTTTCATATAGTGAAAGATTTAAATAGAAATATGCTTATAGGAAGAGATTTTCTAATAAAAAATGGTGTAAGACTACTTATGTTTCATCTACATAAATTAAAATTCAAGGACGTGTACGTAGATTTAGAAGAAGACATGCACATGTCATCACTGGTTAGAGTTAAAATGTCTACGACGTTAAAACCACAGACGGTTAATTTGATACAGGCAAAGGTAAAAAGAAATCCGTATTATGAAGTAGGACACACAGTTAGAATCACTGAATTGCAAAGAGAGGTAATTGATGAGCCTGGTCTAGAAGTTCCGGATGGAATAATATCATTAGATAAACACTTAACTTTTACAGTAATGATTATTAACAACACAGGTAGAGAAATTAAATTATACAGAGGATGTGTAATAGCCAAAGTAGATCATAACATTAATGACATATTAGCAACAGATAGAGTAGAAATGCCGGGAATAAATTATTCAGAAACTCCTAGTGAAAGAATTAATAACAGACGCGGACGCGAAAGAAAAGGGAACGTGCAGAAGGATGAATTGATCCATCCATTCAGAAGAAATACAGCCCAAATACATTCACTAGACAAAATAACAAGAGAGCAAGAATTGTTGGCACAGTTAAAAACTCCACCAGAAAATAAGAAAGTATTAGAACAACTTAAAATAGAGAATCAGGATGTATTTGCAATTAATGATTTAGAATTGAGAAGGACAAAAACAGTTACGATGGAAATAGATACTGGAGATCACCCACCAATTAGTTTGAAACCGTATAGAACACCCATAAGGAATAGAGAAATTGTTGAAAAAGCAATAGAAGACATGCTGAAAGCAGGAATAATAACAAGATCAAAGTCGGAATGGTCATCTCCGATTGTCATCGTGACCAAAGCTGATGGTTCACATCGATTCTGCTGCGACTATCGGGCGTTGAACAAAATCACTAAGAATCTAGCGTACCCATTGCCGGTAATTGACGATATTTTGGGTTTACTTAATGGGTCTACTTTCTTTACCATGTTAGATGCAAGATCAGGATTTTGGTGTATACCTTTGTCCCCAGACGCCCAGAAAAAGAGTGCTTTTTGTACACACGCAGGTTCTTACGAATTCTTACGAATGCCTTTTGGAGTTCGTACAGCGCCCTCTTATTATATGCTATTAATTAATCAAGTATTAGAGGGTATGGAAAAGTTTGCATTGGCATACATAGATGACATTTTAATTTATACAGCAGGGGATGTAGATGATCACTTAAAACATGTAAAATTAGTATTCGACAGATTAAGAATACATGATGTCAAACTGAAGCTCAGTAAATGCGAATTTTTAAAAACAGAAACAAAGAATTTGGGGTATATTATTAATAGAGACGGAATTAAACCAGACCAAGATAAGGTTAAAATTATTAGGGAATTATCTCCTCCAACTAACGTAAAAGAAGTGCGTGCGTTTATTGGAACCTGTGGGTATTATCGGCGTTTCATTCCAAGGTTCTCAAAATTAGCAGAGCCTATTACTAACTTAACTGGCAAATACGCTAGATTTAAGTGGGATGATGAATGTCAAAAAGCGTTCGAGTTTTTAAAAAATAGCTTAACAATAGTGCCACTATTGACATATCCAGATTTGAATAAACAGTTAATATTATATACAGATGCTTCAGATAATGCTATAGGAGCGTGTTTGGTTCAACCATATGAAGGAAAAGAATCTGGAATACCAGGGGTTAAAAATGAAAGGCCAATCTATTTCTTGTCTCATAAACTTAGCAGGTCTCAGCGGAAATGGTCTACTATTGAGAAGGAGGCTTATGCTATTCATTATGCTCTTCAGAAACTTAACTACTATCTACATAACGCAAATTTCATCATTAGAACTGACCAAATGCCTTGAAAATCTTTGTTAGAAGCTCCAGTGCAGAACAGGAAAATACAGACATGGGCGTTGAATCTACAAGGATACAATACAAGAATAGAATACATACCAGGTAGGAACAACACATGCGCTGATTTATTGTCTAGAATCCCGTATCCACAGTCATCAGGGAGCACGGAAGACGAAGGTGAACCGGAGATAGACGACCGAAACTGGCAAGTAAATATATTAGATTCTGCCATAATAAATAGAGAAGATTTTGAGAGTTTACCGTCGGATCAAGAGTCTGAACCTATAGCGGAAGACCCACATTTAGCACAATTTAATATGAAAGAAGAACAAGAGTTAGACCCAAAATAAAACAGAAATTAAAAGAAACGGATGAGAATAAGTATAAGAAGAATTATTTAGTTTTGCAAGAGTTTTAGTTTTGCAAGAGATTTTGCAACAGTTATATTACATGAGTGAAAGAAACGAACAGCTAAGGAAATATATTCCAAAACATTTAGAAAATGAAGTTTTAAAAGCATATCATGATGAGAATGGTCATCTCGGTCGTGATAAACTAGTGAAAGCACTTACGAATAAATATTATTGGCCGAATTTATTTAAAACTGCTTGTAAATATGTCGATACGTGTGAAAGATGCAGATTAAGGAATATGAAAACAATTAAGTGTCCCTTATAAGATGCAGATATTCCTCAGTTTCCAATGCAAAAAGTTAGTTTAGATATATCAGGCCCTCACCCTAGAACATTATCAGGGAACGTATATCTAATTCATATGGTGGACGTCTACAGTCTTTGGCCGGAAGATATAAATTTCATGATTTAAAAAGGAAAATGATACTTGAGGATGTATATGACACATTTGTTTTAGAAAAGGGTTCTATTGATACTTATAATGAGTTGTCTTGAAGAATAGACATAATTAGGTATTAAGATAACTAATATGGATGTAAAGTAGAGTGAGGTATATTTATTTTATTGTAATTTGATTGCCAATTGATTTTATGGTTTGACTTCTTGAGGTTTCTTAAATAGATAAATAAGTTAGTTATTGTTAGTCCATAAAAGAGACTAACAATATATAGGATGTATGTTATATTATTTTAAAATATGTTTTTCTTTGAATGAGTTAATACCTTTAATTGATATGAGGGGAAACATAAATGATGTATAAAAACTTTGGGGGGGGGGGAGGTATGATGTCCTGTTGTGATTTTATTTCGCTTCACTCATAATTTAAGTGAATTGTCTTGTATGTTGAATGGTAATTACCTTGTTTATATATATATATATGTTAGAAATTAGTTAAGTTAAGTTTAATTTACATGGTTTTGTTTAGAATAAAGGCAATACATGGGGCTTTATTTATGACCCTTCGTTCAGAAAATAGTAATAAACTACTGAGGACTAGTAGAAAGACACATTATCTTTGTAAATAATATGTTCATGGGTATATTCTGTTGCTGTGATAATCAGCATAAAGAGGTTGATATGGCTATGAAGTATTAGAAACATATGCCGGGGATGGTTATGGGAAAGGTAAAATAGGAGCTGCATTAAAGTCAGCATTAATTGAAGATATATGGATTGGATACCATATGATGAGTTGGTTACGATATGATAGTTGGTTAATAGAAAATAGATAAAAAGGGGGCTGTGAATGGCAGCATAGAAGGTTGGGTATATGGAATAGATAAACAAGGAGGCGTACCATGGGATGTGAGGGAAAAAAATATAGGAGCTGTGGAAAAACGTTAATTAATTTAAAATGTTCAAGGAATATGAACATTGGTTCATGGTTGAAGGTGAGATAAGTGAAATATAGACAAGGTTGTGGATGGCAAAATATGGCAATATAAATGTTGAGTATATAAAAGAAAACTTAGATCAACTTAATTTATAGTGAACAGAGATGTATTTCATAAGATATATTTTAAAAAACTTTTTACAAAAGTTTTTTCGTTGGCAAGAGAGGTAAATGTGATTGTGTTGACTATTTCCTTATAATTGGGTGCGCACCCCTTCTTTACTTTTTTTCTGTCTATCCTGTGCTGTGTGAATGAGAAATTTCATAATGTCAAGTGTACGATAACGATTGATACGAGCCATTCTTATGATATATATATATATTTGATAAAGAAACTGTGAAAAGCCAGAAACGAAGAAGAAATATTATTTCATAGTGGTTTGCTATGTGGTACAATTAGAAAGAAATATTCACCTAAATAGAGTTAGTTTAGGGCGGCTTAGAGAAATTATGGGAGGTAAGGAGAGAAGGTGTAGGATAAAGGGGTTAGGAGTTAAGACTTTTGAAGAAGAAAAGTCTTTTAAAAGACAAGGAGGTGTAGCAGAATGAATATCATATCAGTATTAGCTTAGGGGTGCAAGACTACAGCACGCTTGAGCATCGATATAGAACAGTAAGGAAGATGCTCAAGTCGTGACGTAGCGGGTTGTTGGGTAGTGACCACCAAGAACGAGGGAAGAGAAGACAACATCACAATTGATTCTGTACTTGGATTTTGTATCGACCATCATGTATAAATAAAGCCTGTTTTGAAACAACACAGCAGATCTTGTTGATCCTCTGTATAGACGCATTGTTACACAATATTGCAGAAGTAGGTCGGAAGAAACCTAAATTCCTGAAGTAGGATTTAGTCCCCCCCCTCCCCCTCTCTTCTTTTCTCTAATCTAGTGTTGGGTTAATTTGGGGTGGTCAGAGTTTATCACACTGTGTACGCCTGGTATCAGCTGGTTCCTGCTGTATGTAAGTTCTCGTTGGACCTGGGGTCAGTGAGACGTGTACAGTAAGACAGTGACAAGAGTGAGGAGGTGTCAAGATGCATGTACATAAATAGCATACATTTTTAACATTTCTATCACTCAATTGGGTTTGTAGTGTGTATAAATGGTTCTCTGTGTTTTCCCAATTAACCAACTTTTCTTTCTTCTTTGTATATTAACTCCTCTCCCATTACCTGTTGTTGTTGTGGGGTTGAGTGTTGAGTTGTGTGGGGTTGTGTGTTGTAATGCAGTTCATGAGTGCCCTTATCTAAGTAAAATCTGACATAACTATAAATATTTATTCCATCAAACCCTATTTATTCAATATATGAAGGAGAAAAGAAAGATATGATTTCTCTCTCAGCTCTCTAGGTTGTAAATAGGCATAGACAAGTCTGTTTTAAAACGAGGCACTTGTTCTAGTACACAACTGTCTTATGAGTTGTAGATAGTGATAGCAATTACAGCAGTGTTTCTGATGAAATGCACAAGATTGCTTTAGAATCATCACTTCGTACAGTTGTCAAGAATAGAATGTAGTATTATTATGCACTTCTTAAAGTTAATAACTATCTTTAAGAATATCAGAGGTTGCAGTTTTATTTGAAGAGAGTATTAGATTGTCATTTGCCCGGGAAACGGCTCTGTGTCGTCAGAATCTAACAGTCGAGCATTTTTCACTTCAGAGGTTTAAATTTATAATAATACATTTCAATTGACATTACAAACACTGGATACCATTACTCGATACTTGATACATCTGGTCATCAGTTTAATCTAAGTTTAATCACGTGTCTGTTTCTAACCAATGATCTCCTGAGTTTTGACTGATGAAATATTTCCAAGAATTGACGTCATCTGTCAATCTTTCATTTTCAGTTTTGATTTTGCGTTCGTTTTTCAGTTTTGGTTTCAGTTTGAGTTTGTGCAGTCAATTGTTATACATTTTCCCCTCTCTTTGGCGTGCATTCTTGGGAACTGAATAATGGTGGTTAGTGGTTATGCCACAATGACGTAACAATACGCGCCATCACATCCAACAATTGTGGTTGCCTCTTTATTTGTTTTGTGTGCTTTGTTATAATTGTCTGGTCTTCTTTGATTTACTTATTGATATCCATGGCAATATAGAGAATTACATATTTATAATACAATATATGTTTAGAATGTTTCAGGACATTTGAAAAGCGACATGTTAACCATCTCGAAGATTACTATACGCACTTCGAAGATTACGGTACGCATCACGAAGTTTCCATTACGACATGCTTTGAGAACATCAATCACTGCGTACCTACTCTTGTTGATCACCGATATTTTCGTGACCCTGACGGTAACTTTGACGCTATAGTACCTTGCATTGACCAGCTTTGCAAGTAAGTTAAATGTCAAACATTGATTTCGTAGTCAGAAAATTACATGTTAAGACGTATTTTCATCCTTTTATCCATGGTTACATGCGTGGATAGCTTAACATCTTCAAATAAGGCGGTCTGGTGTGACTAATGTTTTCATAACGCGCCAGAGACCTTAAGAATCAATCAAAACACCAGTTGGCAATGTGGCACCGAGTTATGTGCTCAGATGGTCTTACCGTACCGGAAATGGGTAATCTCCGTGGCGACGTGATTAAGCCATGTGCCTCTTTCTCTGAAGGTGTTCGTGTTTGGGGTGCCATTCGTCTCGTCAGTCCAATCTTCTTTGTTCAGTGCTTCCCCCTGAGATTAGCCGGTCTACGAAAAGATTCCGAGCTAGAAGGGGTAAACCCGGGGTAATTTAATCGTTTATCTAGCTTTTTAAATCTTAAATTCGGTTAAAAAGAAATAAAGAAAAAAGACAGCAATAATAATGAAAGTCGGATATTTTTCAAATAATAAAATGGTATGTTATGGACTGCAATGGTATTCTCGGGCAAAACAGCTCGATGATCTGGACTTCGCTGGTGACAATATCTCCTGCCTCACACATGGAGTAGAGGCAAGATAACTAATATCATTGAATGGGAGGTCACAACAATTACGTTTAAAAAGTTATTGGAAAAAGACGGAGATAATGGAAATAAATCAAACATATAATAACTCGATTCCTGATGATGAATTCTTACTTCAAGAGATGCATCCACCGATATAAGTAACAATGTATGGCGACGGACGGTCGTGTTGTTTTGTGTTCGTTAACTTTTTCGCGTAGGGGATGGATTTATTCATCTCTTGCGTGTAATTGGTGTGCCAGGATGTAAAACCAGGAGTTTCTACTCAAGATCTGCGTGGGTGCTACGGAGTTCGTGTATCGAGCGAAGACATCCTTGAGTGAATTTTCAGCAGCGTGTGTGGTTTCTCAGTCTTTGTTTACGTTTTTTCAACATGGCGGAACAACGTGTGTTCTCCGAGCGGTCAACAGTCAACATAACGAAGCGGCGTGGTAGCCGCGCAGGGAGAAAGAAGCAAGGTAAGCGTGGTGGTTTGAGACGTTTTAGACTTAAGTGTCACCGTCTAGGACTCAGGAATATCAGTATTCTATATTGGAGCTGTGCCAGTGTAAAACAACGGGGCTCTATTTTAGAAACCCTAGTTTACAGGAACGACATTGTAGCACTCCAGGAGACGAGACTGGGCGATCAGCTACTCCAAATTGACGGCTTCAAATGTTTCTACAACAGACGACATCTGGGGATGGCTATTCTCGTTCGCAACAGCATTGTGGCGTCAGAGCTAGACATGTCCAGTTGGGACAGTGACGATATACAAATACAGGCGTTGAGAGTTAATTCCAGTATACCATTTGTGTTGGTCAATGTTTATGCCCGCAATGCGAGTGTGGACGCCCAGAAGTGGCAGTGCTTTAGTGGCATATTAGGCCACGAGAGAAATGTTATTTTCTGTGGTGACTTCAACGCTAAAGGCAGATCATGGGGAAACACTTCCTCCAATACACAGGGGGAGGAGCTCGAGACTGCACTGGAAACCATCGACCTGGTTTGTATCAACAGTGGCTGTGTCACCAGGAGAGCAAGCCGTCCAGGCGATGAGGACAGTGCAATTGATCTGGCGCTAGTTTCACCTTCACTCACTACAGTGTGTAGATGGGGTGTCCTAGGACACCATGGCAGCGACCACCACCCTTGCAGCATATTGGTGGAGAAAGGCAGAACCAGGCAGCACAAGCTAAAGGTAAAGACGTTCCAGTATGACAGTACAGGGCAAGATGTGGTGAGTAAAATAAGACGTGACAAACGCAGAACGTTTCAGGGCAGGAAAAAAAGCTGGGAGCAGCCACCGTGTTGGAGTTTCGAGGTGGAGAAGGCTTGGGTGGATAAGCATTGTGCTGTAAGGAGATGGCAAAATGCCAAGAAGAACAGAGCTGGTCATCCTAGTCCCTGCTTGCACTTAGAAAGAGAGATGCACACAAAAGTAAGCTATTTCAAACAACTGGCCAAGGTGGTTAAAAGCGAAAAATGGGCAGAGGTGTGTCACAGAGTAAGCACAGACAAGTCACTGAAATCGTTCTGGCGACTACATAAAAGCATGAGTGGTGTAGTCAAGAATAAGAGCATTTCTGACTTCCAAGGAGTTGACTCATCTGGCAGAGAACTGACGAGGACAAGGGCAAAGCCCTCTTTGAACGCTACCTTGAGCAGAGCAACCAGACAGACATGAGAGGCCGGAATCTGGCAAAGGAGGTCACCTCAGAGAGATGCAAGGCCCAGAACACTTCGGATGAAGACACAGTGACAGTGAAAGAAATCAAGGCTGTGCTTCGACGATCAAAAAACAGTGCTCCAGGTCCTGATGGCATAAGATACGACGACATAAATAGGTGTACCGACAATGAGCTAGAGAAACTAGCAGACATGTACAACAACAGTATAGGGAGTGCTAGCATCAAGGAGGAATGGTTACACAGCTATCTGATTCCCTTGCCGAAGCCTGACAAAGACCACAAAAAAATTCAGGGATATCGAATTATAACCATGCAGAATACAATAGGCAAGCTGCTGGAGAAGGTAATTGCCAAGAAAATATCAAGCCAACTAGAGAGGCAAGGTGTTTTCCCACCCACCCTGGGTGGGTACCGTCCAAAAAGGGAAACCTGGACCAATGCAGCAGTCTTTGCCCATGATGTCTATGAAGGTTTCCACTCAGACACTGAAACCGTTGCTGCAGCGATTGATCTTGAGGACGCATACAACAGAGTACCACTGGATTTTTTAATGTTTCAGCTTCTTGAACTAAACGTAAGTCCATTCCTCCTTAGTTGGATCGCTGTAGCCCTCTTCCAACAGAAAGTAGTTTTTAGATGTGGCAGTTGGACTTCGAAATCAACAACAATATATCCTGGCCTACCACAGGGATCACCATTATCTCCGGTAATGTTCAACGCCTACACAGTGAGAATCACCAGTGAGCAGATCACTGGACCTGGCAGGACATTGTCATATGCCGATGATGTTTTAGTGTATCGTCAGGGAAGGATAGAGAGGAGGTTGCTGTGGAACTACAAACCGAACTCAATCGCATAAGTACTTGGTGTGATGAAGCTGGGGCAATTGTCAACCCAACAAAGGCAACAGTGACTTGGTTCTCGTTGAATAATCATATTGTCAACACTCCAACACCAACTGTAATGCTGTGTTCAGAGACGGTGGAAAGACAGCAGGCAATGAATTACCTGGGGATACGGTTTGATCGAAGCCTTGCTTATAATGTGCACATAGACCAGGTGATAACAAAGGCCAAGCGGGGTTTGGCAGCGATGTGGGTGATATCGGCAGCAAACTGTGAGCAGCGCCACCCATGTCTTCTGTACGAGGGGCTGGTCATGTCTGTTTTGGAGTATGCAATGGCAATCCTGTCTCTCAGCCATAAGCAGATAGAAAGGATGGAAAGGATACAGAACGAAGCTATGCGCATTATTCTTGGATGTACAAGAGATACAGCATGCAGGGCGATGCGCTACCTTCTTGATTTTCCAACCATTGAAGAGAGAATACAAGTTTGCAGGGCACGCGCCTACCTCAGAATTAACGCAAACACACAACATCCACTGCATAGTGAAATTAGGAAGGTGCAGGGCAGCAGGTTAAAAAGTTGACGGTCGTGGATGGGTCAAGCCGAAGACATTCTTCAACAGGTGTGTTCACTTGAGGACTTAGAACCTGGCGAGGAGTGGGTGCAAGTGCCAACAGACTTCTGCACATCCTTTTCAGTTTGCATCCAACTAGATAGAAAATGCAGACAAGAAAATCCGGCATGGTCGAGACAGAAACACGGAACTGATCCACGACTCTGTTGATCGAGTGAGATGGCAGAACATGACCGCCCACGCTTACCGGCATGGCACATGATGGATGGATGGTTGAAGCTGAAGTACAAGCGTTGATTTTCGAGAATTCGCTAGACGGTGACGCGGTCATCTACACAGATGGGTCGGTCGTCCGACATGTGAGAAGCTCATGGGCCTTTACAGCTCGGGCCGGAGGGAGAATTGTGAAGGAGGACTCTGGTGATTTCACTGAAACCACAAGTAGCCTTACCATGGAAGTCATGGCAGTAAGTAAAGCAATAACATGGTTCGAGACACAGACATTCACTAGGGCTTGTTTCCTTAGCGACTCAATGAACATGATCAAGAGGATAGAGGAGGGGTCGATCCGAAGAGAATGGTTGCTGCCTCCGGAGCGGTCTCGGCTGGCAAAGATTAGTTTCATCTTCGTGCCAGGGCATACGGGAGTACTGTGGAGGGCGGACGCGCCATGGACCAGGCTGACATTCTGAATGCTCTACAAGAAGTAAGACTTTTGCGAGAACCAAATGATGACTGTGAATCTACAACAATGGCCAGACTGCGAGAGCAGCAAATTAAAAGAGGGGTGGCCAAACAAGAACACTACGCAGGAAGCCAAAGAAGATTGATAAACCAACACAGAACTGACGTCGTTAGCCGCAACACGCTGCGGGATTTGCTGAGGAGGGGATCCGAGCACTTATGGACTGAATGGTTCGATGTGCAATGAGGATGATCTGTCGACTAACTAACTAACATATATATTACATTACACTACATTACATTACATTGGCATTTTGCCGTCTTGACAGACGATAGTTTGTGCTTTAAAAAGGCATAATAACTATTAACTATGGCGGTAGCGAGTGTGACTGATAAGGCCAATTTGCGCTGTAAATGTCCGTTCACAGTGGGTGCATGTGAACACGTGGTCATTTCCACCATCATGCACCATCTTACGTCTCAAACGCTTGGTGTGTGACTTTTCTGCAATAATTTTCTCCTTTGACTTTATTCCATTTCTGATATTTGCCCTCCATGCAACACGTTCAGCGGCGACTTGCTCCCAATGTGCATTATCAATGCCTGTATCAATCATGTCCCGCTTACACACATCTTTGTATCGTAGTAGAGGCCGACCCTGAGATCTCTTACCCATCTGTAATTCACCAAAAAAGATATCCTTTGGTATTCTACCATCATCCATCCGCCTAAGATGTCCTATCCATCTAAGTCTACGAAGACTGAGCATGGAATAAACTGTCACACAACCTGATCTTTCCAATACTTCAGTATTTGTGATTTTGTCTTGCCACTTAATACCAAGAATTCTTCGCAGACACCGCATATGAAAGCTGTTTAAATTGTTCTCTTGGTGTGAGTAAGTTGTCCAGTATATATATATATATATATATATATATATATATATATATATATATATATATATATATATATATATATATATATATATATATATATATATCAGAATAAACATACAAAGGCTATTGGAGATTTTATAGCACCAGGAAATTTGTGGAACTGAAAAGAAATTAAACGTAGCACCAAACTTAGAATAGTCTATTCCAGAGTTAAATCAGTACTATTGTATAGATTAGGAACACGGGGAAAGACTAAAACAGTTACAAATAGATTGTAATCATTCATTAATTGGCTCTGAATAGGACATACATCGGGAAAACCCGAGAAACGTATAAGAAGAAAGGCTTTTGAGTGGAATTCACAGAGGAAAAGTAAAGACCTAAAATACACGGAGAAGAGAAGTAGAGACAGAATTGAATTATATGGAGAGGATATTGACGGAGCTGCATGGGATAAAAAAAAAAAGAATAGCATGACATTAAGTGTGTTGGTTAGGGCTATGTCCCAATGAGAGTAAAGAAAAAAAAAAGAAAAGAAGATGAAGAAGAATCGGCACTGGCTGTAAAAAAAAATTTATGGGCCCTTGTACTGGCCTTGAGGAAATTATGGAATATGGTGCTAGCCAATATGTCTACAGATCTGTCGACATTCCAAAAGCTAATGTAGTCACACCGGACCGTCTTTACTTCCTAATAATTTCCTGGTGCTATGTCAATGGTTAGATAGGAATTCTGAACATGTTCCATAGTTGTGGGTTCTGGTGGACAATAGACTTTGCTAATAAACACACCCTGCTTAGGGTTGCCTTGTTGGTCATGCGTCGAAGTACGCTTGTTCCTGCAGCGAGGCTGTACTGTCGTCATATGTGGTCAAGTATATTATCTAGTCTCTACTTATTTGTTATACTTTTGTGAGCGCCAAGCAATTTATGTGAATTTATTTATGAGCTGTCTTGGGGGCCTCAGATGTTTCGCCCAAGTGATATTTCTGTGTAGTATAGTTCATTTCCATTTGTCATGAAACATTACAAACTTCTTCATGTACATCACCAGTGACTACCAACCTGGTAAACGATGTCTGAACGGGCTTTTTGAATCCTGCTACATTCTGACTCTATATTTCGACAATATTTTCCGGTCAATGGACTTCTTTTGCAGTGATCGAGGAAGATCATGTAAGTAAAATATCAAACACTATAATAGAAACATAATAACTGCTATCTAGTCATTTCGCATTTTATAATGTAATGCTAATCTGTTTAAATGATTTTAACTATCCCTGGTAGCAAGCAGCTTATTGTTACACACTTTCATATGAAATGTACTTCACCCCCCCCCCCCCCCCCCCAACCTCCCTCTATTTCTTTCTCTCGCTTCCTTCCTGTTTCTCTTACTCTCTAGCTCCCTCCCTACTTTCTCTCATTCGTTAATGAGATATCAGCATCATCATTTGCTGACGTAGGCGTTCATGTCTCTGCACAGATTTCGGTCCCTGGTATTCTGAATCAGTTTATAAACTATATTCCTCCACTTCCGCCTTCTTAGACCATTCTGCATAGTGTTTCTTGGTCTGTTTCTTCTACCACTGATCACGACGTGCTTCGATGTTTTTCTTCTCATTGTATCCCTAAAGAACACAATTTCTTTCATATAGCTGCATATATTATACTATTTCCATTAGCCTCTTCCAGTAAATCGTTGTTAGTTAACCACCTTCTGATGATCCGAACTCTCATGTCATGCTCCACTTTGGAGTTCATATCAATTTGGCATTCCAAGATAATCGCAACATTCGTCTCAGAAGGTGACAGTCTGAATCCCGGTGAGGTAACTATAGCTCATTTCCCTTGTCTACAAGTTTCTCCTAATTGATATATTTGTTTTTCAATAAGTCCAGTTGTCTAATCTGTATGTTTGAAAAGTTGATTGCAACTTACTAGTTGCATATATCATTGCAACTATTTTATATGAACCCTTTCCGGAGTAAGCAGTTGGAACATTATTGTAATGCTATTTTTTTAATAGGAGGCTCTTCCTACCATTGCTAGGGCACATATTTTATTACAATCATTCCCACAGGTGTTTAATTATTCAAATGAAGTCCTTCAAACAATTTGCTTTCACATTAGTGCCAATGCTAAAACCAACCTGTTTACTACTTCATTTTATGGAATATTTTCTCAACATTGTTTATAACCACACTATTCTTCGCCGTGTGGCATTGGTGGTTATGTCTGTCCACAGCAATCTTCTCCCTTGGTTTTTCTCTTGCCTCTCTTAACCTCCAACTTCCTTCTATTTTGACAATGTATTCTAGATTTACGCCGGCTTCGTGGCTTAGAGGTTATGACTTTTCTCCGTAATCTCGTATACTCTCGTCAGGTAACGTGATGACGGTTCAAATCAGCAGTGGTTCGAATCGCATCGGTAACTTACGGGGTATGTGAGCCGGCCGCTCAGAAAGCAATGGCAAACTACTGAGCGTAATCTTGCCAAGAGATCAACATACAGCTGAAAGATGCTGGTGTTGACAGCTAAGTCCTGTAAAAGGATATGCTAAAAAAAAAAAAAAAAATTCTAGATTTATCATTTTCGTGATGCGTGCACAGAGTGTCGACCAAGTTTTTCTGATGCGAGTAATCAGTAATCTTAGTGAGGTAACTTCATTGAAGATATATTCATTTCGCTTTTTATCTGTCCACAGTGTTCGCAACGCACGTCTGTAAACAATCTATAAAACAAAATTTGTGAAGTTTTGGCATTAATGATCATCCTATTTAGAGCCCTCTATCGTGTGTGCTACCTATCATTTATGATACGGATGTTCCTCCATGCCATGACGAAAAACTTCTAGCATCTTTCCTCTTTGTCTTTCCCTGCAGCTTTCCCGTTGTGATGACGTACTCCAGCCTTCCTCTTCTTATTACACGCCCAACGAATAGAGATTGTCTTCTTCTGAAGTGAGTAATCAGTGCTATTGTGAGTTAACTTCCTTCAAGATATCTTCATTCCTCTTTCCTATTCGTCCATGGTGTTCTCATAACTCTTCTATAAATTCAGATGTGTGCAGTCTCCACATAATTTCTCAATTATCTGCCCAGTGTCCACTATTTGCTTCTGTATACCAACATTGGCCCAATATATCTCTGAAGAACTCCTTTCCTCACCTCGGTGAACAAATATACATTACAGTGAACATTCTTCATCTTGTGGAATGTTACCTTTGCTTGAGCTATTCTACGTGTAACTTATTTAATACATCTCCCAATGCTGTTATTAAACACTTCAACAATAGACTTGTCTCAGAATGGTTCTTTCACTTTTTTGTTGCATTTGAGTATACAATGTTTCTTTGTCAACAAACTGTCATCTACTGCTTATGGTGTCTTGCGGTGTAGGACATGGGGTTTTGAGCCTGAGGATTTAAGACCACCTGGCTAGTGCAGTCGTCGTGAACTGTGCAGGTTACAGTTGTCTTTTTGCCACCGAGAGAAAAAAGCATTCACATCTTAGCTAGGATTTGAACCCGGATTTCCCAAATGTGAACCCGGCATTCTTAGCTAGTCGGCCAGGCGCTACAATGTTTCTTTGTAATAACCATTGTTTTAGTATTTCTATTATTCAGTCTAAATCCGTCGTTTTGATTTTCTGTTGCGATAATATATATATAATTTCTTGTAACTGCGTTTCATCTTCAGCGACCAACAGCATGTCATCAAAAACCACCTACGTTGTTTACATTATATCCATCACCTCTTAAAGTATTGGAAAGTTTTGGCCATCACAGACTATAACTTCAGGGTGGAAAAATCCCAACTGCATCTCCCAGTGGTAGTGGATGGGAAAGACACCACTGCATGGCAAACGCAGCCCTCATTTGTCAATTTTTATGGCTGCTGGTTGTTGCCAATACATGTCTGCACAATATTTCTTTGGTTACATTGGCACCTTGGCACCTTGCCGTCTTGACAGACGATCGTTTGTGCTTCAAAAAGGCATAATAACTTTTACCCATGACGGTAGCGAATGTGACTGGTAAGGCCAATTCGCGCTATAAATGTTCGTCCACAGTGGGTGCATGTGAACACGTGGTTATTTCCACCATCATGCACCATCTTACGTCTCACACTCTCGGTGTGAGACTGATCTGCAATAAATTTCTCATTTGTCTTTTTTCCATTTCTGATGTTTGACCTTCATGCAACACGTTCAGCGGCGATTGCTCACAATGTGCATTATGAATGTCTGTATCAATCATGTCCCGCTTACACACATCTTTGTATCGTAGTAGAGGCCAACCCTGAGATCTATTACCCATCTGTAATTCACCAAAATAGATGTCCTTTGGTAATTTACCATCATCCATCCTCCTGAGATGTCCTATCCATCTACGAAGACTGAGCATGGAATAAACTGTCACATAACCTGATCTTTCCAATACTTCAGTATTTGTGATTTTGTCTTGCCACTTAATACCAAGAATTCTTCGCAGACACCGCATATGAAAGCTGTTTAAATTGTTCTCTTGGTGTGAGTAAGTTGTCCAGGTTTCACTGCCATAAAGAAGAGTACTAAGGACACAGGCTTGATAGACAAGGACTTTTATTTTGGTAGTAAGCTTCCTGTTCTCTCGGACTATTTTTCTTAACCTGTTCATTGTTGTTGTTGCCTTACCAATCCGAATGTTGATTTCCTGATCTAGGGATAATTTGCTTTTTACCACTGATCCTAGATATGTAAAATGGCCTATCATCTCTAGTTTCGCATTGTCAATAAAGATTGTGACATAATCTGTGTCTTCTTTTTGCTAATTGTTAAACCATATTCGGAACAAACCTTGGAGAATGCAGATAGTAGACATTGTAATTCTTCCTCAGAGTAGGTCGTAACTGCAACATCAATCTGCAAAAAGCAACTCTCTGATCAGTACCCTCCTAATTTTGGTCTTGGCCTTCAATCTCTGAGCATTGTAGAGGCCGCCATCTGAGCGTATGGTGTATAGTTGCGATGTCTTTTTATACCACCATCCTGATCACGAAAGGCATATTTCAGTAGAAGTGAAAAGTATATACCAAAGAGGGTGGGAGCTAGTACACACCCTTGCTTAACCCCACTCTTGATATTAAACTCTTCAGAAGCTGCACCATCAAACTTGATTATACCCTTCATGCTTGTATGGAACGATTCCGCAATGGACATAAGAGTTGGTGAGCAGCTAATTTCTTCAATGCCTTGAACAGACCCTCACGACTGACCAAATCAAATGCTTTTTGAGGTCAATGAAGGGAATACATTCCGTGATTCTGTTCACGGAATTTTATTGCATTTGTCGCAATGAGAACATCATATCAATGGTAGACCGGTTCTGTCGAATGCCACACTGTGATTCGAGGTTGACTTGATCTCTTATGACTTGAAGTCTTCGCAGAACAATTCTGGCAAATACTTTTCCTACAATACACAGAAATGAGATACCCCTATAATTGTTGCAATCGCTCCGACCGCCCTTGTTCTTGTACAGTGTTATGATGCTTGAATCTTCGAAATCCTGTGGGAGTTGTCCTTCTCTCCAGCATAGCTCTGTTAGCTGGTGGATCTGTAGAGTGAGTTTGTCTTGCCCACTCCTGATAACCTCTATTGGAATCCCATCCTTACCTAGAGCCTTGCCATATACAAGTTCATTTATTGCACACTTAAACTCTGTTATGGTGGGAAGTGTGTCCAGGTGGTCAAGAGTTGGTAAAGCCTCTATGGCGTTGATGGCATCATCCGCTAATTTGGTCTCACTTGAGTAAAGCTACAAATAGTGCTCTACCCATCTGGCCATCTGCTGTTTCTTATCAGTTATGATTTCTCCAGTCAACGTTTTCAATGGTGCACTTCTTTTGATCATTGGACCACAGGTTTTCTTAATTCCTTCATACATGCTTCTGATGTTTCCCTTATCACTTGCGATTTGAATGGACTCACATAACTTGATCCAATAATCATTTGCACACTGCATGGCAGCATTTTGCACATCCTTCCAAGCTTGCTTTAGCTCACTCAGAGTGTTACGCGTTGGTCTTTCCTTGTTTCTTAAGAGAGCTATCTTCTTCTTATCAATCAAGGGCTGCAGAGTATGGCTGTTTGCCGCAAACCAGTATTGCCTCTGATGATCCACAGTGCCGTAAACCCCTACGGCAGTTTTATAAAGAGTTTCCTTAAGTTGACACCACTTTTCATTTACTGTACAATTTTATGGTGCATCAGTGAAAGCGTCTTCAAGTTGCTGTTGAAACTGAAAGCACTGTTCAGGACCGTGAGTGTTAATAATGTTAAACCTGGGACTAGATTTGTGTTCAGCTGTGTAGATTCTCAAAGAATGATCCACAGTCAGCACTGTGGTAACTTCGAGTCAATGATATATGGTTCATATGTTGTCTCCGTGTGATGATGAAGTCCAGCTGATGCCAATGGTCAGATATTGGATGTTTCCATGTGATCTTATGCAGCTGTTTTGTTTTAAAAAAAGAGTTTGTAATACATAGGTCATTTCTGGTGCAATGCTCCAGCAGCCTATGCCCATTTTCATTCATGCGACCGATGTTGTACTTTCCAAGGCACACTGGCCATGAACTCAAGTCCTTGCCCACACGAGCATTGAAGTCACCGAGCATATAAATGTAGTCATATTTTGGAACTGCCATTTCTACTACAATTGACAGGGGCTTATAACCCGTAACAGTTGCCTCTAGCTTTGATTCCGAGATCGGTTAAGACCAGGGATTGAGTTATTGCCTCCCTATAGCGCAAAGCCTGTGCTAAAATATAGAGATCATGTGTTGCCCATGCAGCATGATCCCTCTCTCTGCCTGCCAAGTTCACTATAAAGGAAAGGTAACACCTCTACATCTGGAACAAGACAAGCTGCAGAAGCTGCAGGATCAGCAAAGCAATGCTCTAACTGTCCGTCTGTCGGAGCTTCGATCCTAGACCAGCCGCCAACCAAGGCTTAGGGCCTGGTCTGCCCTGCCATGACATGTTGTCTTTAGGTTACATTTCCTCGCACCATGGTAAGGCTTGTACCCTCCCAATTGCGCTCTTCCTCCCGAAGCCGTTGGCACTATGTTCGGTGTCGGGTTTGGTAAGCGCCACCCATCGTTCGGCGCTAACAGAAAGCAGGTAGTACCGTCTACTGTCATACGGTAGCTCAGCCATAGCTGACTAAAACCTGACACCAATTTCTTCGGTTAGTTAGTTAGTCTTTCCTCTTGAGCCTAAGGTGGCGCATAGGGCAGAAGTCCTGTCTCTCCATGCCTGGCGGTTCGCTGCTACCTGTTGTAGATCTTGGATATTTACTTGGCCATTGAATGAGCCTTCTCTAATGATGGTTCTACGCAGGGTCTCTCTTGGTCTTCCCCGTTTTCTTTTCCCTACCGGTGACCATATGAGGGCTTGGTAGAGGAGTCTTGACTTGTCCATTCTGAGTACATGGCCGATGTAGTTCCAACGGCGTCTTCTTATGAAATTGGATACTGTATCTTGCTTAGTCTCTTGTCTTATTTCCGCATTGGTTCTGAAGTCTGTCCAGTGGATGTTTAGAAATCTTCTAAGACATTTGTTCTCAAAATTGTCTAATTTTTTATCTGAAGCTACCGTTGATTTCCAACTTTCACATCCATACGTTAACACTGGAATCACACAAGAGTTGAAGAATTTAAGTTTTGTGTGTTTGCTGAGTGTCTTTGACTTCCAGATGTTTGACAGTTTATTGAAGGCATTAGATGCCAGTGCGATTCTAGATGATATTTCTGGTGTTGAGTACCCTGTAGATGTCATTTTGCTTCCTAGGTATGTGAAGTTATTGACTTTTTCAAGAACGTAGCTTCAGTAGAGCTATGAAAATAGATTTCAAGAGATCATCAGGTACATATTCACTGTAATTGCTTGTTTCTACGATCATTATCATTTACATCTTTTATACATAATTTCCACCTTTCAGTTGTTTGTTCTTGGTCCAAATTTTATTATTAAAATTATTTTATAGACTTTTCCATATACGTCTAGGATGTTGCTGAAACATGGTGTTTCCGATTATCATATTTTGAATCCTTTCCCATCCAACTCATTTTTCTCCTCTCCTCTTTGCCTCCCCAGAGCCGCATCTATTGGAAGAGTCTATAGCTCATTGTTCTCCAACTTTTCCATTTATGTCCTACTATGAAATAGTTGTTTCACAGGAATTACATGATGCTCTAGCCCAGTGGTTCTCAACTGGTGGGGAATTCCCCCCAGGGGGAATTTTAGGGTTTCCAGGGGGGAAGGGGGGGGGGGGAATTAAGATTATTTCAAGATTGCGTTAATACAAGAACCGATTACTTGATATTGTTTTTCCCTTCATACTGTACGGTTCTGTACGTCTTACCCTTCTAACATTCAATTTATAAAGTAAGTAGACCCACAAGTCAAGTTTTATGTGGCCGTCTAGACTTGTTTTAGTATTTGCTATCTATTACATTTAGCTTCCATTTTTACGTATACTGTGTAGGGGCGGGGTGGGATATTTGGGTAGGAAATACGAAAGGGGGACTGACATTCTGAAAATATGGTGAAGGGGGGCACGGGCCAAATTTTTATGTAGGAAATACGAAAGGGGGGAATGACGTTCTGAAAATATGATGAAGGGGGGCACGGGCCAAAAAAGGTTGAGAACAACTGCTCTAGCCATACTAAATTGTTCATAAAAATTGTTACAGTCTTCTGTTGTCCTGGCTGCATTTGGTGCATTGATATGTATGATATTAATATTTACTAAATTCCAGAAGAATATCTAGTGCTTTCTATAAGGCATATTACAGTGTACTACACAAGTACTGCAAACTTCCTCAAGGAAGTGCGCCACAAACAATGGTCTCCAACCCCATTCTCCGATTAGCGCAATGCATATCGGTATTGTATTAACATGTGTTGGGCCTAAACTATTTTTCTGTTTGTAAATTATATTATTGTATGACCCCTTACGTGCATCCACGAGCCCACCATGTATTCCCCAAATTGTCCTTCCTTCAATCCAACTATGCATTCTGTTCGACAACGCACTACCCCAGGCTCAGAAAACGGACCCTAATCTTCATCTCACGTCACTTATTATACCCCGAACTGGCATCAACAGTGGCCCCTGCACTCAGACTCCTATCAGCCCCCCAAAAAGACCATCAAGTCCGTTTACACCGATGATGTTGGACACTCCTCGACTTCGGACTTTGAACTCAAGCGTAGTCCATACACATGCTACTATTTCTAGTAGGTGCTATTACTCGTACTAGTGAAATGCCCTGGGCTGATTTTTGCGTGTGAGTGTTTTCCTTATTACCAGTGGCCCTCACCATCAGGGTTCGACTACGACTTCTGAGGCACTTGTAATTTACGTCCCCCAAGGAAGAGACGTCACCATTTTATTCCAACTGACAACTATAAGAGTTGAACCTGTGTCGTCGACATTAGGACACCGGAAGTTTAAGAGCAAGAGCTCTTATTTATTCCGCCTTGCTGACCTTTCTAGTACCTTTTATTTAGCAATCATTTCTGCTGTGAAAATAAATGTGGTGCTTAGATGTTTACCACATGTGTCTCGTTGCTTCATGCTTCATTATTTCATGGTTGGACTATATATTAATGGTTACTGCTAGTCAGCAATCAGTTTTAGGTTTCTTGAGTTGCCCTGGAGGGATAATAGATGTACACTGGATAACGCCAGGTATTAATTTATTTCATGTTTATTACGCTCTTCTTTGACACTGAGTAATTACTGTTAGTTATGTGTGAGTTTTTAACTATTTGTATCTGATTCATGTTGTTTTGGCTGGATGAGGTGTGTGTGTGATGTAACTCAATACAAAAAGCAAAGTGCCATGTTTACACATCCGGACTCTTATTGGGGTATATGGGGTCTGTTATACTCCCCAATAGCTTTTCAGTTACCCATTGTGGGCTGAGTCGACCTGGGAGCCGAGGTCAGTTATTTAAAAAAAATATTTTTTTTTTGATGAGCAGCCGGCTCCGTGGCCGAGGAGTTAGCAGCTTTCTCCGCTAACCCCGAATACTCTCGTCACGTGACGCGACGAGAATTAGCAGTGGTTCGAATCGCAAAAGTGACATATGAGAGTATGGAGCCGGTCGCTCAGAAAGTCGTGGCGTGCTGATGAGCGTAATCTAGCCTAGGAATCAACATACAGCTGAAAGATGCTGGTGTTGACCGCAATATCCTGTAACAGGATGGAAACGCGGAAAAAAAAAAAAAAAAAAAAAAAAAATGGAATTCCATGACCACCGAGCCTCCATTAAAGAGTGCTAACCACTTCAGGACCGCAACCTGCATGATAACCTGGGCAGAGTAATATAATATTATTGATTTTCTCAATTTAATTACTGATATGATGTGCATTGCTAGTTAAAATGCTTCTTCAGTTGCTGTTCTTGCTGTTATATTCCTTCCAAGTTAGATTTGTTATTTTGAGCTGTTAACTCAACGATAATGCACGCGTTGGCTATTTTCATCATCATATTTATGCAGAATGTAGGCGGTCATGGTTCCTCAATTCAGGAGATCAGTAGAGTTTTTGATCAGGTCTGTGTTCTGGTTTTGATTATGCCATGTGGCCAAATAATTAAGGTATTTAATTATGTGTCTTCCACTTGCGCTTTTTTTCATCAATCAATCAATCATGTGCCATGCCGGAAAGCGTGGGCGGTCATGACTCGCCATTTCACTCGATCACCAGTGTCGTGGATCAGCTCAGTGTTCCTGTCTCGTCCATGCCATGTGGCCAAGCCATCCAGGTATTTTCCTCTCGGTCTTCCTCTTGGTCTGTTCCCCTCTATCTTGCCAGTTGTCACTAAGTTCTCCAATCCATTTCTTCTCATAACATGTCCAAAAAATCTTGACTGTCTACGTCTAATTTCTCTAATCAGTCTACGATGTTCATTTGTTTCCTGTAGTACTTGGTCATTGGTTTTTCTGTCTGTCCATGGTATTCTTTGCATTTTCCTCAGAAACAACATTTCTGCAGCCATCAGATGCTTTTCAGCTTGACTGCTCATTGTCCAAGTTTCACATCCATACAAAAGAACAGGCTCTATGTATCCCCTCAACACTCTTTTTCTCGTTTCAATTGACATCTTTTTATTGGTCAGAATGTTTTTCATCTTGCTAAAGGCTACTTTCGCCATGGCGATTCTTGTTCTAATCTCTTCAAGGCATCTCCCATCAGATGTTATAACTGTTCCAAGATAATTGTACCGATTCACTTGTTGAAGAATATTTCCATTTACTTCTATATTACATTGTGGCACTTCTTCCTTCCTACTGACGACCATAACCTGAGTCTTTTTACAATTTAATTCTAACCCCAGTTGCTCACTGTGTACAACAACCACACCTACTAATTGTTGCAGGTCCTGCGCATTGTCTGCAATTAATACTGTATCATCTGCATATCTAATGTTATTGATGTTTCGTCCTCCAATGCTGATTCCATTTATATCCTCTACATTTCTGAAAATATTTTCACTGTACAGGGAAAAAAGATCTGGAGACATCACACATCCCTGCCTAACACCTCTCTTAATTGGCTGATACTGTCCCACTTCATTATCAATCCTTATTGCAGCTTGTTGTTTCCAATATATGTTTTTTATAAGTCTAATGTGTTTCCCATCAATTTGTAGATCTGCAAGCATATCCACATTGCTGACATGTCTAATGCTATCAAAAGCCTTTGTATAGTCAATAAAGTCATCATATTAGCCAATTGTCACAAGTTTTCAGGTTGATTCTACTTCATAACATACTCATAACATCTTGACTACGGTTAATTTCTCTAATACATATAACGGTTTTATTTATTTCTGCAAGGACTGTCTCGTTAGTTTCTCTGTTAGTTCATAGTATTCTACGTATTTAGGGCTAGATCGACATTTCAGTTGCTATTAGATGTTTCCCAGTTTGCCGGCTTCTTGTCCGTGCATCACTATATGTTCTATATAGCACATAACCCTAGTTTCTTCACTGTTATTGAGCCCTTTTTATGCATAAGCATTTTTTTCATGTTGCAAGAGGCTATTTTTGCCATTGTTATTCTACTTCTAATATCTACAAGGCATGTTCCTCCAACTTTTATCTATCTTCCAAGATTGTTGGACGTAATTAGCTGTTAAAGAATGTTCTCCTTTACCATTATGGTACATTGTGTTATTTCGTTCTTCGTGGAGATGACTCTCCAACTCGTGGAGGTGACTACCAATGAGGAAATTTGTAACACATGGAAAGAATACTTTGTTGAATTACTAAATTGTGAAGCTACAAGTGACACTTTCCCACAGGAAGAGGTTCTAACGTGTGAACCACAAATTGAAGAACCTGTTTTTGAAGAAATCCTATATGTAATAACACGACTTAAAAACAATAAGACAACTGGGGCTAATGAAATTACTGCTGAATTTATAAAGGCAGGAGGCCATGCATTACATCTAAAGCTATACGAACTAAATATAAAAATCTGGAGGACAGAAGAACAACCCAATGAATGGAAAGAGTCATTATTGATACCTATCTTTAAGAAAGGAGACAAGTTCCAATGTGAAAATTATAGAGGGATATCACTGCTGTCCACAAGCTTTAATATACTATCCGCGGTATTATTAAATAGATTAAAACCATCTTCAGAAGACATATTAAGTGACTACCAGACGGGTTTTAGACGAAACAGATCAAAAATAGATCAGATATTTATCTTACGACAAATAGCCGAGAAAAACTGGGAATATAAAAGAGCATAACATTTTTGTGGATTTTATAAAGGCTTATGAAAGAGTCCACAGGAATAGTCTATGGATTGCTAAGCAGGACTTTGGAATACCAAGGAAGTTAATCAACATGACCAGACTATGAATGGAAGATAAGTAGGTATATAATGGGGCTTTTAGATCTAGCGGAGGGGGTAGCACATTCGAGGAGGCGGTGGTAGCTGCAGGGACCCAAAACGACACCCCCAGGGACCACGACACCTCCCAGGTGCCCCAGGCACCCCGTATACATGGGGGATACCACCCGCACACACAGCACCGCCCCCCCCCCACCAGGGCCCCGGGGCGAACACATACATGCACGCATGTGCGTATGCACCCACACATGCACACATGCACGCACGCACGTGCGTTTGCACGCACACACACATACACACGCACGTGCGTATGCACGCACACACGCATACACGTGCACACGCATACACACACGTGCATGTGCACGCACGCACGCACACATACACGTGCACATATGCACGCACGTGCACGCACGCACATACATACGCACGCACACATACACACGCACGTATAGCTTGAGAGAGTGGGGTGGCGCGCCGCCGATTTAGAATATATCATCTTTGGGTATACTGTGATGCGTACCGCGAAGAACAAGTGTAAGTGGCTTCGGCTGTATTCCACAGAACTCTGTGAGCGTAGCTGTATGAGGGAGTACTGCAGGGCACATGCAGTTCAGGTGCGGAAAGGGACATGCACCAAGCGCTGCCAAGGCTGTGGGAGGGGAGTCACAAACTATCTAACACTATGTAGGGAGTGTGGTTATAACGCCGCCAATCGACGAACGTGGTATCATGAAAAGGTGAAGCCCTTTAATGCAGAGTTTCGACGTTTGGCTAAGATCACAGTATTTTTGAATTTTAATTAGAGGCATGGAACTATATGTTGTACATATATACACTCACCTGCTAGACGGGGGAAGTTGTATATTTAGCCATGCCTACACTCAGACAACTACAACAGCAAGCACTATGGGATGCCATACAGCCGGCGGAACAAAGCCAGCCTCATCAGAGAACTCACCCACGCGCGCGACTTTGTTCGTTCGGAACTGCTCAAACGAGCGGCCGAGCGGTACCCAGCGCTGCAAGGGCATGCCCAAGACGAGGCCCAACGCACTCGGGAGTGGGAACGGCTTGAAGCCGAGACCACCGCAACCCTACAGCTCGCACGTAGACCCCCACGAGGGCTAGCCGCTGAGCCACCGCGCAGCGAGCCAGTCATTGAGCGCCCCATCCTGCCCCGCGAGCCAGCCGCCGAGCGCTCCATCCCAAATCCACACACAATCTTCTTGCGCCGCGAGCCAGCCGCCTAGCCAGCCACCGAGCGCCCCATCCCAAAGCCACGCACATCCATCCTGCGCCGCGAGCCAGCCGCCAAGCGCCCCACCCCAAAGCCACGCACATCCCACCGCGAGCCAGCCGTCGAGCGCCGCGAGCCAGCCGCCGAGCCAGGACCGCTTGATTTGGGTTATGTCGGCCCGAACGAGCCGCTCGAATATAGGGTCCGGCGAGAGGAAGCTTGGGGTTTGATAGACTACCGGACAACTGTGCCCGAAGGGGGCATATATCCAGACGCTACAACATTCCTCAACCTTATGTTCCCACCCACCAAGGCACTAATAGAGAAAGCGTTGGAGAGGTATGGCAGCGTCAAAATGTATATATGTCTACATGCAAAGTATTGGGACAAAGACAGTAAAACAGGCCAGATTATCTATGCGGAAGCCTACCACGGCAGCAGGAACTATGAGGTATTACGTACCGATGACATTGACGAGGGGCTGGAGCTGGCCAAAGCCAAGATACTCCATGACATTGGACTATTCAAGGCAAGCGGGTCAGGATGGAAGTTTAAGAATTGCCTACAGCTAGACCTACGCCTCTCACGATATCAACCATTCCGCGGCAATAGTTACTTTGCAACACCCAAGGTAATCCAACCACGAAGCGTTGTGAATGTGAAGAACGAGGACAACCGCTGCTTCGAGTGGGCCATTATCTCAGCCCTCTACCCAGCACCCAACAACGTAGACAAACTGTACTATTATAGATGCCAACTAGGGGAGCTAAAATTTGAAGGAATCGAGTTCCCAGTACAGCTGACCAGCATCGCTAGATTTAAGAACCAAAATCAAACCATAGCCATCAACGTCTTCGGGTGGGAGGTACTCCGGAAATCTGCCCACAGGCGGAACCAGATCAACCTCCTACTCCTGAGTGAGGGCGACACCAATCACTACGTCTGGATCAAGGACGCGGGGCGGCCACTCTACAGAGACAGCAAACACAAAGGTAAGAAGTATCCATGTCTCAACTGCCTCCATATATACTCCACCCAGAGCCTCTTGGACCAGCATGAGCCGCTCTGCCAAGGCATCAACACCGAATGCCAAGTGAATGTCATGCCAGAGGAAGGAAACAACACCAAGAAATTCAAAGACTACCAGAGGCAGATGCGAGCACCATACATCATATACGCAGACTTCGAGACGTTGAACGTCCCTGTACAGGGCGCAGCGATGGACCCAAGCCAGAGCAACACACGACTGCTAGCCGAGCAACCCGTGTGCGGCTTCGACTACACCATCGTGCGCTCTGACGGTCTCACCACAAACCCCGTCATATATAGAGGGGAGAACGCCGCAGGCAAATTCCTCCAGTACCTGGGGCGAGAGGTGGCCACCATCCGCCAGCGCCTACAACGACCAGCCCCAATGAATATGACTGAAAAAGACCTCGAAGACTTAGCCACAACCACCACGTGCCACATCTGTGAAGAGCCGCTGGGGGTGGACAAGGTGAGAGACCACTGTCACATTACCGGTAAATACCGAGGGGCAGCCCACAACACCTGCAATCTATTATGGTGTATCTCCAAAGACAAGCTGAAGGTGCCAGTAGTCTTCCACTATCTAAGAGGGTACAACTCTCACCTCATCATGCAGGCGGCAGGCAAGATAGATTGGAAGAGAACTGTATACAAGAAGAAGAATGGCAAGTGGTTGACGGAGCAGGTGGATGATGCAAAGATCACCTGCATACCAAACAACATGGACAAGTACGCCTCCTTCACAATCGGGCCGCTACGGTTTATTGATAGTCTCCAGTTCCTGAACAGTTCTCTAGACACCCTGGTTGGGAATCTAAGCGAGCTGACACCATTCTGTTACGGCAAGCCAGCTTCCATAGAGCATCTCGAACGTGATGGTGATGTAATATCAATTGGCAGATGTGGGACATGCAAGGCCAATGTAGAGAAACACACCCCCTGGACTGTGTTGGAGTGCAAGTTCAGGGCCACGTTAAGTCATGGCGGCTCACATATCCTGCTCCGCAAGGGTGTATATCCCTACGAATACATGGACAGCGCCGAGCGGTTCAAAGAAGACTTCCTACCACCCAAAGAGGCCTTCTAAAGCAAGCTCACCCGATAAGGCATCAGTGATGTCGTTATCAGTGATGCAGGAGCTCGGCTGCAAAACACTCGGAGGCTACCATGACTTATACCTGAAAACAGACGTCCTCTTGCTGGCCGATGTCTTCGAGGTGTCCCGAGACACTTGTATGAGTGTGTATAGGCTTGACCCAGCCCACTACATCAGTTTGCCAAGCCTAGCATGGGACGCACTCCTAAAAAAGACGAAGGTCCAACTCGAGCTCCTGACCGACCAGGACATGCACCTCTTCGTTGAGAATGGCCTCCGAGGGGGTGTGGCCATGGTCTCGAAGCGATATGCGAAGGCCAACAATCCCATGTCTCCAGACTACACCCCCCGAAGCACCGAAAACATGGATCATGTATCTCTATGCGAATAATCTATACGGTTGGGCGATGATGCAATACCTCCCCACCAGCGGATTCCAATGGGCCAGCCCAACCCTCGAGGAGGTACTGAGCACACCAGATGATGCGCCTGAGGGCTGGCTCCTTGAGGTAGATATGAAATACCCGGAACACCTGCATGAAGCCCACAGCGATTATCCACTAGCGCCAGAAACGATGTCCACCCCAAAGTGGTGGTTGAGTGACTATCAGCATAAGCTCCTGAACGAACTGGGGGGTAAGTTCACGGAGCAAATAAAACTAGTCCCCAACCCACGCAACAAGGAGCGGTACATCGTTCACTACCGCAACCTCAAGCTCTATCACACCCTAGGCCTACAGGTCACCAAGATCCACAGAGCCATCAAGTTCAATCAATCTCCGTGGATGAAGCCATACTTAGAAATTAACACTGGCCTGCGTGCCCAGGCCAAGTCGGAATTCGAGAAGGACTTCTTCAAACTGATGAACAATGCAGTCTTCGGGAAGAGCATGGAGAACGTCCGCAAACGTATCAGAGTCGACCTTGTCCGGGCCTCAGAGATCGACCGACTCAGACGATTGATAGCCAGCCCCAACTTCGAATCACGCACCCTCTTCGGTGGTGGACTGATTGCTGTGCACAGCATCAAGACCAGAGTCCTGCTGAACAAACCAGTCTATTGTGGGCAGGCCATCCTAGACCTGTCCAAGCACCTTATGTATAGTTTCTGGTACAACAAACTCAAACCACAATACGGTGATAGACTCGAGCTTTGTTATACAGACACCGACTCTCTACTGTTCCAGGTGGAGACTGACGATGTGTACGCCGACATGAAAGCCCACCCTGACTGGTACGACTTCTAAGACTACCCACGAGACCACCCCAACCATTCGACAGCAAACAAAAAAAAGACGAAATTCAGAGACGAAAGCTGCAGCCGGCCCATAGCCGAGTTCATAGGCCTTAGACCAAAGATGTACTCAATCCTAGAAGCCACCAACATCAAGAAAGCCAAAGGCGTCTCCAGAGTAGTTGTGAAAAAGGACCTCAGACATGAATTGTATAAGGACAGCCTGTTTGGCCGGCGAGAATACAAGCACACACAGATCGCCATACGGAGCAAGGGTCACCAGATAGGGGTCTATGAGATGAATAAAACATCCCTGAACCCCATGGACACGAAAAAATGGATTTGCGCCGATGGTGTTACCACAAGAGCCTATGGACATATTGCCACGGAGCGTGAAATAGAGCGCATGTTCATTAAGCTCTTTGGTCTAGAATCTGGCTAGGGGGTAGCTGTGTGTCAGGAGGCACAACGAGCAGTTCCTCGCGCACAAATCCACGAGCTGGCCCATCCAGCAGGTAGTAAAGAGTTGGCTGACCCTCTTGCTGGGTGATATGGTGAATCCCGTGCAAAGTCAGTGACCACGAAGGATCAGTCACCCGGCGCCGGCCACCTTCAAGCTCATGCTCCCCAGGCGAGCTTGCATACAGATACCGAACTAGTGCATCAGACGGAATCGCAGGTTCCTTGAGGCCGATAGTACGGTGAGCAGGAGCGGCCGGCGAATGGGATACAGAAGTGTCCTTAATGGCATCAACCGGCTTCCGACCCGTCAAACGAGTCACCTCACCGTTAAGCGCCGCGACCACCTGAGGAAGAGCCTGAACCCATTCAACCGAACGTTCAGAGGACCCTCGAGCTGCCAGTAGTAACTCTTGGGCGTACTGGGCACAGAACAGTCTCTCTGCAAGAGTGCGATTTAACCTCTCGACGATCGCCTGCTGCCGGTGATTCCCAGCTTCTCCACGCCGTATCTGTGTCTTATGCTTCGCTGCCAGCTGGCTCACAGCACCCATAAACTCACGCTCCGGGTCAATCTGCAGAACCTGTGGCCATTTGAGTGGCCCGCGTTTGTAAATTTGATCAAGTGCCAAAGCTACCCCTTCACTGCTCTTGTCTGTCAAAGCCTCTGCTTCCTTAAACCGTGAGGCAACATCCACAACCGTCAAGGCATACTTAAATGTCTTACGACCAACCCGGTCAAGTGGTAGGTAGAGCAAGTCAGCCTGATGGACGGCATTCGGTCTATCTTCATCAATAGATGGCCGCGGAATGTAACGAGGAGCGGGTAAATAGATCTGAAAAATAGCTTGCTTCTTGAGCCAGTCTCGGGCAACATCCTCCGAAACATTAGCTGCAGCAGCGAGCTTCTTAATGGCCGCCAAGCCTTTCCAGTAGCCCTGAGGGATGTAGTAGATATCCTCCAGATCTTTAATTTTGGTACTGGGTAGCAGCAGTCAATCTCTAAAGCAACTTATAAGCACAATACCAGTCGCTGCCAGCCCAAGAACGATGAAAGTGATCTCGCGGTCTTTCTACGGCTCGGATGGCACATAGAAATCCGACAGGCGAGGTTCAGGCTCGAGGGGCTCGACACGTTTGCCAGAGATCAGGCTGTATTCCCGCATGGCCTGGTCGACATCCTGGAAAGAGTGAACAGCGTGGCCTTCGCGCTGTAGCTCATCGTTGAGCCAGTCCAGCCGCGCGGTTCTCTTTCTCATCCACTCAGCCTGGGCCGCCTGTAGTCGCTCGACAGCCTCATTTCCTCATGGGCGTCTGCATGCGCTAGCTTGGAAAAGAGGTAGTTGCCCCCCTTAAACGCGAGGGCATTGACAACAGTGCCCCCTATCATCATTGCGACAGAGGCCATAGCTAGCTGGGTTGATACTGTAAGGGCTTATGCAATATATCAGCGGGGATCAAGCCCTCTTTGATAAGCAAATCTCGAAGTGCTAAGGCGATGGACGTGTCTAAAACCATCATCCCAATGTCATACATATCAGCGTCTAGCTTGGGCAAGGTTGCCCCTTTGAAAATCACCTTGGTCAGTTTTGCGGTGCCTACCGTAAGCGCGGCCACCACAGCGCCTTGGTAAACGGCGTTAACAATAGCTCTCCCATCAACACCTGCCATTATTCCATATAAAATGGATCTCTATTCTTTAATACGTTAGTATCCGGTCGCTTGGAGGGCGCAGTTGGGGCAGGTGCTTTAGTCCGCCGCATTTTCTGCCTAATTACACCGACGACTACTACAACGCTAATCACTCCGATAATCCAGGGAGTCCAGCCGCGGTAATCAACGGGCACCATTGGAAACAGCGGTGGTGGGGCCTGCTCATGCTCCGGGGCTAACTTTCGTTTCTTCTCACGAACAGCCTGCTGCAGAGCTAGAGACAACCTCTCTGCTTCACGACTCTTTCGAGCAACAGCTCCTCTCTTCCCAGCCGCAACTTTTCTGGGGTCCTTCGTCACTAGTTTCTCCGTCTCCTATGGAGCAATTTCGGGGGTCTCCTCCTCCATCTTGTTCTTGCTTAGGACAGATATGTCCAAAATGGCAGTGCCTAAAAGTTGCAAGCGCGACAGTTGCAGGTGCTAAGCACATACCGAACTTATGGTAGAGTTCACATGTAACCGTGTTTAGCGCATGCCCTAGAAACGGGTCTGCCTCCAGGTCTGTCACCAAAGCTTGATTATCAGCAATGGGGAGGAACATACTTGCCACTTGTGCGTACATCTGTAGCATAGCAGTGCCCAGGGTCTTTGTTATTGCCGCTCCAAGCCTCGCCTCATGCCTCGCATATAGCTTCTCAATTTCTTGATCAGGCAAGGCCTCAACCTGTTCCACTGTAAGTTTGGAGTACTTACTTCCTATATACTGTCCGACACGTCCCCCAGCCGCAAGTGCTGCCAGCCTTTCACGATGCAACGCATGTCCGGACTGTGGCGTTGTGGCAGGTGGTGTTGCATGTCCGGACTGTGGCGTTGTGGCAGGTGGTGTTGCATGTCCGGACTGTGGTGTTGTTGTAGGTGTTGCATCCGGAGCAGACTCTGCTGGCTTTGCCTCTTCACATAACAGCTGGTCGAGTATGGTGTCACAATCCATCACAGCGTTTGTAAATACCCAACGTCTAACTCTAATATAGGAATGCACAGCCCATCCAAGCACACAGCATGTGCATATCAGTTGTAATACAACTAAGGCTGTTACGGAGTAACAAAGCACTGCTTCATACATGCTTAAGTGGTGCTTAGCTGATGCTTAACATATGCTTAGTATCTAACAAACCTCACCAGCTTTGAGCACTTTATAAGAAAATGGGAACTTGGTCCTCAGTACCAGCTTTGAGAACTCATTAGCTTTGAGTTGCTTTCGCACCCCATCACGTTCCTCCCTAGAGTGGATGATGTAGTTCTCGTCCAGGCAGTCTTCAAAGCTATCCTTATCCTTGGAATGGAAGAGCGCCACCCACTGTCTGCGCCCTGAGGCCTTTCGCAACGGCGTTGTACTTCTGGGTTTGAACCACAGACTTTGCTGGGCATGTCGCCCGCTAAAAGCTATATAAGTCAACATAGTCCGCTTCTGCACGATAGCGTCCTCTGCGCTGCAGTCATCAATGATGTATAACGTCTGTGTCCCCTGAAACATTTTATAGAAGGCCTCTAGCCATTTGAGCAGCCGATCACCGGGGTCAAATATGAAGAGCCCGGGATCTGACCACATCCACGGCCGGGCCCGGTAAGTTTCATTTATCGTACCGAAGGACACGCAATGACAATATGCTCGAAAACGCCTCTGTACGGGCCTTCCAGGAGGTCGAGAATGAATTCTGTTTTACCACACGATGTGGGGCCCATGATGATGGCCGAGTATGGCTTAAGTGGGAACTCCACTAATAAACAGCACTAACGAATCTCCCGGTGTCGATGTTCAGCTGTCCGTCCATAACCAAATAAACGTAGCAGTACAGTGGTCCCGCAGGTTCGGCCTCTTTCGTGATCTGGAGAGTGATGTCCTCAGAGCCGTTCTCTACACGCCAGCCGCTGCCGTGAAGATGGTCATCGTCGGAGGTCCGGAAGTCGAGCCACAAGCAGAATTTTGTCGTCAAGTACTCGTCTAGACTGACATCGAACAATCCTAGCTCTTTGGCGACGGCGCTTGTCTCAGGGTGCCTTTTGAGGCCTCCAGCAAAGAATTTCCTTGCTTCGTCCCAGAGCTGGTGTGGTGCTAAGCCGTGCGAAAATAGCTGATTGGCTTGTCTTTCTACGATTACTTCAACTTTGGTGATCTGCGGGTTGTAAAACAACTCTGGTTGGCGTGCGAAATCCTTTTGGTTGGCGGGATGTTTCCATAATAGGAGAATGCCTTTCAAAGACTTACAGGGCGTGTTCAGATTGATGTTCCATATCGAGTCCTCCTTTTTCTGAGAGATCCGTCTATGTCGTAGGACCCACTCGTATAACACCACCATACGGCTCTCATACATGCTCCGAATTAGCCGGGCCTACGT
Organism: Cepaea hortensis; assembly: GCA_963921405.1. NCBI lineage: Eukaryota > Metazoa > Mollusca > Gastropoda > Stylommatophora > Helicidae > Cepaea > Cepaea hortensis. The sequence goes on from OY992884.1 coordinate 64,535,009, forward strand.
GGGTTCAGTGACTACTTCGTACTCGAGACAGATGTTTTCTAGGAAGTATGAGGAGTTGCCGGCATCTTTACCAGTTGCGCGAATCACGCGGGAAGCGTCGTTAAAGGTCAACTCAATCTCCAGCCGATCACTAAGAGCAGATTTGTAGAAGGGCGCATGCTTTTCAAGCAGCTCAAAGTCTAGTGGTATGTAGTACCTGTTTTTGAAGTCCTTCGCGATGGCCACGTCTCTCGCATTGGCGGCGGGCAGAACAACAGCATCCGGTGCGCCAACACGCACCTTGGTCACATTCATACCGGTGCTTGTATCGATGCCTTGATACACAGCGCTCGCCCGCTCCGATCGACTCTTCCAACGATCCAGGTAGACGTTGTAGACATCACTGTCCACAAGAGAGAAGACTTCATTGCCCGAGAGCCTGACGGTCAGCTTTTGAACCAGCGCTCGGCCGAGGTTCTGGACCACCAACCGGTTGACATCAGGGGAGCTGAGGTCGACATTGAATGCCAGCAGCACTGACCCAGGCACGATAACATCGTGTGCACCGAGATTGGGAAAACGAACTAGTAACTGCTGCTTCGGACCGATCGTAGAAGGATTGTTGGTCACGATTATCGTTTGCCGCAATCCTTTCACACCGAGCGGCTCCCCGGAGACGGCGGTAAGGGTTAAGCTTACGACCATATGCACTTGAAGACATGGCTAGTTGTTTATTGTTGTTGCTTTGTAGCAATATCTAATATGGATAGAGTTGAGCTGACTGAATTTGGTGGTGAAGAGGGGCCGCCTGAAACAGGCGAGGAAGATACAAGCTTCATCGACGACTTTGATATCGACAAGCCCCACACTGTTAATGTCGAGTGGCCGTCAAAGGGGTAGCCGTCACAGGGGGAGACGTCACAGGGGGAACCGTCACGGGGGAAGCCCAACTTACAAGTCTAGCTAGAAAACAGCGCCATTGATGACTATTTTAACAGCGTGAAGGAGCTGTGGGGTATCACACCTATAACAGGCAAAGATTTTACAAAAATTAGGTTGGGTAGCAAGAATGCGCTCTATGTTGGGCACGAAAGGATGACAAAGTTGGATGGCATACCTTTAGCTTTGAGTGGCCTCAGAGCGAGTACCAGAGAGGCACTGGGGTTTGAGAGAAAAATACCGCCAAAGGCTGTCACCATCCTCAAGCAGACTGATAGTGATCTGGCGGAGGAAGAAGCTGCTCTAGGTGGTGCAGATATCCAGGATGTCCCACAGATAGCTTCAAATATTGGCAATATCTTAGAACGGGCCATGTCGAGTCCAGAAGTGCAGCGTGTTTTAGAAACCTCACACGTAGACCAGTACCTGGGGGAGAAAGGCCTACCTCCAGTGAGAGAACTCCGGGGGCTCATGGCGCTTGACAAAGCGGTGACTACGATTAAAGGTAAGCTGACAAACTACCTCGTTATTCTCGACCAGCAAGATAAAGAGATCGCCATACGGTGGCGGAAAATGTTGATAGCACGCAATGAGGAGAGTAGGGATTTTCAAGAGCAAAAGATTGCAGATATTGAAGAAGCTAAAAAGAGGCTTTTAATAGAAGTCGCTGAGTTACACGAAGACTTTCGCACCCAATTCAGCCGGATCCGTGAAACGATTCATCGGGTGGTCAATGAAGACACCACACTGGGTGAGAGGCTGTGGACTCTATTCCGAGAGCAGGGCATCACCATAGCGAGCATTCTCACAGCGATCGGCTTCTTAATTTCCACTATCACCCTAGCCCTTACTGGCGGCGGTGGGTGTGGTGGAGGTGCACCCCCTACCCCACCGCGTGGCCCGCCACCTGGCCCTGGGGCTAAGGAATGGATTCAACAGAAGCTGAAAGACCTAGCGAGCCTTCTGGCCAGGCTAGCTGGTAAGGCTGCGGCGGCACTCCCGGGAATCATTGGCGGCATTATCTCCTGGCTCCTTAACTTTTTGAGTAAGGGTGTGGGATGGCTGGCTGGAAATCTCTGGGCATTAGTGGTTGCACTCGGTGGCTTGCTGCTGCTGGCTATCAGAGAGCGGCTATTTGCGAAGTAAATGAACTAACCATAGGGCCACTAGACCTGCTGCGACACCCCCAGCAATGAGTGCTATCTTTTCGTTTTGATGCTGCAACCCAGATGCCTTATCAGCTATGCTGGTGGTCGGCTGCGCTGGCTGAGCAATGCTGGGCAGCTCTACCGTCGGTGCCGACTGCGCAATGCTGGGCAGCTTTACGGTAGGGTCTGGGGCATTAATGGCTGTATTCAGGCCACGCTTTAGGCTTGGATCTGCGATGACGATCATGTTGTTATATCCAGCTATCTGGCCAATGCGGAGCAGCATGTCGCTGAGGGCCATATACAACCCCGTTCCAAAGACATAATTAACTTTTGATGTCAAGTTCTTTTAAGGCAATTCCTCTCATATATGTTAAACATCTCGTAATATTTTCACTTTGTATGTTGAAAATACAGGGCTACATTCACTCTTCATGACTATTCGACATACGTGCAGATAATGTAGTAAGAAATTAAAAGACGATGAGAACAGAGAATATGTTGATCCTTTTGTAATTGGTAGTAATTAAATATCAGAACATAGTTATGCAGATGATACAGTTCTCCTCTCAGATATAGATACATACACACATTGTGACTGTAACTGACTCAGAAAGCATGCTGAGTAGGGTGAGGACAGGCAGGCTTCGTGCAGAGTGACTTGCTTCGCTTCGGAGGTCACGGGTAGCAAGCATCACCTGGATTTTTTCTCCGGGGCATGCCGGTGGGCTGGGGAATGAACAGGTGGACAGATTGGCTGGCTTGGCAAAACTTGGTGGAGTATTGATGCATGACAAGACAGACATGGTTGCGGCCTTGTGGGAGCACGTGTACACCTCGGAGGTGCAAATGGATCACCATAATCTGGTAAGAATGAGGCAGCGATGTTTGACGAGGGAATCTGGCCGACGCTCGACGCTCATAGGAAAGGCGAGACGGACATATAATCAGATTGCTACTGGAACTATTAGTGTTGGAACTCTTCGCTGGCTGCCGAGGATGGGGACGGAGCGCTTATGGGAATGTCCCGAATGCTGTGATGTCGGTTCCTAAATCAATCAATCAATCAATCAATCAATCTCAGATAGTTTAACATGTTTGCCGACAATAATCATTCCTGTGCCAACATATGTATGTAAGTCATGGCCAATTTCGCAACTACTTTAAAAATGATGGTGGCATTTTAATTCAAAGGTCACAATACATTCTTAAAATATAATGGTTCAAGAAGAAGAAACAGACAGACATTCTACAAGATCTTAACATTGAATAAGACTGGCAAATAAACAGTAGCAAGTCTTGAAAACTGAAATACGTTGGATATATTAAATATAACAGTGGCTTGGAAAGAATGTAGACGGAAGGCATGGCTCATGGTAGAAGAAGCAAAAACCGACCAGCACGTCTCGTCTACTGCCAGTCATTTTTTATACTGTTGTTCCTCATTGCCAAATATGAAATCTTCTTTCTTGGTCTCTCCTGCTTCTCCTCCCTTCCAATTTTCGCGTTCCTAATAATTCCCTTGCCAGTAATTCGTAGAAAGTGAGTATCTCCAACCGGAAGTGGCGCAGAGACATGCATGCGCCACATCTTTAATTACAATGTTAAAGATGTATCCATATACGAGTCTTATACATTTTCAAAATATGAAAATTGTTACTAAAATACAGTCTTTGGATATGTTGTAACATAGTTTCTACAGCGTGCACATTAGATCTGGTACACATTGTCTTCGAAACCCATCGAGGCGTGTGATTTGTTGTTGTTTTAATAGACCTGGCTCCCATACCAAATCCAGTCTGGAATTGGTATCTGGGAATGTTCAGTGAAGTACACGGGGTCGATATGATAGTGACCACATCGTTAAATCATCGATGATTGGTCTATAAATGTATGAGGCTAACACGACATAACCAATACGTCTCAAGGCGTGGACACGAGTCTTTGACCTTGCTCTGCTTTAACTACTCAATCTGTACGGTAATATCACTTATGCATATTTATTTATTGGCACCTTGCCGTCTTGACAGACGATAGTTTGTGCTTTAAAAAGGCATAACAACTTTTACCCATGGCGGCAGCGGATGTGCCTGATTAGGTCAATTCGCGTTGCAAATGTTCGTTCACAGTGGGTGCACGTGAACACGTGGTCACCTCCACCATCACGCACCATGCATGTTTATACATGTTTGTATATGTGAATATATCTGTCGTGTATAGGTTAGTGGTACTTTTTAATGGGGGTGTTACTTTAATCTGGCGACTGTGTGGTGTTTATTATATGTGATGGCACGTGTTAATGGTGTATAGTTGTGATGTCTTTTTGTACTGTGACATATGTTGGGAAAATATTTTGCAAAATTCTTGAGAAAAGATTACGAACTACTATAGAATCCCAGCTAATCGAAACACAACTTGGATTTAGGAAAAACAAAGGATGCACAGATGCCATTTTCTCTTAGACAACTTATAGAAATATCAATCAAATTCAATGAAACACTTCATTTAGCCTTTGTCGACCAAGAAAAGGCATTTGATAGAGTAGATAGAAACAAGCTGTGTGAAATCCTTAAATAAAATTGTGTGAGTACACATCTAACAAACCTATGTAGAAGCTTATATAACAACAGTGAATACATAGTGAGAGCAACTGGAAGACACTCAGAACCCTTCACCATAAGATCTGGAGTACGACAAGGTTGTGGTCCTGTCCCCTCTCTTGTTCATAACATATATAGACACCATATGTAAAGAAACCAGCCAAGCAGAAACAGCAAGAATACCACATGACGAGAACACAGAAGAAGAACCTGCTGCAAATCTAACCATTAGAGAACTCGTGTTTGCGGATGACCACGCACTAATAGCAAAATCAGAAGCTGAATTACAAGACCACATGAATAGTCTAAACGAAATGTGTAGGGAACATAACATGAAAATTAGCACAAGCAAAACAGAGGTAATGACTATAACTAAAGAAGAACAAACAACAATAATTCACCTAAACGAACATCCCTTGAAACAAGTAAAGAGTTTCAAGTACCTAGGAAGTATAATATCTTCAAATGGTAGATCAGAAGACGAGATCGAAAATAGATGCAATAAGGCAAACCAACTCATTGGACAAATGGCACTAATACTAAAGAACAAACATGTATCAATAACTACTAAGAAAGCACTTTACAACAGTCTTCCTAACAACAGAGAAGAATACTCAACGTATCAAGAAGAGATAGGATCAGAAGTGAAGAAATCAGGACTAAAGTGGGGATTATAGCAGCACTAGATTTTATTAGAAATCAGCAAGTCAAATGGTTTGGCCATGCAAGTCGGTTACCAGTCAACAGCACACCACAACAAGCAATGATATACAGACCAGATGAAAACGGAGGAAGAGGCCGACCACGTAAACGTTGGACGGAGGGAATAGCAGAGTCCATGAAAATATCGATACATGAAGCCCATAATCGGGCACTCTCAAGATGTTTATACTTCACCTCGACACCGCAAGGCACAAGAGGAACGTGCTGAGATGAGATGAGATGGGACATATGTTCTTAACATATTCATATCACATTTAAAATGTCATTTTATAATCAAAACTATGACTTCAGTCTTAGCTAATATAACAGTTGTTACCATAATTATTTACCTTATGTCGCAAACCTTTACAGTGGTAATTTTACCATTCTTTTGTTTCCAGTGCTGAGAGAATACGAACAATCCGTTTGCTACAATAACTTTCCTAATGATCATCAATACTGGTCACACTGCCTTTCCGAACACAGTGAACCTACTTCTGAAACGTAAGTTATTACTTGTTAACAGTAAATGATTGGTTTGATAAAAGAGAAAGAGACGAATAACAATAAAGAAAGTCACTCCCATGCAAACATTTAAATGCTGACATCAGTTTTCGTTGGTTTATTACGAATCACCTTCAATATTCATTATCATTATGTGCCATGCCGATAAGCGTGGCGTGTCATGCTTCGGTTTCCCACACGATTACCAGAGTCGTGGATCAACTCTGTGCTCATGTCTCGACCATACCACATGACAAAGACATCCAAGTATTTACTTCTCTGTCTTCCCCTTGTTCTTTACCCCTCAATCTTGCCAGTTGTCAGCAATATTTTTACATTTATTTTTTCTCATAACGTGTCCATACAACTGTGACAGTCTACGTCTAATTTCTCTATTCAGTTAACGGTGTTCATTTGTTTCTTGTAGACTTGTTCATTGGTTTTTCTGTATGCTCATGGTATTATTTGCATTTCCCCCAGAAACCACATTTCCACAGCCATTAGATGATTTCAGCTTGTCTGCTCATTGTCCACCCTCGACATCCATGCAAAAGTACACGTTCTATTAGCACCTTTACACTCTTTTTTCCTGTTGCAAATGGCATCATTTTAATGGTCAGTATATTTCCATCTAGCACAAATCTACCTTCGTCATGACGATTCTTGTTCTAATCTCTTCAAGGCATCTCCCATTAGATGTTTTAACTGTTCTGAGATAATTGTGCCGATTCACTTGTTTAAGAAGATTCCCAATTACTTGCATATTGCATTGTGGTATTTCTTTCTTCCTAGTGACGACCATAATCTGTGTCTTCTTCAATTTAATATAACCATAGTTATTCACTGTGTGCAACAAACGCATTTACTAAATGCCGCAGATCGTTCTCATTGTCTGCAATCATCCGCATATCTAATCATATTGATATAAAGTCCCAAATAGGTGATTCCAGTTACAACTTCTAAATTTCTGTAAAAACTGTCACTGCTTAGGGAAAAAGAAGAGGAGACATTGTACATCCCTGTCGCACATCTCTTTTAATAGGATGAAATTGACCTACTTCATTATTAATCTTTATGGCAGCTTGTGGTCTAAGGTCTTTAGCATCAATTTGTAGATCTGCAAGCATCTTCATCATTTGCCACGTCTCATGTTATCGAAAGCCTTTGTGTAGTCAATGAAGCTAAGATCTAGGCTTTATTTACTTTTATAGAACGTTCAATTAATGTTCTTGTTTGTCCATCAAGAATTATGATGACCATTCATTTCATCCAGAGGGGTTGCAAGTATGGAACTGTGAGTTCTAAGATGGCTAATAAGGCCTATTTTGTCTCGAAATGTTCTTTGACAATGTGGACAAAAAATTCTTGACGTTTCTGGAGGAGGATTTCCTGCAGTGGTTTTTCTGTCCTGCCTTTTCTTCACAGCCCTTGCCGTCCTGGTTGCCTCACACGTGACTGCACCCTTGCGAAATGATGCACGCCACGAATTTCGGTCTCTGACTGTAGTCTCCCAGGTGTCATGATGAATTCCAAAAGCTTTCAGTGAGATTTTCAGTGTCTTTCAAGCGTTTCCTCTAGCCGCCTTGGGAGCGTTTACCACGACGCAACTCGCCGTAAAAAAATCGTTTAGGGAGCCTGTGATCTGGCATGCGAGTCAAGTGACCAGCCCAGCGAATCGATTAATGTTATTAGCATATATACAGCATTTTCTATACCCATGCCTTCTACGAACCCATATAGTTCTTCTAATTTGGGCTGTATTTTCTTCATAACTCGTTGCATGATGATTCTTAGAAAAATCTTCGTGATGCGGCTTATTGTACTAATTATTCTATGTTGATCACATTCCAAGGCTTCTGATTTCGTCCTGATTGTAATAAATATAGAATTATATAATTCAGGAGGTATACTTCCAGTATCACATATTGTGATCAGCAGTCTGGTGACCTGGTCTATAACATTGCTAATTTCTGTTGTGATATTGTCTGGACCTGAGGTCTTGCCAGTTTTCATATTGTATAGGGAATTGTAAACTGCCTTCTTCAAAATTGATGGTCCTTTATTATTACTCCAAACATCATACCGTTCTTCTCATGTATCATCAAAAAGGTCTTTCACATAATCTGACCACGCATGTAAAATCTGATCTTTTTCTATAACGATTTTGACATCATTTGCATTTAGGCAAGCTGTTGATTTGTGTTTTCTTTTATTAGTGATACCATTAATTATTTTGTGCAGTAATTTGGTATCCCGGGTGTTGTGATGGTTTTCAGTCTCCCTGCATCTTTCCTCACACCATGATTCTATTGCCTCTTTGCACACTTTCCTAGGTTTCGTGTGAATCTCTTCATATTCTTCATTGTTATTTTTCGGTTACGTCTTATTTCCGTGAGTTTTAAGATGTCTGCCGTTATCCACTGTTTACGTCTCAAAACCTTCATTTTTGGGATAGTTGTTTCTGCATCTTGGTTTACTGATTTCTTTAACATTTCCCATTGGTCGCTGACATTTTAAAATAATGTTTCAATATCGGACAATGCATCAAAACTTTTCGTTACCTCTACGTTTAATTCATCATTTATCCTCTCACTCTTCAGTGCATGTAGATTAAATTTTGTGTTTCTTGGTGTATATTTGATCTTCTTTAACTTTATATGTATATTGTTTATTATTAATCTTTGGTTGCTGTTGCAGTATTCGCTTAGTTTAGTTTACGCGACTTTAAAAGGCATTTCGAAATCTTCTGTTAGTTAGAATGTAATCTGATTTATGACTGTCAACAACCTGAATTCACACAAGCACGCTGGTTCCTTCATTCACACCTCATAATTACAAACACATCTTTGTGTGAATGTGTCATATATTATTGAAGGGAGTGGGAGATCACTGTAGTGCATGCCCCATTTCTAAACAAAGAAGTTAGGCCCCATCCTCTTCTATCTTCAATAACCCCAGAATATGACCCTCGAGTTATCTGCAGGCCTCGTCTTATTTAATTTAGTCTAGGAGATATAGATTATGGCCCTGGTGAGAATAATAAATACCAACTGGGATTCTGCCCCTTCTCCAAAGATTCTTATAGCTCTTGAGCCCCCCCCCCCCCCTTTGTTTATCAAATCTGAGGAAAGTCTGGAGAATTCTCTCAGCCTGATTTATGTTGAGAAAGCATGGATATTGAGCAGTTGATAGACCTAGTCTTTCCTCCCCATTTTTAGTATTTCATCATGATTGAATTTGTTTTTAAACAATTAAACACATAACCAATCACAATAGATCTTGACCACATGATGTACACATTAAATGATGAATCACAGATAGGTTGAACTAATAAATCAACATAAGATCAGTGACAGTTAATTATTTATTGAATGGACCTGGTAAATACACTTTCTCTTGTGGTTTGCACAAGATAAATTAGAAAAAATGCATATAGGACCAATGTCACAGACCACCAACAAACAAGCATCAATACATGAGATGTCAATAAGAGTGGAAACACGGTATACATTTGAATGTTGTACATGCTAAGTGTGAAGATGATGAATCTACATTTAGGTATCAGTTCTTGAAAACTGAGTGTTGTGTGTTTTCTTTCTAAGAGAGAGAGAGAGAGAGAGAGAGAGAGAGAGAGAGAGAGAGAGAGAGAGAGAGAGATATGTTACAGATCACGGAGTCTGAATATAACTGAAGGCAACTGTAATAAATGAAGTCAAGGCTCCGACCAAAGTGTATATGTGTCCGTTTATTAGTCCATGTATAAAAACGTATACAGTAAGTTGAAACACTTCTGGCTAAGTCGAATGCTGAGTTGGGACTGCCCTATGTTTATCCTTGACGTCACTCGTGAGCTTCCCTAACAACTCGTTCAATTGTGCTCACACGTGCATCATTCATTTCCCAAACCCTTTTCTATTTCACACCAACTATCTCCCAAATTACTAACAGAGATGGTGCTCTGTTATATTCCTCCCTTTCTTTAAAAAGACTTATCTTAAAAAAGTCTTACCCCTAACCTACTTATTCTAATTAAAATCTTAACCGCAACATTATTTCTCCCTCTCTTAACTAATAAACTTCCTTTCTATTCCTTCAAGTCCAATTCTCTACCTGTCTCTTATAGCGAACTGCTATGTTCTGTGATACTTCTTCTTCGTTTCTGAGCCCACAAGTTTTCATTAAAAAACACAGTTCATAAGGATATTTCAATTCATATATACAATTGTTCATAAAATCGTTGGTAAATAATTTGCGTTATGTAACTTTTCATTCTCTCTCAACATCAACAACACAACACAGGATAGACAGAAAAGATGGGGTGCGCACTCAGTTATGAAGACATAAAGAAGCAGTCAAAAAACAATCACATTTACCTCCCTTGCAAACGCAAAAACATTTACAAATAAAGGTTTTTAAAAACATCTTTTATGATCTATGAACATATATCTCTGTTTGTTATAAATTAAGTCGATCTAAAATTTCTTCCATATACTCAATATTTGTACTGTCATCCACACCCATGACTATATTTCACCTGTCTCATGTCCCATCATGAAATCATTAACAATGTTCATTTTCCATGAACATATTTTATATTAATTAACGCTGTTTATCACAGCTCCTATATTTACTCCCTCACATCCCATGGCAAGCATCCTTGTTCATGTACGTATCTAACCCTGTACCAAACCATATGCACTGCTATCCACAGCCCCCTTAATATCCATTCTTTATTAACCAACTTCTTATATTTTCTAACTATCACGGCCTCTTTTTTCACCCGCTATAGACGTTAGTCACGTTTATTCCTTAATATAATATGGCATCCAATCCATATACCTTCAATCAATGCTGACTTAATGCAGCTCCTATTTCAACTCCCCCAGAACCCTTTTATTTGTGTAGTAACCATTATAAAACCTCGTCATTTAAGTATGGCATATGTGTCCAAAACTTCATAGCCACTATGTAATTAACCTTCCTATCCTAAAACATTAACGCTGATTGGCGCAGCAGCCTTCTTACCAGCACAAGGTACTCATGTTTATTAAAACGTATTACTCATATGGAGAATGTGTCTCTCTTCTAGTCCTCAGTCGTTTGTTAACTATTTTCTGAACGAAGGGTTTTAAATAAAGCCCCGATTTATTCGTCTTTATTCTAAACAAAACAATAACTGCTTGTGAACACAAAAACATATTTTAACAATTTTCAACTTATTTGTAAACAAGGGTAAATACTATTCAATACACATGACAATTCAACTAAAATCATAATTCATTAGCCAACCAAAACGAAGTCAAAACAAGATATCATACCCCCCACGTTTTGAAGACAAATTTTCTTTCCTCTCATCTCAAACAAAGGTAATCAACCCATTCAAAGAAAGACATTATTTAAAATAATATGACATACATCCTATCCATTGTTAGTCACTTTTACGGACTAACAATAAATTATTTATCTATTAAGAAAACTCAACAAGTCAAATCTTAAAATCAAATGGGAATAAAAATACATCTTCAAGACCACACGAGAATTTACATCCATACTATCTAACTTATTACTAAAATATACAACATCATGTCTACTCCTCAAGACAATTCACCACTACTATTAATTAAGCTATTTGCCAATCTGTTTCCATACTTTATCTGTAACTCACAGCCACCGCATTTCATCAATTATCAATTTCCTCTTTAAACCACAAATTTTTTTTTACCTGCTGGCTGCAGTATTTTCTATCAATTTATTTACTACGTCTCCATTTCTTTAGTAATTCAAGATTTTTCTGTATAAGTGCTATCTCCACATCAATGTCTTCATCCTCTCGTAGAGAAATATTTTCCTTCATGCTACTATCTCCATTAGATTCCGAATTTTCATCCATTCCTTCTTCTTCATCTGTATGTCTATTGCTAGCAGCCGCTAATTTTTTCCTTTCTATATCCAATCTAATCTGTCTATCATAGTTTCTTAACGATCTTTCGAGTAGTGGCATGTCATCGTCGCTTGATGAATTTTCTCTAATTCTCCTCTGTCTTTTCACTTCTCTTTCTCTCTGTCTTTCTATTCTCCTTTTCACTGCTTGTCTGGTATTTTTGAATGGAGCGGTTACTCTTCTTCCATAGATTTAACACTATCATAACAACCATCATACGTATTCCTCTCTTCTTTCATCAACGTTTTCCGTATTGTCTGTTCATAAGTATCATCGTAAACTGGTGTTGTTATTAATTGACTTTGTACCGGATCTTTTCCAAAATCTGGAGGTATTGTAGCTCTTCTGACGAGTTGTCAATCTGAATATAGGTCGTCTGAATAATAATAATAATTATTATTATTATTATTGTTTCTCTTATCTTCATTATCTCTTCTTAAGTGCTCTACGTGTGCCCTTGCTACATGTCCTGTAATTTGGTTCTTTATAATGTATGATACAGTACCTAACCTTTCTAAACTAAAATAACCTGGAATCCAATGAGCATCAAATTTGGAGTTCCTTCTATGCTTCTTATAATAAACTCTATCATCTACTTTAAATTCCTGTAATTGTGTATTTTTGTTTGCGTACCTTTTCTGTCTTTCTCTGGCTTTAATTATATTGTTTCTTAACCTTACATGTGCTTTGTGCATTTCTTTTAAAATAGCTTCCTGAAAATCCTCCCCCATATATTTACGTCTTGGTTTTAACAGATTGTCAATTGGTAGTTAGTTAGTTAGTTAGTTAGTCGACAGATCATCCTCATTGCACATCGAACCATTCAGTCCATAAGTGCTCGGATCCCCTCCTCAGCAAATCCCGCAGCGTGTAGCGGCTAACGACGCCAGTTCTGTGTTGGTTTATCAATCTTCTTTGGCTTCCTGCGTAGTGTTCTTGTTTGGCCACACCTCTTTTAATTTGCTGCTCTCGCAGTCTGGCCATTGTTGTAGATTCACAGTCATCACTTGGTTCTCGCAAAAGTCTTACTTCTCGTAGAGCATTCAGAATGTCGGCCTGGTCCATGGCGCGTCCACCCTCCACAGTAGCCTCACCTGCGAGCTTGTCAGTCCGCTCATTTCCTTGTACTCCCGCATGCCCTGGCACGAAGATGAAACTTATCTTTGCCTGTCGAGACCGCTCCAGAGGCAGCAACCAATCTCTTCGGATCGACCCCTCCTCTATCCTCTTGATTGGTAGTATAGACTCTCTCCCGTGTAATAAGTAGAATGGTGAAAACCCTGTTCCCTCATTTTGATTTGTGCGTATCGCGCTTAGTGCAGATCCCAAGAAAAGGTCCCAATCTTTTTCATGTTCATCGACAATTTTTGCTATAATATTATACAATGTTCGATGTTGTCTCTCATTCTTAGCATTTGAAGAAGGTCTATAATACGAGGTTTTTATATGGTTTATATTCAAATCTTGTAATAACTTCTCAAACTTCTTGTTCACAAACTCCTTACCATTATCTGTAAGTACGATCTGTGGGCAACTAAATCTTGGTATGAACTCCTGTAGAAAAATATTAATGACGGTATCTGCTGTTTTATACGGAATCGCATAAATTTCTGGCCAGAGACTATAGCAATCCACAACATGGAGTAGATATACATTCCCCAATAGTGTTCTAGGGTGAGGACCTGATATATCCAAGCTTACTTTCTGCATTGGAAATTGTGGAATGTCAGTATCTTGTAAGGGACATTTGATTGTTTTCATATTTCTTAATCTACACTTCTCACACACATCAACGTATTTACAAGCAGTTTTAACTAAGTTCGGCCAATAATATTTATTATTGAGTGCTTTTACTAACTTATCACGACCAAGATGACCATTCTCATCATGATATGCCTTTAGAATCTCAATTTCCAGATGTTTTGGAATGTATTTTCTCAACTGTTCGCTTCTTTCATTCACGTAATATAACTGATCATCATCCTAAAATTTCTTACAACTGTTCTCACCCGTTTCGTTCAATTTTTGTTTTATTTCCACAACTTTCGGATCTAATTCTTGTTCTTCTTTCATATTAAATTGTCATAAATGTGGGTCTTCCGCTCTAGGTTCAGATTCTTGATCCGACGGTAAACTCCTAAAATCTTCTCTATTTAATATGACAGAATCTAATATATTTACTTGCCAGTTTCGGTCGTCTATTTCGGGTTCACCCTCATCCTCAATGTTTCCTGATGTCTCTGGATACGGAATTCTGGATAATAAATCCGCACAGGTGTTGTCCCTACCGGCTACGTACTCTATCTTCGCGTTGTACCCCTGCAAATTCAACGCCCATGTCTGTATTTTTCTGTTCTGCACTGGAGCTTCTAGTAAAGATTTTAATGGCATGTGGTCAGTTCTAATAATGAAATTGGCGTTATGTAAATAATAGTTAAGTTTCTGAAGAGCATAGTGGATAGCGTATGTCTCTTTTTCTATAGTAGACCATTTTCGCTGAGATTTACTAAGTTTGTGTGACAGGAAATAAATTGGTCTTTCATTCTTAACTCCTGGTATTCCTGATTTTTCTCCTTCATATAGTTGTGCTAAACATGCTCCTATAGCATTATCTGAAGTATCTGTATACAAAATTAACTGTTTATCTAAATCTGGATGTGTCAATAGTAGCACTACTGTTAAGCTATTTTTTAAAAACTCAAATGCTCTTTGACACTCATCATTCCACTTAAATCTAGCGTATTTGCCAGTCAGGTTAGTGATGGGCTCTGCTATTTTTGAGAAACCTGGAATGAAACGACGATAGTACCCACATGTACCGATAAAAGCACGAACTTCTTTTACGTTGGTTGGTGGAGGCAATTCTTTAATAGCTTTTACTTTATCCTGATCTGGTTTAATTCCATCTCTATCAATAATGTATCCCAGGTATTTAGTTTCTGTTTTTAGAAATTCACATTTGTTGAGTTTCAATTTAACATCATGTATTCTTAATCTGTCAAATACTAATTTTACATGTTTCAGGTGGTCCGGTACGTCTCCTGCTGTGTAGATCAAAATGTCATCTATGTATGCTAATGCAAACTGTTGCATGCCTTCTAATACTTGATTTATTAATAGCATATAGTGAGAAAGCTCAGTTTTAACGCCAAAAGGCATTCGTAAAAATTCATAAGAACCTGCGTGTGTACAGAAAGCACATTTCTTTTGAGCATCTGGGGACATAGGGATACACCAAAATCCTGACCTTGCATCTAATGTAGTGAAGAAGGTAGACCCATTAAGTAAGCCTAAAATATCGTCTATCACGGCAATGGGTAAGCTACATTCTTAGTGATTTTGTTCAACGCGCTGTAGTCGCAACAGAACCGGTGTGAACCATCGGCCTTGGTCACTATGACGATCGGAGATGACCATTCTGACTTCGATCTTGTTATTATTCCTGCGCTTTCAACATGTCTTCTATTGCCTTTTCGACAATTTCTCTATTCCTTAAGGGAGTTCTATACAGTTTCATTTGTAGAATTTCTCATTTGTCTTCTTCTATCATAAGTATTTTCATTACCTGCCTCCAACGTCTGTATTCCTCCTCTTCTATTCCATCCGAACCTTGTTTGTCCGATCTCCATGGGCTCTTCAATCCTATCCTCCCGACTAGTTCCTATTTCTCGTCCTACTCTCAGTCTAAATCTTCGTCTCATATTCTCTTCCTGTACAGCTATATCCACAGTTTGTGATAATCTCTCAGAGTTTTCTCTCATTAATTTAAACTTCAGTCCATCTGACTTCATACCGTCTACAAAAATCCCGACTAACATTCGTTCCACTTCCTCTCCTCGTACATTCTGTCCCAGGAATGCTTCTTCAGCCAGGTTAATCAACCTATCACTAAATAATTGTACAGTTTCTCCAGTGTTTTGCTTGGATTGTCTTAACACTGAAAACGCATGCTGAGGATCTGTGATTTCAGCATACTTGCGGGCCAAGTCATCCTTGAACTGCTCCCATGTCTCATCAGTATTTGCCTCTAATTTTCTTCGAATGTGATCAGAAACTGGTGCTATAGTGGCTTGATAAGCAATTTTAATCTTTTCCTCATCCGTTGCCGCGACCAAAAATGCATGTTTCTCTACCGAAGTCATCCATTTCTTGAAATCTTTGGCCTGTCCACTAAATTTTTCAATCTCTGTCCCTATTCCTTGTTGTTTTATTGCTGTGTTGAGTCTGCCTATTGCCGTGCCTACTCCAGTCAAAACCTGTGTCAACAAAACTTGTTCCTCTGCCATGTTGAAATATGCTGAAATAGTTTTGCTATATAATATATATAACCAAATTTACAATCACAATTTAGTTAATAATTATCAATAGGTATACCACTATAGTTGTCTTTAAAATAAATAAGGGACGTAATCAACTGTTTTTCTTCCTATGAGGGTGAAGTGTCCTAATTAATAAATCAATTTTATCTAACACAGAATGTTAAGTTATATTAATTAAATCTTACATTAATTTAATAAACAGTCATGGCTGAAATACATCGTCCACAGGTCCAAGAGAAAAGTAAGTCCAAATATACCGACTGAAGATTGTTCTTGCTACAGAAAAAACTTTACATAAAAAGCTTTACATAAAAAACGAGCGTGTCGTGTTCCTCTCTCCATCATAGCGAAAGGAAAACTTCTGAACTCTTGATTTCACCCATGGTCGGGCACCCCAGACTTGTGGCTTTTTTTCACCCGAAAAAGGGCACTTCTGGACGACTTCACCCGAAAAAGGGCACGTCTGGAAACGGCTCTATCTTAATGAAGCTATTTAAATAGGGTCTCTTCTTCAGCAGGACGGCAACCCACTATGCCCACCCGCTTCCGAAGATTCCACATTAACGTTATCGCTTTGCTTGAGTAACATTTTGATAAGCCAGAGTTCAAGATAGCTGCATTTATGACCAAGCTCGAATGGAGTTGATTTTTGCAAGTAGTAGAGTTTCCTCACTCGGAGCCAAAGATCGAAAATCGAATGAGCAAATGGTTTGGTTCAGTATAAGCTTTGACCATAACCTCTCGTGATTAAGGATGAACTCTTCACAACTCCTGACTTCACTTCAGGCAACCAAGGTCAGGTTCAATAACATGATGACGATAACGGCTCCTGACTTCACTTCAGGCGACCAAAGTCAAATTCAATGACATGAGGACGATAACGGCTCCTGTAAAAAAACATTTCAAGGCAGCATATTGGCATTCCAAAAAACAACGGCCAGGTGCCCAAGTCTGGACAATGACGATGGCAGCTCTGTTCCCCAACTCAGAATATTATACTATATTTCGTGTGACGGTTTTAAGGAACATCAGCTCCATCAGAAAGATTTGCAGATTCTATTTTGTTGGCTTTTCAATAATACACGACTTCAAGTTTCCGTGGCCTTTGATAATTTCTATCTTCTAGAATTCCATTGTTCTGTTTTGTGATGACAACTTCTATGGTCGCTTGTGGCCGCGACAGCTCAAATCATTATCCTGGTATATGGGCAGCATTTCAGACTGTTACAGATCACGGAGTCTGAATATAACTGAAGGCAACTGTAATAAATGAAGTCAAGGCTCCGACCAAAGTGTATATGTGTCCGTTTATTAGTCCATGTATAAAAACGTATACAGTAAGTTGAAACACTTCTGGCTAAGTCGAATGCCGAGTTGGGACTGCCCTATGTTTATCCTTGACGTCACGCGTGAGCTTCCCTAACAACTCGTTCAATTGTGCTCACACGTGCATCATTCATTTCCCAAACCCTTTTCTATTTCACACCAACTATCTCCCAAACTACTAACAGAGATGGTGCTCTGTTATAGATAACCTTATGATTTGGAGGATTGGGATAGGCCTGGGTCCCTTGACTGATAGATCCACTTCAGGTCTGCCCGTGTAGCTCCTCTGAAGGCCTCCCCATACTCTGCTCATGGCCAAGTCATCCTCCATCTCAAGTGCGGTTCATCTCTTTCTCTCTGTGGTCTGGTTTGGTTGTTGGCCAGTTGGATGCCCATTGGTTGCCCATGGGTTGCCACCAAGAATTCACTGTGTAAAATTCACATAAACATATACAATCCTACCAATACAATATTCTAGAAATAGGTCAGAAGAAACCTAAATTCCTGAAGTAGGAACTAGTCCCCCCCCCCTCTCTCTTCTTTTCTCTAAGCTAGTGTTGGGTTAATATGGGGTGGTCAGAGTTTATCACACTGTGTACGCCTTGTCTCAGTTGGTTCCTGCTGTATGTAAGTTCTCATTAAACCTGGGGTCAGTGAGACGTGTACAGTAAGACAGTGACAAGAGTGAGGAGGTGTCAAGATGCATGTAAATAAATGACATACATTTATAACATTTCTATCACTCAATTGGGTTTGTAGTGTGTATAAATGATTCTCTGTGTTTTCCCAATTAACCAACTTCTTCTTCGTATAATAACTCCTTTCCCATTATCTGTTGTTGTTGTGTTGAGTGTTGGGTGGTGTGGTGTTGAGTGTTGGGTGGTGTGGGGTTGTGTTTTTAAGTTGTGTTGAGTAATGAGTTAAGTTCACTTCTGGTGGTGGAGTTCCGCGAAGCACAACTTTTCTGATGTAATGCAGTTCATAAGTGCCCTTATCTAATTGAATTTTGACACAAATATAAATATTTATTCCATCAAACACTATTTATTCAATAGATGAAGGAGAAAGGGAAGATTTGATTTCTCTTTCAGCTTCCTAAGTTGAAAATAGACATAGATAAGTCTGTTTTAGAACAAGGCACTCATTCTAGTACACGAACTGTCATTTTAGCTGTAGATAGTGATAGCATTTTTAGCAGTGTTTCTGATGAAAGGCACAAGATTGCGTTAGAATCATCACTTCGTACAGTTTTCCAGAATAGAATGTAGTAGTATTATGCACTTCTTAAAGTTAATAATTATCTTTAAGAATATCAGAGATTGCAGTATTCGAAGAGAGTAGTAGATTGTCAGTTCGCCCTGGAATCGGCTCTGCGTCGTCAGAATCTACAGTCGATCATTTTACATTTCAGAGGGTTTAATTAATAATAATACATTTCAATTGACATTACAAACACTGGATACCCTTTCTGGATACTTGATAAATCTGGTCATCAGTTTAATCTAAGGAATTACAAGCTCACCTCGGATTCAGACATTCTGCCTTCCCTATTTGAAAATCGGTCACACTAGCTTTCACGTCTGTTCATCAGGCAGTTTGCAGAAAGATATATTAACATATTCTTAGCGGGTTTTCAAATGGAGGCGTTGTCACGTGTCTCTTTTTATCCAATGATCTCTTGTGCCTTGGCTGATGAAATCTTTCCCAGAATTGACGTCATCTGTCACTTGTTAAGTTCCAGTTTTAGTTATGCGCCGTCAATTGTTTTACATTTCCCCCTCTTCTTGGCGTGCATTCTTGGCAACTGAATAATGGTGGATAGTGGTTATGCCACATGGCCCCACCCCAGATTGTTCTACGGTATGGAACTATGTTTCCAACATTTTCAGATATCAAGCTGTTCCCTTGTTTTCCTCCCTTGTATTCTCTTCTGCATCTTATTGACCTAGTTCATCAGGCACTGGGTGTCGACTCAGGAAGTCCGCTCCCACATTCATTTTCCCTGGAACGTATTCAACCTGGAACGAGTAAGGTTGAAGAAGCAGCGGCCACCTCATAAGTCGAGCATTCAGAGTCTTGGATGCTGCGAGAAACATGAGTGGTTGATGGTCACATTGCACTGTGAAGTGTTTGCCATATAGGTATGCCTAAAATTTCTGTACACTCCATACGAGCGCAAGACATTCTCTCTCCTTAGTACTGTAATTTCTCTCTGCTGCATTTAATTTCCTGCTAGCATAGGCTACAGAGAATAGCTCTGATGTTACATCTCCCTTTCTCTGCAACAACGTTGCCCCAATTCCTATGTTACTGGCATCGGTGCGCAGCACGAATGGTTGGTCGAGGTCTGGTAGATGTAAGACTGGATGAGCAGTTAATGAATGCTTTAGTGCTGTGAAAGCTCTCTCACAGTCAGCTGACCAAGTGACTTTCTCTGGTTTCCCCTTTTTGGTAAGATCCGTTAAAGGTGCTGACAGAGTGTTGAAGTCCTTGATGTATTTTTGATAGAATCCACATAGGGATACAAATGATCTTACATCCTTCTTTGTTTTTGGACGAGGTGCTCTCTGGAGTTTGTCCAAATTTCCCTCTTGTGGAGTTATCAGTTCATGAGATATCTTATGACCTAGAAAGTCCAATTCTTGGAATCCTATTTGACACTTCTTTGGTCTAGCCGTCAATCCAGTTTCTCTGAGGCGCCTAAACAAAAGATGCAGTGTTTCTACATGCTCTTCAAATGTTTCAGTTGCGATCAGGATGTCATCCATGAAGTGACTGATGTCTGGATGCTGTAGTGGGTCAAGTAATTTTCTCATCATACGTGTAAAAACGCTTGGAGCATTACTTAATCCGAATGGAAGAACGTTGAACTCATAGTGTGCTCCAGGCGTGCTGAAAGCTAACCATGGTCTAACTTCCGGTTTTACAGGAATCTGACAATATCCCTTACTGAGATCAATCCTAGTAAAGTACTTAGCTCGGTTGAGTGCTGTGAAGAGTTTATTCTGATCAGGCAGAGGTTCTGCTTGGAATTCAGTAATGGCATTGAGCTGTCGATAATCGATGCACAATCTATGTTCTCCAGTTGGCTTTCTCAATAAGATGACGCTAGCACTGTAAGATGATTCAGATGGTGAGATTATCCCTGCGGTGAGCAGCTGTTGTATTTCTTACTCTAAAGTCTTTTTGCTTTGCATAAGGAACTGGGTAAGGCTTGACTCGCACAGGCACTGTGTCAATTAAATTCATGTCAAATTCCTCAAAATCAGTTCTTCCTGGCTTATCAGTAAGTACTTCTGCATATTTTGTCATAAGTTCCCTAATCTGCTTTTGCTGATCCTTTGTTAAGTTGGGATTGATTTCCACATCCTTAAAGGTCTCTTTGGCTTGCAGTGGGTACTCGACTCCCATTAATGATCCTTCTTCGACTTCAGTAGCCACACTCATGGCCATCAGATGTGCAGGTTCGGTGGGTGAGTGTCTTTCATGATACTTCTTCAAGAGGTTTATGTGAAATACTTTCATCTTGCCTTTGACTGAAATTCTGTACTTGGTACATGAGATCTTCTCCGTCACTATATAAGGTCCTCTCCATCCAATTTGCAGCTTATTCTGACTGTTTGGAAGCAGCAACATCACCTTCTCTCCTACCTCTAACTCTCTATCCTTTGCCTTGCTGTTGAAGTTACGAGCAATTCTTCGTCTGGCTTGACGTAGATTGACATTCGCTTGTTTCCAACTGTGTTGTAAACGATTTTTCAACTCGGCAACATATGTAGATGCAGTAACGACTGTATCATCTGTAGTATTATCGGTCCAGGTTCGAAGTAACGCCTCAAGTGGTCCTTCGATCGGTCGTCCAAACAACAGTTTGGCTGAAGCAAAACCTGTTGAGTGATGGGGTACTTCCCTGTTAGCGAATAAAGCTGCTGGTAAATACAAGTCCCAATCCTCTGTCTTCTTCTGGGCAAGATACTAATCAATGTCACGTTCCACCTTTCCACAAGTCCATTTGACTGAGGGTGATATGGTGAACTGAAGATATGGCGCGCATGAAAAAGTCTTAATGTCTCTTCCATGAGCTTACCACGAAACTGTGAACCGTTGTCCGTCAAGATCCTTTGTAAGAATCCTAGATGTGTGAATATTCCTAATAATGCATCAGCGACGTGTTTGAAGTCACAGCTGGGCATAGGAACCGCTTCGGCCCACATGGTTGTTGTGTCCACAAGCGTTACTCTGAAATCGGTTTCGCATCTTCGTTGCTGAGAGAAGTCCGACTATGACTACAGCCACTTTCTCAAATGGAAATCCAGTGATTGGCGATTCACCCAACATTGCCGGTGGTGTCCGGTGTTTTTGGTGATACTTTCTGACACTGTGGGCATGATTTTACAAACCGTTGTATGTCTGAATTCATCCCTGGCCAAAAGTAGTGAGTTGTAATCCGCTGTGTAGTAGCGTTGATACCCATATGCCCACTGAATGGTAGACTATGACCCATTTCCAAGATCTGAGTCCTGTATGGAGTTGGTACAACAAGTTGATTAAACTCTTGTCCAGCTCGTCCTGCTTTTCTGTAAAGAAGTGCTGACTTCATGAACAGATCACTTTTTACGTAGAGGTAAATGTGATGTTGGCAGTTTTCTGAAGCAGGGTTCCAAGGTGCTGTCGGTTTCTTGTGCCCTCTTCAGTTCCTCCGTTCGAGGGATTTGCGTAGTTGTTTCTGGAGTCTTTTTTGCCTGGGATCGAGGGGTCATTGTCGCCAGCGTCACAGGTTGAACATGTTCTCCTAGAACGATAAATCTACAGCCGAGGATTACAGGATATATTGGAACGTCCAAGACTGCTGCCTTAATTGTCCCAGAGACATACCGCGAGGCTATGTTCACTTTTGCCACTTGAAGAGGCGTATTTGTTGAAATCTTCAGTGGTCCCTGTAATTCCACTATTTCCTCTGTCACCTGTTCAGGGTGAACTAAGGATGATGAAACAACACAGTCATACGATAACCCAGTATCATATAAACAGGTCGTTTTGAATCCATTTAGCAAGATGGATTCTACAACCGGAATACGAGATGATGTGTCTTGATGAGGTGTCTGTTTGGACGTTTCACCAGTGCTCACTCTTCTCTCTTTCCGTTTGGCCAAACAGGCCGCTGTGTGTGGAGGTGGCTTCTTCCTGCAATTCTGAAATGTGTGACCTCTAATTTTGCAATGGGTACTGAATGTTTTGTCCTCCTTCGGCGCTATTTGGGCTGTGTTTTGAGTGTTTTTCTTGGATTTCCCATTTTTGTTTGGTGGCTAAAGTGTTTTCACCCTCCTTTGGCTTTGGAGTTTTATATTGAGAGGGGGTGTTGTTCGAACGTCCTTTTCCTCCCATCTCCTTCTGAGATTTTTCAAATCTCTCTGCCAGGATGATTATAGTTTCTAGGCGGTCAGCCCCGTTTTGGGTTAAGAATGCTTTCATTTCATTCGACATCTTCCCCTTTACCTGATCAATGATGATCATTTCACGGAGTCCCTCAAAACTCTTCTCAACTCCTCCTAAGCAAGTCCATCTTTGTATGTATGACCTCAGTCTTTCAACTAGTTGCGCATAACTCTCACCCGGTTCTTTCCTTGCGGTTTTGAAACGCGCCTTGTAAGAATCCCCGTCCACTTCGAATCGGCTCAAGAGTGCCTTTTTGAGTGTTTCGTATTCCTGTTGTTCCTCACGAGTAAGCCTCGAGAACACGTCATACGCGGTAGATCTTAAAGCCTGCGCTAACTTCGTCGCCCATCTACCTTCTTCAAGCCCACAGCTGACAGCCATTGCCTCGAAGCGTGATAAAAATCCTTCGATGTGGTCAGTCTGTTCATTGAAGGGTTCCAGCGGAAATGACATAGCTCCTGAATTAAGGTGGGAGACGTGAGGATGTGATTCTGTCACTGGCAATCCTGATGAGGTTGAGGGTGTAGGACCACTCCCTTTCTCTAGTTTCCGGATCTCCAATTCAGTCTCCATCCTTTTCAACTGCAGTTGGTGTTGACGCTCTCTCTCCTTATCTTCCATTTCAGCCTGTAGTCGTTTCTCTTTCTCCTCCAATTCTGCTTAAAATCGTTTCTTTTTCTCCTCTATCTCTGCCTGAAGTCGTTTTTCCCTCTCCGCTAATTCAGCCTGAAGCTGTTTTTCTTTGAGGGCCATTTCCGCTTGCAATCTTTCTCTTTTGTCGAATGCCTCTGAAATATAGTTAGCTAGCTCAGGGCCATTTAACCCGCATTCCCTACCTCTTTCTGTTATTTGGGCCCGAAACTTAGCAGTTTCCGCCATGCCTATAATTTATTGCTTTATTTGCCATGCCTAAAAAAATATAAATGCAGTGTGGTCTGATCCGCGTAAGCTTGTCAGTCCCTGATCTGCAAGTATACAACAGAGCATGCACAATATTAAACACTTTATGTTATGTCTGTCTGTCAATGCTGGAAAAGCAGGCATTGAAGTAACCAGAATTAATCCCTAGTAAAAGAAAAGAATCTGAAATTAGACAGAGATTTCCCTCCGGATAAGATTTCCCGTTTGTTGATGAAATGCTGTAAGATCAGACTTCTCAGGAAAAGAACACCTTCTCTGGAAGAGAAGTAGGGTTTGAATAGTAGATTCACACTCTATATTTCTCCTGGAGCACATTTTTCTGAAGTATAAACCTATTTGAAAGATGCCCTCCTTAATCAGAAGAAATGATCAGTCACCTACTCTTATTTATCTATAAATGTCATTCTTATCATATGGCTGTCAATCAATACCCCACATGGTGTCTGTTATATCATTTCAGAAAATGACAATGTTCAAAATCTAAAGATATCTGTGTTAACATTTTATGTAATACAATGTTTTATGTAACTGTTCAATTACACAATGTTTTATGTAACCGTTTAATTACACACAATGTATTATTTAATTGTTTAATTTATTGATGGGAACCATCCCGTACGAGCCCCCAATATGTAATATATTTTTGAAGGGAGTGGGAGATCACTGTAGTGCATGCCCCATTTCTAAACAAAGAAGTTGGGCCCCATCCTCTGCTGTCTTCAATAACCCCAGAATATGACCCTCGAGTTATCTGCAGGCCTCGTCTTATTTAATTTAGTCTAGGATATATAGATTATGGCCCTGGTGAGAATAATAAATACCAACTGGGATTCTGCCTCTTCTCCAAAGATTCTTATAGCTCTTGAGCCCCCATTTTGTTTATCAAATCTGAGGAAAGTCTGGAGAATTCTCTCAGCCTGATTTATGTTGAGAAAGCATGGATATTGAGCAGTTGATAGACCTAGTCTTTCCTCCCCATTTTTAGTATGTCATCATGATTGAATTTGTTTTTAATCAATTAAACACATAAACAATCACAATATCTTGACCACATGATGTACACATTAAATTATGAATCACAGATAGGTTGAACTAATAAATCAACATAAGATCAGTGACAGTTAATTATTTATTGTATGGGCCTGTGTTTTCTGGCCTGGTAAATACACTTCCTCTTGTGGTTTGCACAAGTTAAATTAGAAAAAATGCGTATCAGACCATCAACAAACAAGCATCAATACATGAGATGTAAATAAGAGTGGAAACATGGTATACATTTGAAATTTGTACATGCTAAGTGTGAAGATGATGAATCTACATTTAGGTATCAGTTCTTGAAAACTGAGTGTTGTGTGTTTTCTTTCTAAGAGAGAGATAACCTTATGATTTGGAGGATTAGGATAGGCTTGGGTCCCTTGACTGATAGATCCACTTCAGGTCTGCCCGTGTAGCTCCTCTGAAGGCCTCTTTATCTCTGCTCATGGCCAAGTCATTCTCCATCTCAAGTGCGGTTTATCTCTTTCTCTCTTTGGTCTGGTTTGGTTGTTGGCCAGTTGGATGCCCATTGGTTGCCCATGGGTTGCCACCAAGAATTCACTGTGTAAAATTCACATAAACATATACAATCCTACCAATACAATATTATAAAAGTAGGTCAGAAGAAACCTAAATTCCTGAAGTAGGAACTAGTCCCCCCCCCCCTCTTCTTTTCTCTAATCTAGTTGTGGGTTAATATGGGGTGGTCAGAGTTTATCACACTGTGTACGCCTTGTCTCAGTTGGTTCCTGCTGTATGTAAGTTCTCATTGGACCTGGGGTCAGTAAGACGTGTACAGTAAGACAGTGACAAGAGTGAGGAGGTTTCAAGATGCATGTAAATAAATGACATACATTTATAACATTTCTATCACTCAATTGGGTTTGTAGTGTGTATAAATGATTCTCTGTGTTTTCCCAATTAACCAACTTCTTCTTCTTTGTATAATAACTCCTTTCCCATTATCTGTTGTTGTTGTGTTGAGTGTTGGGTGGTGTGGTGTTGAGTGTTGGGTGGTGTGGGGTTGTGTTTTTAAGTTGTGTTGAGTAATGAGTTAAGTTCACTTCTGGTGGTGGAGTTCCGCGAAGCACAACTTTTCTGATGTAATGCAGTTCATAAGTGCCCTTATCTAATAAAATTTTGACACAAATATAAATATTTATTCCATCACACCCTATTTATTCAATAGATGAAGGAGAAATGGAAGATTTGATTTCTCTTTCAGCTTCCTAAATTGAAAATAGACATAGATAAGTCTGTTTTAGAACAAGGCACTCATTCTAGTACACGAACTGTCATTTTAGCTGTAGATAGTGATAGCATTTTTAGCAGTGTTTCTGATGAAAGGCACAAGATTGCTTTAGAATCATCACTTCGTACAGTTGTCCAGAATAGAATGTAGTAGTATTATGCACTTCTTAAAGTTAATAATTATCTTTAAGAATATCAGAGATTGCAGTATTCGAAGAGAGTAGTAGATTGTCAGTTCGCCCGGGAATCGACTCTGCGTTGTCAGAATCTTCAGTCGATCATATTACATTTCAGAAGGTTTAATTAATAATAATACATTTCAATTGACATTACAAACACTGGATACCCTTTCTGGATACTTGATAAATCTGGTCATCAGTTTAATTTAAGGAATTACATGCTCACCTCGGATTCAGACATTCTGCCTTCCCTATTTGAAAATCGGTCACACTAGCTTTCACGTCTGTTCATCAGGCAGTTTGCAGAAAGAGTGCGCGATTAACATATTCTAAGCGGGCTTTCAAATGGAGGCCTTGTCACGTGTCTCTTTTTATCCAATGATCTTTTGTGCTTTGGCTGATGAAATCTTTCCCAGAATTGACGTCATCTGTCACTTGTTCAGTTCCAGGATTAGTTGTGCGCCGTCAATTGTTTTACATGTTCCCCTCTTCTTGGCGTGCGTTCTTGGCAACTGAATAATGGTGGATAGTGTTTATGCCACAGAATGGTCGAAGAAGAATCACGCTTTATTCTATATATATTACAGAGCTCGTCTTACGAGCATACACAACTGGCATTCAACACTCAAATACATTCTCTATGTTAGCTACGTATAACTATGCCCTCTCTAAACTACACAACTGGCGAGGGTAAACACAGAGGTCCTGTCGCTCTAACTGTCGGTCCCGGACTGCCTGAATTCACAGGTCTAGTCCAGCTACTCGTCCCCCGTTCTCGTGCGGTCAGCCGCACGGCGTGCTGGGTTACATGTCACGTAGTTTAGTGGTCCAGTCCTCGTAGCCTACAGCTGTACTAGAGTTCAGTCTGTTTACGGGTAGTCCTCGTTATTACTATACTCTGTCCTATGTCGGGAGTTAATCCCGGTATGTCCTAGTCATGTCCTAGCAATGACACATGCGTGTCCTGTCTAGGTCTGGTCCTTACACTAGTTTGGAGTTCTATCTCCTTATACAGTCTCTCTCTATCTATTCTATTGTAAAGGTCCTTATTATGTCCTGTCTCTGTCCTTTACTTTCCTCCGTCCTGTCCTACTTCTATCTATACCTATCCAGCTTCTTGACACGCTCTCCCCCCCCCCCCCCCGTATTGCGTCACCAACTTTAGCTCATGGGTGTGGCGCAATCTTTCGTAACCTTTAAAAATTAGTTGGGTCTAATTTTGTCAAGTGCTGGTAGGGTTAAGTCCTCATGTCCTGGGTATAATCACTAACTTCTGACCGTCTGATGTCACATCGTCGTATTTATCCACTGGCTTAGTAATCAGTGTTGCACAACTGTACTCATTCACATTACATATCTGAGAGCTGTAACGAACCAAAGCCATCGTCTTTACCACCTGTTTTTCAAAATGTCGATTAACCGACACCCCGCACAGATTGTACGTTTTACGCCACAATGCATGAATATAAATTCATGCTCCCATGTAATGTTTCTCCAACTTTATTACATGTTGTGTGTGTGCTGATGTTCACCTTTCTAACTTCCGTTTGTGGTTAAATCTTTCAATGTATGGTCAGAGTTTTAGTAAGTCTGTGATGTCCCCTGTTCACGAGTTATCCCCCCTTCCTTTTAATTACTGTCTGCATTTTTACCTGTAAGTATATCTGGTTGTTTGCGTGTTTAGTTAATTTTAATGTATGTTTAAATCAGAAACATTGGTGTATGTTTATAATTTACTGAATGATGTTTTTCAAGCGTCGTAGGTTGGTTTATGCCGTAACAAATCGATGCGTTAGCATAATTTGTGACTGCCTTGCCGACCTACGGAACTTAAAAATGTGGCCATACCTGTAATGCAATAGTTTCAACTACACACAAAAATCACAGAAGCACATGTGTTACATTTAAGACGCAAACAAATTATAAAAACTCTTGGTCGCGGAAAAAATTCGCCCGCTGTTCACTCGCCTTGTATTTAATCCATTTAGTCTCTACTTGCTCTCGTCTTTCTCACACACATTTGTTCTCACATGTTAAAAAGTTATGTCATTACATTATTATTGTACCATTCTAATGACACAAAAAATAACTATAGGGAAATAAAAATAAAAATAAAATAATGAAAAGAAAATGTCAATAGTTTTGGCTCAGTTTTAGGCGACTTTGAGCCGATTAATAGTGCGATATATTGGCACTGTATATATATTTACCATATTTACAAGTTAAATGGGTTGTTTACCCTTATTCTAAGTATACTAACTAATCTTTAATTAAGCTCTAATTTTGTGTACTGAGATTTACTGACTAAGGGAAGATAATTTGAAAAATTAAATGAAATGGGGTGAAATGTGTTGGTTCCCTTAATCCAACTATAATTCTAGATGGTAAAATAAATCTATTGATGTTATATTTGTAACCTAATCTGTGTTAACTAAATAGATTGTTCTATTATTAAATTAATTTATGGGATGATAGTCTCTTAGGAGAGTGATAGGATGTGATTAAGCTGAAATAATTAATTTTAAGACACATTATACGTGTATTTAATTGGGGATTGGGAAAGGTGTAATTAATCTACAAAATATAAAGTTGTTGTGTTCCTACAAGCTAACTACCTATAGGAGTATTCTATGACACTGCAATAAAAATATATATTGTACATTACAATTGCATACATTGATATTCATATACTGTTTATATACATATTAGTACATACATTTATATTCATTAAACTAACTAATTAATCTATTCCAAGCACGTTGAAGATGTCGCGTCCTTTCCTTTACGAATATCTAAAGTTAATATCATAATTTATATGTACATAGTCCGATATTCCACGCGAAATTCCTGGAATGTATTAATAATGTATAAACACTACTGTCGACTATAATATGTTGACTCGACGTAGATAGTCAGTCATACGTGTGGGCAGTTTTCTTCATAATGGCACATCTGTCTGATCAAACTCTGGTACCAATGTCAGAGACGATGATGGAGTTGCGTCGTCTTTCTTTAGTAATTCATGTACCTCAAAGTTCGTAGGTCTACTTAGCATGTCAGCTAGTGTATTAGATTTGCCACTGATGTGGCTGACCGAAAACGAGTAATTTTGGAGTATCAGGGACCATCTGTAAATCCTATTGTTCTTGTGGACCCCTGTCTCCATGACAGTGAGCGGGGAGTTGTCAGTTTCGATGACAAAGTGTGTCCCTGCCAAAAATCGGTGTAGTTTATGGACACAGTACATTATCGCTAAAGCTTCCAATTCAGAGACTCCATATTTGGCTTCAATTGGAGTAATCTTACGACTTACATACATTACAGGATGTAGGACGTCGTTATATTTCTGGCCCAGGACGCCCGCTATGGATACTGTGCTGGCATCAGTCCTAAGAAAATATTGTAAGGTGGGATTAGGCAAACGAAGGATTGGGACATTGCTAAAAAGATGCTTAAGTTTTGACATTGCATTAATTAGAATAGCATCTTTCACATCAATTTTGACATTCGACTTCAATAGATTAGAAAAAACACTGGTAATTTCTGCTAAATTGGGAATGAACTTATTATAATAGTTTACCAAGCCGAGTAAACTTCTCACTTGCTTTTTAGTAACCGGCATAGTGAGGTTTAGAATTTTTGTCACAATTTTGTTATCCGTTTCTAAATGGCCTTTCGATATAGAATGGCCTAGGAAGTCTATCTTCTCCAAGCCCAGCTCCACTTTGGTTGGCTTCACTGTAAGTCCAAATATATTTAACCTTTCGAAGACTTGTCTAAGTTTTTGTAAGTGTTTTGTCCAGTGTGTTGTATGTACACATATGTCTATCAGTTTTGGTTTTATCTGTATGCTGTCACTTGTTGTCGTTAACTCTATTATTGGTTCTGGTTGTTCTGTATTGTCGTCTTCTGTTTGATTCACTATTGTGGTTGCGCTGAGTGCGTTTTCTGTCTGATTGCTGGGTGTATTTGCATTGTGTTTCTCTTCTATCTGGCTACTGTCTGGTGTGGTTGCATTGTGTTCGTCTAATTTCTTATTAATTGGTGTTATTGCATTATGTTCGTCTTTTGTCTGATTAATTGGTGTTATTGCATTGTGGTCGTCTTCTGTCTGATGTTTCTGTTTAGAGGCCAATGTTGTAAATTGGTCCTCTGCTGTCAAGTGTTTACACTTCCTTTCTAAGTGGTGATATAATATACATGGAGGAGACAAATATTTAATATCTTTAAAAAATTTTTGCCAGTCAAAATGAGCTAAGGTTCTAGCTCTTGTATAGTTATAGTGTAACAGAGTAGTAAACGCCGAATCGTCTAAGATTCGTGAGACTATTTGTCGATGTTTAAAAAAAAGTCGCTTAAAAGTCGACAGGGTCGACTTCATTGCACCGGGTTTTATCCCATATGGCTCGGTCTCTTTCAGTAGCACCGAAAGCGTCGCACAAAGCACGAACTCCGTAGCTTTTAGCGACGACCCACAGGAGTCTCCGAAACATTTAACTCGTAAACCGAAGGGCACGGCGCGAAAGCGAACCAACAACCTTCGGAACACGAGTCAAACAGCTTGACCACTTCGCCACGGAGACTCCCATGTCGATGTTTAACTTGTGGTAACGTTTGCTGAGTTTTGTGGTTGTCTCTCTTGCACTTGTTAGTGAGACTACTATTGTGTGACTGATAATAACATGATGCGTTTTCTGTAATGTTTGGACTTTCGTTTACGTCTCTTAAAAAGGGTAAGGTGGATGAGTCGGCACGTTCCGCCTTTATGACATTTTCTTTGGTGGTGTTAGTTGCTGTACCACTTGGTGTTATAAGGTGTAGCATTTCTTCTTGCAGGTCGTCTTGCTGTTTCTGTGTTTCTGACCTGGTTACCGCATTAGCCTTATGGGTTTCTCTCCAGGCTAATATTTCTTTTGCGGGACAGTTCTTTAGCTGTGGTAGGCAACCAATTATTAAATCCGTACACGGATTGTGCAAGATGGCGCACGTAAATGTGCCGGATAAGAATGGAGTGTCTATACGGGCTTTTGCCAATGGGTATTCTTCTATATTACCCGAAAAGGTACGACATTTTACGAAGCCGCCCGTATAGTCTTATGGCTAGGCCAATATTTTCCTCAGGCCGATTACTGTACTTCCGCTATCTATTAAACACTGACAGTGTGTATCATTTACTATACCGTCATAGAATACTAATTTGCCTCTGGAGGCCATTACTGCATTTGCATTTTCTGTAGAACATGGTATTGTGTGCCCGCATTTTAGCACTTCGTCTTCATGAAAATTATGGCATATAACACAATTATCAAAGTTTAATACATCACTCGCAGCTACAACATTCTCACTGTATGGTAACACTTCTTCACTTTCAATCTCAAGTTCACTTTCACTCTCAGATGAAGTATCGACAAGTACAGCATTACTGGCTCTCAATCTCTGACGTCCAACACACCTGGAACTATAGTGACCAAACGCCCGACAAAAATTGCATTTGACTGCACGTCTGTACGTGTTTCTTTTGCTTTCTTGCTACTTTATCATCATCTGTAAGTGAGACGAGCATCCTGGGTTTTTGTCACACATAGAAAACTGGCCATGCATCAAGTGACAATATGGGCATTGATGTGACTGTGATTTAAGTTTATCCCTCATTTGAAATGGTTTCTGAGGTTTACTTTTGGCAAAAGCTACTATTTCAGACTGTTCTACAGCTGATTTAAAAATGTCTCGATTTTAGGAAAAATATGCGGACCCCCGTTTTTCTAATTGATCTAATGACTCAACGTCAGCTTGCTGCAGAAACCTTGCAAAGGGAGACGGTACAGTGGAGATGATTTTGTCCATTATCATCAAGTTTTTGAGTTTCTCAAAGCTTTTATCTACCTTTGCAGCGATTAGCCATTTGCTGAATACACTTTGTACGTTAGAAACATAGTCAATGAATGTTTCATTTGGTTTAGGTTTTAGTTTAGAATACTGAATTTGGTAACCTGGAGCGTCTAGCAAAAATTTTTGCATAATGCGTTGTTTAATGTAATCATAGTTACTTCTAAGCTCTTGGGGGATAGATTATATCACTTTTAAGGGGTCCCCCGAGAGGTTCTTCATATGGACCATCGCCCAATGTTCTCGTGGCACTTCCTGGAATTTAAGCTGAAATTCCACATTCTCAGTATATGTCACCAACTGGCTAGGGTTAGATCCCAGATGGGCAACCACTCAGCCAAATTCGTTTTCTCCTACTGGAGTTTAGTTCTGGGTGCAGTTTGAGATCCCTTACCTCTGTCAGATGGGACTAATTACCACCCCAGATCCCAGAGAGAAAACCTGGAACTAGTGTCTTTTATGCTGATTTAAGACACCATTCCTGATACTCAAGAAAACAGCCAAGAAGTGGCTCGTTGAAGATAGAATATATCTATATAGATTTGGCTGTACTTGGTATCACCAGAAGTGAGAAAGGAGGAGTTAAGCTATGTAACGTAATCTGGTTACTTATGACTGCATAGGCAAGGTCCCTCCCTGACATAACTTCCTACTTCTGGACAATATGTGTGAACCCCCACTAAATGTTCTCCAAATGTGTGTACATATTTAAACTACACAAACATTTATCAACATTTAGAATGTATACAGACAACTGAGTTTAAAATACAACAACTGTGTTTATTATTGCTATGATGATCATATGATGATGATGATGATTATCATATGGTATACGTAACTTAAGAGGTCACATAGGTCATGCTTCCCCACAGTGAGACGCAGTTCACTGTCAGATTGAAGGAGTCCAAATTGGTCCCTTCACAAGGCTAAGTCACTTCCTGATATGGGTTGTTGACTGTCCATTGCTCCTAAGAGATCTGGAATGAAACGAACGGAGATGGGTAGTATCTACGTCTACACATCTCAAACACATATGTCTATACATTCATATAAACATACATTCAAGACATAATATATGATGGTATGATGATATATGATGGCATGTTACATAAACATATATCAGTTCTAAATAAATAAATATATATGTATATATTCATAAGACCATTTAGAACATCCATAGCTCAAAACATACATATTCACATACATTTATGTAATGAAGTGTTTCCCATATAAGTTCACCTCACTTACTCTCTCCCTTTCTGATTCATTCATACTGTCTTGTCGGAAGGGCTGGTAGCACAGTCCTGTCGAACATTAAATGCCTTCCCTGAATCTGTCTGGGATATTGAGTGTCCTAAGTCATGTCTGTCCTCATGCAGACATCATGCCGACAAGGTGAACTGGTGCCATTTCTCAAATCAAATGGTTTCACCACAATCTTGGTAGGCACTCAAAGTGTTGGTCCAAATAATCAATGTTAATTGGACGCTATCAAGAGACTGGTAGCTCTCTGGAATTTCTCCTAAGTAGTCAGTCTCCCCAATGTTTAACATCATACAGGATGAATCTAAATGTATCTCCTGTACATGCATAAGCCACACGCTCATGTAGCTTGGATAATGGATTTCTCCAAATTATCACATACAACAAATCAGACAACCAAGTGGTGAATGAAAGAAGAAGATAAAGTTCACAGTGTAATAGTAAATCTAGAAACTGGAACACTGAGTAACATAGAAAATCCACCAGTGTAAAGTTTGGGAGAATATGTAGAAACAGGAAACTACACAAGCCTTCAGACTAGCAGACAAACTAATCAGAGTAATGGTATTACCTGGGTTATAGCTAGGAAATTCCATCATAATACTTCATACAGAAGTCCAACGGAACGAAATGTTAATATTTCTCCAGTAGGTATCCAAGGAATGCTATTGTGAATGCGTCTGAGGATTGTTGTCAATGCTCATAGTTTTATTCTCTCCGGTCCTGGCTAGTTTCCACGCGGGCTAATTACTATGTCCAAGTTCCTGTTAGCTCTACCTATTTTTAATGTAAGACGATTTACCCAGATGTATTAAGTCCCAAATTCTTTTCACCCCTCCTCCTTTCCTGTGGACGGTAGTTTCATTTGTCATTCAAATTGACCGGCCTGAAGCTATGAAACATGCCGAAGCAGTTGCGTCATAACTACATTCCAATTTGCTGATAAGCCCTCGCTTTCCCGGGTTGCTTTACACGTTAAGTAAGGTGTTAGGCATCTGGTCCTAATTGCTCCTTTGTGGTGGCAACTACAGACGTTGTCCTGGCTCCACAAAGTCTGGAATTTTAGCTAGGTGTTAGGCCTGCATTATATTGCCGTCTTTGGATCACACGGGTTTTCCCCCGAGTAGCACCGCCATGTATTATTTCAGACGGGTCTGGCTGACCCTCTTATCTCCCATTCTGCCGTGGCTGGTTTACACGTTAGGTCATGTTAACCGTAAGGTGTTAGGTGTCAGTCACTATTCCAACCACAGGATTGTAAACTAACACGTCAATCTCAACTGACTGGCTCCGCGATGTATCAACGTCGTCCCCAGCCCAGATTTCACACTTTGCCGTCTTTCTCTTCCCTTGTACTGAAAACAGCGAGTTTTCAACCTTTGATAAGCGCCCGCCGACTGGTGCCGTGGTGTCTGGGTTTTACGTTTGATCTGTACATCAAAGCTTTCTCATACCTAGCATTACAGAAATGATGGGGCGTGCGTGGTCAAAATGTATTTTTCTCTTGTTTTCAATCTCTGTTAGTTTTTCCTTATTCCTTGGTTGGGGACTCGGATTATTTCTGGTGGACAATTATTCTTTTACTTAGAGAATGATAGAATATTTCTTGTGTTGTCATGGCGTTTCGTCACAGTCCATGCAGATATGGAGTCGCCTTGGCAGAAGGGTTTGACCAACCATTTGTACTTGTTGAACTTATTCTGCTCTTCTTTGCTTTTTAATTTGGTGGTGGCAATTTGTACATGAGATTCAATCTCTAATTCCTTCAATTTCACCTGTGTTTGTGTCTCAATTTCTAGTTGTTTTTCTCTTAATTTAGTTTCCTCTATTTTCTGAGCTAGCTCTAATTCCTTTATTTTGGTGGCGTCAGCTATTTCCGTTAATTTTGTGGCTTCAGCTAATTCAGCAGTCTTTTTGATTCTGACGTTCCTGTGCTCGTTCATCTCTTTCAATCGTTGTTTTCCAGCCTCTTTCCTCTTTGTCAATTGCTGCTTTCCTGTCTGTGTATTCTCTATATTTATTACTTGCACATTGCTCTAACTTATCACAAGTATATCCAAGGTCTTTACCGGCTTGTATACAGTCTCCTAATGTTGACATCTTCGCTAATACTTGTAAATACACTCAAATATACAATGAAATCAGAAATAATTTTATTTCTAATAATACTAATTATTTACAGCATTTAAATTTAAGATGCTAATCTAATATCTGTTTATCAAAACTATACGTATACTTATCTGACAAACTTGTAACTTTCTTGTGCCTATAGGGAGTTCTTCTCTATTTCAGAATGAGCTGGTGTTCTGAATACGTCTGCTCTGCATTCTGTTACATAGAGCAGCAAAAATTAATATTTTTAAAATACAACACACACACACACAAGATGATATTGCACTTAAACAATTTATGTGTAGTAATTCGCTCCGACGGGATGCTGATATGCGAAATAATGTATTAAATTTTGTCTGTCGTTTGGCGTATCAAATGTCGTCGTGTCTTCACCTCTGTTCGACCTCACCTGAAACGTCACTGTGAAACATTTTAACCTTTGTTATTTCACAATTATTATACTTTTCACAATTGTACTTTTGCTAATATTAGTGAGCAATAAGATCTTTCACACCGTTCTATTCATTATCACACATGATCACTTTTCTCTCTTCAGTTAAACACTATATAGTTAGTTAGTTAGTTAGTTAGTCGCCAGATCATCCTCATTTCACATCGAACCATTCAGTCCATAAGTGCTCGGATCCCCTCCTCAGCAAATCCCGCAGCGTGTAGCGGCTAACGACGCCAGTTCTGTGTTGGTTTATCAATCTTCTTTGGCTTCCTGCGTAGTGTTCTTGTTTGGCCACACCTCTTTTACTTTGCTGCTCTCGCAGTCTGGCCATTGTTGTAGATTCACAGTCATCACTTGGTTCTCGCAAAAGTCTTACTTCTCGTAGAGCATTCAGAATGTCGGCCTGGTCCATGGCGCGTCCGCCCTCCACAGTAGCCTCACCTGCGAGCTTGTCAGCCCGCTCATTTCCTTGTACTCCCGCATGCCCTGGCACGAAGATGAAACTAATCTTTGCCAGTCGAGACCGCTCCAGAGGCAGCAACCATTCTCTTCGGATCGACCCCTCCTCTATCCTCTTGATCATGTTCATTGAGTCGCTAAGGAAACAAGCCCTAGTGAATGTCTGTGTCTCGAGCCATGTTATTGATTTACTTACTGCCATGACTTCCATGGTCAGGCTACTTGTGGTTTCAGTAAAAGCACCGGAGTCCTCCTTCACAATTCTCCCTCCGGCCCGAGCTGTAAAGGCCCATGAGCTTCTCACATGTCGGACGACCGACCCATCTGTGTAGATGACCGCTTCACCGTCTAGCGAATTCTCGAAAATCAACGCTTGTACTTTAGCCTCAACAGCAGCCGGATTTTCTTGTCTGCATCTTCTGTCAAGTTGGATGCAAACTGAAAAGGATGTGCAGAAGTCTGTTGGCACTTGCACCCACTCCTCGCCAGGTTCTAAGTCCTCAAGTGAAAACACATGTTGAAGAATGTCTTCGGCTTGACCCAACCACGACCGTCCTCTTTTTAACCTGCTGCCCTTCATCTTCCTAATTTCACTATGCAGTGGATGTTGTGTGTTTGCGTTAATTCTGAGGTAGATAAACACTATATGTTGATACACACTCTAGCGCTTGTCAAGGCTTGCTAGCATTTCAAATGTGTACTCTTACACACTTGTTCATAAGAACTTTTGAAATCATTTCAATACACACTCTCGCGTAGATTCATAGAGCACTTTCTGACAACATTGCGACATACAATCTCGCGTAGGTTCAAAGACCACTGTCTGACACCATTTTGATACTCAATCTAACGTAGGTTCATAGACCACTATCTGACACCATTTCGAACCGCTTGTCAACAACCTGAATTCACACAAGCTCGCTGGTTCCTTCATTCACACCTCATAATTACAAACACATCTTTGTGTGAATTGTCGAAGAAGAATCACGCTTTATTCTATATATATATATATATATATATATATATATATATATATATATATATATATATATATATATATATATATATATATATATATATATATATATTACAGAGCTCGTCTTACGAGCATACACAACTGGCATTCAACACTCAAATACATTCTCTATGTTATCTACGTATAACTATGCCCTCTCTAAACGACACAACTGGCGAGGGTAAACACAGAGGTCCTGTCGCTCTAACTGTCGGTCCCGGTCTGCATGAATTCACAGGTCTAGTCCAGTTACTCGTCCCCCGTTCTCGTGCGGTCAACCGCACGGCGTGCTGGGTCACTTGTCACGTAGTTTAGTGGTCCCGTCCTCGTAGCCTACAGCTGTACTAGAGTTCAGTCTGTTTACGGGTAGTCCCCCCTGATTACTATACTCTGTCCTATGTCGGGAGTTAATCCCGGTATGTCCTAGTCATGTCCTAGCTATGACACATGCGTGTCCTGTCTAGGTCTGGTCCTAACACTAGTTTGGAGTTCTATCTCCTTATACAGTCTCTCTCTCTCTATCTATTCTATTGTAAAGGTCCTTATTATGTCCTGTCTCTGTCCTTTACTTTCCTCCGTCCTGTCCTACTTCTATCTATACCTATCCAGCTTCTTGACAATGACCTTATGGTCAGGACTCCTCGATACCCATAATCTTCTTGGTGGATGTTGATCCATCCACCCATCAATATTGTGCCATACCGAGAAGCATGGGCGGTTTTTGCCATCTCAATCGATCACCAGAGTCGTGGATCAGCTCTGTGTTCCTGTCTGGACCATGCCACGTGGCCAAGCCATCCAGACATTTACTTATCGGTCTTTCCCTTGGTCTCTTCCCTTCTATCTTGCCAGTTGTCACCAAGTTCTCCAAGTCATCGCTTCTCATAACATGCCCAAATTTTTTTTTAATGTTTACGTCTAATTACTCTAATCAGTTTACAATCTTAATTTGTTTCTTGAAGGACTTGTTCATTAGTTTTTATGTCTGTCCGTGGTATTCTTTGTATTTTCCTCAGAAACTACATTTCCACAGCCATCAGATGTTTTTCAGCTTGACTGCTTATTGTCCACGCATCACAACCATACAAAAGTACAGGTTTTATGTAACACTTCAACACTCTTTTTCTCGTTTAAATTGATATATTTTTTTATTGGTCTGTATGTTTTTCATCTAGCAAAAGGCTACCTTCGCAATGGCAATTCTTGTTCTAAACTCTTCAAGGCATCTCCCATCTCATGTTATGACTGTTCCGAGATAACTGTGCCGATTAACTTTCTTAAGAATATGCCCATTTACTCGTATATCACATCGTGGCAATTCCTTTTTCCCAGTGACGACCACAATCTGTGTCTTCTTACTATTCAGTTCTAAATCTAGTTGCTCACTGTGTACAACAACCGCATCTACTAAATGTCGCAGGTCCTGTTCATTGTTTTCAATCAAGACTATCATCTGCATATCTAATGTTATTGATGTATCTTTCCGCCAATGTTGATTCGCTCAATATTTTCTATATTTCTGAAAATATGTTCTCTCTACGGTGAAAAAGATCTGAAGACATTTCACATCCCTGTCTCACACCTCTTTTAATAGGCTGATACTGACCTACATCGTTATCAATTCTGATGGCAGCTTGTTTTTTCTAATATATGTTTTTTACAAACTCCATCAATTTGTAGATCTTCAAGCATCCTTATCATGTCGACATGTCTCACTTTATCGAAACCTTTTGTGTAGTCAATAAAGCATAGATATAGATCTGTGTGTACTTCTATAGAACATTCAATTATTGTTCTCAGTATATACACAACATTTACTGTAGCCTGGCCTTCTACAAACCCACATTGTTCTTCTCCTATTTCGGGATGTATTTTCTTCCTAACCTTTTGCATGATAATTCTCAGCAAGATCTTCGTGATGTGGCTTATTATACTAATTGTTCCATGTTGATCACATTTCAAGGCTCCTGATTTCTTAAGTATTGCAATGAATATAGAATCACATAATCCAAGAGGTATATCTCCACTATCATATATTGCATTCAGCAGTCTGTCTAAGGCATTGATCATTTCTATTGTGATGTTATCTGTACCCGGGGACTTGAAAGTTTTCACATGGTTAAGATCATTCTGAACTAACTTCCATCTTCAAATTTGATGGCGCTTCATTATTATTTCCATTATCATATAGTTCTTTTCTAGTATCATCATAAAGGTCTTTCACGTAATCTGACCACGCTTGTAAAATCTTATCTTTTTTCAATTATGATTTTGCCAACTTTGATTTTTATGCAACACGTTGATGTGTGTGTTCTTTTGTTAGTGATGCCATTAATTCTTGTGTGCATTAATTTGGTATTCCGCTTGTTGTGTTGGTTTTCAAATGCCTTGAAATGTTCCGCAAGCCATGATTCTTTTGCCTCTTTGCTTAGCTTCCTAACTTTCCTGTGAATCTCTTCATATTTTCCCTTGTTATTTTTGTTATTGCTTCTTATTTCCATGAATTTTAAGATGTCTTCCGTCATCAATTTCTTGCGTTCTATTATCTTTATTTTGGACGTTGTTTCTGCAGCTTGGTTTACTGATTTCTTTAATAGTGATGTTGATACCAGATATTTAAAATAATTGTATCATGCTCTTTTGACCACTGTTCAAGACTGCAACCTCTTTCATTATGTTCCCCTAGTCCAGTGGTTCTCAACCTTTTATGGTCCGTCCCCCCCCCTTCACCATATTTTTAGGAAGTCATTCCCCCCCCCCCCTCTTCACCATATTTTTAGAACGTCTTCCCCCCCCCCCTTTTGTATTTCCTCCCTAAAAATTTCCCCCTGCCCCTACACAGTATACGTACTAATTGAAGCTAAATTTAATAGCACATACTAAAACAAGTCTAGACATGTACATAAAATGTGATTTGCGGATCTACTTACGTTATAAAATGAATTTCAGAAGGGTGATGCGTACAGAAGCGTAAAGTATGAAAGGAAAAACAAGATCAAGTAATCGGTTCTTGTATTAACGCGATCTTGAAATAATCTTCATCCCCCCCCCCCCCCTGGAAACCCCAAAATTCCCCCCTGGGGGGAATTCCCAACCGGTTGAGAACCACTGCCCTAGTCCATACTTGCCTACTGTTATCCGTCCTGTTGATTTCCAACTTGAGCATTAAAGTTACCTAGTATGCTATTTAATTTCTGATAATTGCATTATAAAATTTGTATGCTGTTGATATCAAAAGGTCTTCTATTCAACTTTACTATATGTCTGAAACAGTATAATATCCATTGAGCGACCACCTTCAATACGAATACCAAATGTTCTCAAGTCTCTTATATAGTAACATTGAGTAGATCACATAGACGTTCCAAGTCCTATTCCACACACTAGAATAAGAAGACCATTCTTTTCTTACACTTTACGTAAAATCTATACCACCTGCTGGCGCCTGTGGCAAAGTGGTAGTGAACGATTTTCGCAATCTCACACACCGCGTTCGTCATCAACTGCTGGCGGTTTGGAAGCAGATCGATTTGTTTTCTCCACCTAAAGATCTTCGCCAGCATATATTGATTGATCATACGAGTTCTGCATTGCTTGATCAGATGGCTTGTGTTCTTGATTAGATGTTCATGTCTGGCGGCTCCCCGCTTCACTTTTATCTACCTCACTCTAGACAAGGAAGCAGATTCCCAGGTTTCCGCCAAGTCATGTATACATACAGCATCTTTTATTATCGCTGATGATAGCTGGCCCATCCATTGCTTTCCCCACCTCAGTCATCCCCATGTGCGCCAACCGATGTACTCGATATTTGCCTTTCACGCATGAGTGCCCCAATACGTATATGCAAGTTAGCTTACCTAATTATGATGTGCTCAGGGTGTCGATTCACTAATGTCGTATGTCGCTAGTCTGAACCTTCTTGATCATATTCATTGGATCGCTCAGAAATCATGCGTGTAAATACATTTGTGTTTTGGGCAAATTCATAGCATTGGTGACGGTCGTTGTTTCCATCGTAAGACTGCTTGTTGTCACGACAAACACGACACTTGCTTCCCTGACAGGTTTGCTACTGGAGCTTCCTGAGAATGTCCATACACTTAACCAGCCCCAAACTACCGAGCCATCTCATTTGAAAACACCACTGTATCGTTCTCTTAATTGTTTTCGTGTGCTAGCGCTATGACCTCTGCGTTTGCAGCAGGATCTTGTTCTCTCTCTCTCTCTCTCTCTCTCTCTCTCTCTCTCTCTCTCTCTCTCTCTCTCTCTCTCTCTCTCTCTCGATCTCAAGATTGATATGGACAGATATTTTAACACGGGATTTTGCTGGCATTGGTATCAATTCCCTTCCAAGATTGATGTCTTTGGGACCTGTATACTTGATGGAAGGCTTCCTCGGCACATCCCATCCGAGTCTTTCCTCTATCCAATCGATTTCCTGTAGGTATTAACAGGATATAATGGTATGAGTGTCGTATATCGGCCTTCACTATAAGGATATCACGTGCTGTGATCAGTTTTAGTCTGTAACCCATAGCAGGAAAGCCTGACGATGATCCTCATTTGTTCATTATATGTTTTTTTTTTTCAAGTTGTTTGTTTGTGTATTACCTATTGTTAGAATTGAAAGTGCGTATTCAATAATATAGAGTATCACTCCATGGTACAACAAGTAGCCATTGTCCATTGTTATCCGCAGTCATTATTTCCATTGCTGACAGATCTTGCATGGTCTTGGTTATGATGTGGTCTGTGTGGTATTTGAATGTCAGGCTTCGGTCGAATTGCACACCTGCATATTACACAGAGCTAGTTATTTCAAAGCCCCATCCGGCCTGTTTCATCGTTGACATGGGTCTGTTGAATAGACAAATATCCAATAGGAACCTTCTTTTGGTCGCTTTGTGGTCTAATGACTGCACCACCTGAGTTCTTGCACCATTTTGATATTCGATCTACTTCTTGCAGCTTTTGAGCGACAATCGCCCGATCTTTTCCCTGCCTGTACACCAGGATAAAATTACCATACGAGAGGGTTCTACCGTTGTCATTTAATTGACCACCAGTGATTCTAACAGTCTAGACATTGAAGA
This sequence comes from Cepaea hortensis, assembly GCA_963921405.1. Taxonomy (NCBI): domain Eukaryota; kingdom Metazoa; phylum Mollusca; class Gastropoda; order Stylommatophora; family Helicidae; genus Cepaea; species Cepaea hortensis. The sequence continues at coordinate 64,577,574 of OY992884.1, forward strand.
CAATTGGTGACAAGGCAGGGCCTTGGTAGTAAACTTGGATTTATTACGATCAGTGCCACAGAGTATCCACATGGCAAGGACAGGGTGGAGATTAAATTCCAGCAATATGTTCATCACTAAATGAAATAGAACTTTCTTGTATGCATCTCCCAGATCTTTGGCAGCTGAAAGAAAATTTAAAGAGTGTATACCTAGCTAAAGTTCCTGGAAGCCTTCATGTTGGTCACATGCAAAGAGAACCGCATTGTGTTATTTGTGTTTTCCGCATGCATCTTCCCAGCTTGTTAGGTATTACATGATTCTTTTCGAGTTCGTATGCTGTCTTTTAAGATTGTTTATTCTGGAGTAAAATATTGACAAAGAGGGGTAGCAATTATCTTGGATCGGCAATTATCTTGGTCTGGGCTGTGTCAGACATAGTTCTACTAGTTAAATTAAGCAGCAGACCTTTTAACATAAACGTCATTCAAATATGCCCGAACAGGAGAATCCAGTGAAGATAGTATAGAGGAATTTTATCAAATGGTTTTATCAAACCATGGTTTGGGAGAGAGAAACGAAAGAAGATACAGACCTGTAGAGTGGGCAACATAGCAGGAAATGATTGTAGGAAACACCTGGTTTAAACAACACCCTAGAAGATTGTTGATATGGAGGCGTCCAGGCAGCAGGATTAGAAACCAGATTGACTGCATTCTGATTAGCAGAAGGTTTCGAAATGTGTTAACATTTGCAAAAACAGTTATAGTGATCACAGATTACTTATATGTACATTGAGGGTAAAGTTAAAGAAAGTCAAGTATATAACATGAATCACTAAATATGATCTGTGTAAATTGAGAAATACAAAAGAAATTCAACCTAGAAGTACAGAACAGATTTGATATATTGTCTGATCTAGAGAGCCTATTTCAAGATGTGGATGATCAATGGGAAATGTTGAAGAATTAAATCAGTTTGGCTGCAGAAACAACTATTCCAAAATGAAAGAAGGGGGGTCGTAAGAAATGGATGACTGAAGAAATTTTACAACTAATGGAAACAAGAAGACTCAACAAAAATAATCCTGCCAGATATGAAGAAATTCACAGACAAGTCAGAATAGTTTGTAAAGAGGCAAAAGAAGCATGGCTTGAGAAAAATTACATAGCAATTGAAAAACAACACAACAGTCAAAATACCAAATCAATGCACAAAGGAATTTAGGAACTTACTAATAAAGGAACGAGTACATCAGCAGGCTGTCTAAAAACAACAGATGGTAAAATCATAATAGAAAAAGATCAGATTCTATATGTATGGTCAGATTATGCGAAACACCTTTATGATAATAACATAGATGAGCAGTATGCTATTCTAATTAATAATGAACGACCACCAATTTTGAAGATGGAGGTTCGGAATGTTCTTAAACATATGAAAGCTGGCAAGATACTCGGTTCAGATGACATAAAAACATAAACTATTAATGCTTTAGAAGAATATGGCATAGATCTAGTCATAAGACTGCTGAACACAATATATGATAACGGAGATATACCTAATGAATTATGTACTTCTGTATTTACTGCAATCCAAAAGAAATTAGGGGCCATGGAATGTGATCAGTATCGAACAATTAATATAATGAGTCACATCACGAAGATTTTGCTACGAATTATCATGCAAAGACTGAGGAAGAAAATACAACCTGAATTAGGGGAAGAACAATGTGGGTTTGTGGAATGAAAGGGTACAGTAAATGCTGTGTATATGCTGCGAACAGTTATTGAACGTGCTATAGAAGTAAACAAGGATATACATCTTTGCTTTATTGACTACACAAAAGCTTTTGATAGAGTTAGACATGTCAACATGGTGGATATGCTTGCAGATCTACAAATTGATTGGAAAGACATTAGACTTATACAAAACATATATTGGAAACAACAAGCTGCCATAAGGATTGACAATGAAGTGGAACAATATCAACCTATTAAGAGGGGTGTTAGGCAGGGATGTGTAATGTCTCCATATCTTTTTTCCCTATACAGTGAAAATATTTTCAGAAATGTAGAAGATATAAATGGAATCAGCATTGGAGGACATAACATCAATAAAATTAGATATACATATGATACTGTATTATTGCAGACAATTAGCAGGATCTGTAACAATTAGTAGATGCGGTTGTTGCACACAGTGAACAACAAGGGTTAGAATTAAATTGTAAGAAGACACAGATTATGGTCGTCACTAGGAAGAACGAAATACAACAATGTAAAATACAAGTAAATGGGAATATTCTTCAACAAGTGAATAGGTACAATTATCTCGGAACAGAAATATCTTCTGATGGGAGATGCCTTGAAGAGATTAGAAAAAGAATATCCATGACGAAATTAGCCTTTAGCAAGGTGAAAAACTTACTGACCAATAAAAAGATGCCAATTGAAACGAGAAAAAGAGTTTTGACGTGCTACAAAGAGTCTGTACTTTTGTATTGATGTGAAGCTTGGACAATGAGCAGTCAAGCTGACAAACATCTGATGGCTGTTGAAATGTGGTTTCTGAGGAGAATGCAAAGAATACCATGTACAGACATAAAAACCAATGACCAAGTACTACAAGAAATAAATGAAAATCGTAAATTTATTAGAGAAATTAGACTTGGACAGTTAAAATTGTTTGGACATATTATGAAAAGAAATAAATTGGAGAACTTAGTGACAACTGACAAGATCGAGGGGAGGAGAAGAAGGGAAAGACAGAGAAGTAAATACCCGAATGGCTTGACCACGTGGCATCTTCGAGACAGGAACAATGAGCTGATCTACGACTCTGGTGATCGAGTGAAATTGTGAGTTATGACCGCCCTCGCTTACCGACATGGCACATGATGGATGATAGATGGATGCTTTCTTCCTGGTAATTGTTTTTTCCACAGTTTTACCTATAGTGTTCTGTCTAGTGATAACTCCGTATCCCCTAAAATGTGTATCACTTTTTTCAGGCTTGACTATTGGAGTATATAGCTATGTAGCCAGTTTTCTCGAATGGTGATTCTTTGAATGCTGTTGTTGTGGTCATTGCAGTGGTCCTACAGATCTGGTTATTTCAGCCTGCCAATGTCTTCGTAGCTTATACCATCAGGGCGAGGTGCAGATTCTGTTGAGTTGTTAATTATATCCATTATGTCATCGATGGTAATCAACAGAACATCTGTAATTTTCAGCCCAGCACATAGTTCAGCGAGCATATTCATTGTGGCTAACAGTTTATCACTGTCTTGTTAGCTTGTTTGTCGGATGGATCTGTCAGTGAGTGATTATCCTTTCTCTTCGTGTACTCTGTAAGTGTGGTATTCACTCGGAAAGTCTTTGACTTTTCACCTTCTGAACGAACCGATTTTGGATCTGTATAGTAATCATAGCCTCTTCGGAAATTTGTCTTTGCCTATTTCTTGGCAAAGTGTTCTTTATTTGGTGAGTTTCTCTTATTGAGCTGCATTCTTAAAGGTATTGTCACTATATCATGTGTGAGTTATTTAAGTGACTCATGTTTAGAGCTCTGGCTTTTCTTTGCAATTTTCCAGGATAGTAATTCTGATTCTGGTGATCGAGCGAGATGGCAGAATATGACCGCCCACACTTACCAGCATGGCACATGATGGATGGATGTACTTTTGATTTTCTCACTTCTTCTACAGAATTATCCTCAGTATCTGAGTGTTTCTCTTTTGGCTTGACTTTTTATTTATGCCCCCCCCCCCCCCAACCCTGCGTCTATTTCGTTTTTACTTATGGTTCCTAATTAAGATGCCGTTATTCCCGTATGAGTTAGAATCGTTGCTATTGTTACATTGAACCATTATGCTTTCACAGTTGTGTTATTAAGTCTAATATTTCTTTCTTTTCTGGTTTGCTACACATTGAATATCTCTCTAGTTACTATAACCTAGGCAGTAAGTCTGATAAGATGGACAACTAACATTTATATGAGATTTCGAAACTAAGCAATTCTATAAAGCTGGTTGAATAGCAGTTTGTCCTTTTAGTTAACTTTGTTACTGTTACAAATATACATATTTAAGAAAAAGACAATGTTCTTTGGTCACACAATGAGATGAGAGGCGATGGGGAAAGTGTTTCTGTGGTCTATAAAACAATTACACACACATATATATATATATATGCAGTACATGATACAGGCGTGGTGGTGAGGTCTCGGTGGATTGACGCTGAGCCGCCAGCGTCTGCAGCCTACCTTGTGCCAGACGTATTGGTTACCCATTCCTCTGGAATACACAAGACTAGGCCGAGAGAGAAATCATGTCGTTTGGGCATCACATGATTCTCTGAAGCTCTGCCCAGACATTGTGATGGAATCTTGGCCACATTCCAACTCACATACTTTGGTCTGTCAAGACTGCAAGGTGTCAACGACGACATGATACAGGAGGCTGTCGAGGGCCAAGCGACACGGACTGTAATGTGAAGAAGAAGAAGAAGACGTGTATACAGATTTACACAAGCTCTGTGAGTCTGCAATAGCATTTTATCTTTTTATTAACTCTTTAAAGATTCACATATATAAATAAAATATTAATATTGCCATGTGGTGCTTACATTTCAGAGAAATACTCCAGTGCCTTATTCGTAAGTTCACAGCAGAATGTGGCGAGGCAGTTGGACAGATTTTTTCAGCTATTTACAATGCAGAGCCCGAGAACAACGTTGAAACCGGTTTGTAATGAAAAACTGTGAATCAGTATACATTATGTAATGAATCCATCCATGTTCATAGTGCCTCTTAAACTTGTGGATGCAATATTACCAACATAGGCCTTTGCAAGCCAATTACTCAGATATGACAAAACGTCTGCTATGTAAATAAAAGGACTAACCTAACAGTCTGCTGTGCAGACAATGAAACAACTGACAATGTGTGTGTGTGTGTGTTTTTTTTAAAGTATTTTAGTTGAACGAGTTTATATTATGCTACTTTAATACATTTTTCTGAATTATGCACGTGAAGAGATGAAAAAAAAAACAACAACAATATGCCAGACAACAAGTTATGCAACATAGTGTTTGTGCCTTTACTATTCAAATTAACAATGAGAAAACGTTATTTTGAAATTAACACTCAGTCTTCCAGCAGATTCACAAACCAACCAATGAATTAAACAAAGTAAATATGTTATTAATACTTAATTTAATAATCGCCATCACTGCAATAGGGACAATTCTATTCATGCTCAAAACCTACCGAACAGTGCCCATGCCGATTATTCCAGTAGTAAATTGATTAACATTTCCCCAGGCTTTTCCTCTGCGCTGTAGCCAATGTCCAGAACTCACCCCATTCGTAGCGTTCTGTCTAGATATGGATACACCGTCTGTGCAATTCACTCTCTACCCGATCCCAGAGAGACGTCACCACATTACCTTCATCATAAAGTAACTCTCCGGGCAGAGAGGCAGCTGCAGTTAATCTGTCAGTTCAGGCATTTCCCTGCACACCTACACGTCCGGGACAGAAAACCCACACAATCTATGACGTGTCGAGCGGTGATAACCACTGTATATGGAATATGCCAGCTCCCACTTCACGAAGAATCTCTGTGAGTCCGTTACGATGTGTCTGGCTGTACTTCCCTAAACCCTGACGTCACATCCCCACATTTCATTTTCACGCTAGATATTATATCAGCATATGCCAAACTCACCAATTGTAAAGTGTGTATTTGTCTTTACAATAATACCTCACCCGTCTACTGCGATCCTTAGGTACAGCTTTGTCTCGAGAAGTTGTACCTGTCTTATATGGATGGCAGAACCAGTATATGCTGCATACATATACTAGGTACCAACAATAAGATATCAGTTGAAATGAGAAAAAGAGTATTGAACTGCTACATAGAAATTATACATTTGTATGGATGTGAAGCGTGGACAATAAACAGTCAAGCTGAAAAACAGCTGATGGCTGTGAAAATGCGGTTTCTGAAGGAAATGCAAAGAATATCATGGACAGACAGAAAAACCAATGAACAAAGTCCTTCAAAAAACAAATGAATATCGTAAACTGATTACAGTCATTAGATGTAGACAGTCAACATTCTTTGGGCATGTTTTGAGAAGAAATGATCTGGAGGACTTTGTGACGTCTAGCAAGACCAAAGGGAAGAGACCAAGGGGAAGACTGATAAGTAAATACCTGGATGGCTTGGCCAAGTGGCATGGTCGAGACAGGAACAATGAGCTGATCCACGACTCTGGTGATCGTGTGAGATGGCAGAACATGACAGCCCACGCTTATCGGCATGGCACATGAGCGATGGATGGATTCTGGGTACAACCTAGAATGACTCGCATAGTCTTTATTTTGCATGCGTTCAAGCTTCACCAGCTGGCTATAAGATATTGTCAGCAGTCTTAGACCATACTCAATCACCGAGATGATCAGACGCTGGTATATTGTATTACTTAAAGTCGCTTAAAGGTCAACAGGGTCGACTTCATTGCACCGGGTTTTTCTCATGTGGCCCAGTCTCTTTTCGCAGTTCGGAAAGGGTTGCACAAAGCACGGACTCCGTAGATCCAGCGAGGACCCCCAGAGAATGCACTCGTGAACCGAAGGACGCGACCCGAAATCGAACCCACATCCTTCGGAGCCCGAGTCAGACAGCTTGGCTACTTCGTCACGGAGACTCCTCCATGGAGGTGAGCATGGCAGCATTGATAAGAGAGCTTGCTCTTAAACGTCCGGTGGGCTGATGCCGATGTCGAGGGTTCAACCCCTCCAGCAGTCGTTATATTGTTACACATTCCTTGCACCATATCCGCGCTGCCATCACTTTCAGAGTATTGAGTCCCTTCTTGGCCCTTTCCATTACCACCCACAAAAACAAGCTTCCGTCAAAGGTTATTCTCACATATTTGACGATCTGTCTTTATTGGTAATACTGACATTTGTTGTGATATATGGTAATACATCCTTGTCAACTCTGCTGTTCAATGAACACAAAAAAACGAATGCCTTGTGTGAATTGATAACAGAGCCTGCTTCCTTGCAGCATTCGTACAGTGTGTCTACAGACGCTTGCAGTTATCTATGTATGTCTGTGTCACAGTCCTGCACTCAGGCAAACCTCATCTGTACCTCACAAATAATAATACTATGCACAGATGTTTTTCACTACAATATTTATTCAGGCAAGCCTGACAATTCTCTAAGGCGTTTCTTTGCCTGTACATAAATAGATAATACTTATTAATCACATTACACAATGTATGAATTCACAACACACTCTCGCTAAACATTGCAAGCGCTCATAGACACTCAATAACTTAGAACCACGTCCAGTCAGAAAGCCGTCTGTCCCCCGTCTCCCGTAACTCAGCTCGCAGCTTGCCTACGCGGTCAAGCTCCCTCGTGGGGTGCGTGCTAATCCCTTTGCACACAGCACTAT